>CM056606.1:10962977-11405477 GCA_029721355.1 Tegillarca granosa | reverse complement strand
TAAAATTAAATATAAAAAAATATTGTATCACTGCCTTTACTGACAGTGATAAACCCGTGTCATCCTCCATTGTTATGCCGAATAATTCTGACCTGCAGGTTTCTCAACTACGAGTGTGTATATTAAGGGCGATAATTGATTTATTCTGTTCTCTTATGTATATTCCCCCACTGTTTACGAGCTCCAAGTACGCACGCGTTTAAATTGTAGTGAATTTTCACAGGGAATTTTGTTTATGCATCATAAACAAAGAATATGAACAAAATCCCGGTAAATTTGAACAAAATCCCGGATCCCAGCAAATAAATTTTAAGGTTTCCCGAGTCCTGGTAGATCTTTTTCCCGATTTCCCAGAAAATAAAACTTAACTGTATTTTCCCGGTTCAAGGAAAATAAAAAAAAAAGCATAATCTCGGGTCCCGAAACCCCCACCCCCCTCTATAATATATACATGTAAACTTAAAATACCTGATAAATTGTCAACGGAATTATCTCCCTTTGGTTTTACAGGGTGAAGTCCGACCAAAGTTTTTCAACTTTTTATGTATTTATTTATTTTATTTTTTTTTTTTTTTTTGTCTTTTGCCCCAATTAGTCATTGTCATAATCCTTCTGTGTTATCATCGACGATTTCTTTTTTTTTTTTTTTTTCTTTCTTTCTTTCTTTATTTATTTATTTATTTTAATTAATTTATTTATTTATCTTTTCTTATTATTATTATTTATTTTATTTTATTTTATTTTATTTCATTTGATTTTATTTTATTCATTTATTTATTCTTTTTTCTTCAGAAGATACCAATTCTATCCACCTCAACTTGTTTTGCATTTGGTTTCGGTAAGTAAGTCGGGAAGTGTAAAACGGTAACGGTGACAATAAGCTCGGTCAAGATACTTGCGAAGGTCACCACCCAAAGGACAGCACCGACTTCCGAAAACCAAAACGATAAACTTTTTGCCACCGAGATCTCTAAATAGACATAAAAGTTGGAAGAACCCGGAATACTGACAAACTTTTTCATGACAGGAACTGTGTAACGCCACATAGTGGTGTTGCGGCATAAATGTGTTACAACACGTCTATGAGGGGAATTTAAACACATGAAGGGGACGCTTTTATGATGCTTAAAGGCTACCTTAGCTTCGACCGCATAAGGAAAATATTTAAAGCACGATACCATGATGACGACCTTATTATAGACACGTGGATAATTTTTCTGCCAAAGCATCCAAGATGCAAGGCTAGTTAGAATGCTTACTTTAAAACATATATATATATAATTTACCCCGTATCTTTATAATTTTTTCATTGTATAACTCTTTCTTAATTTCTTAAAGAGGACTTAATGAATAATTCATATGTATGGTGTTTAACGCCCAGTCAAGTATGAAGAGGCGGTCAATCAAAAAAGGAAGCCTGATAAAACCCGTTGACCTTGTCGTACCTCTATTTGTGGTAGCTACCTGTAGTAACTACTTGTCACGTTATTGTAGCGACTTTCTGGTACCTGTATACAGTAACTATATGCATTAACTACATGTCGTTATATGCAACTTCCTGGTACCTATATGTTGTAACTACTAGGTCACGATCAGTAGGACGACCAGCTTCCAACATGGCCACGTGACTTTCGGTTTTAATTTGGGTACAAAATCGGAAACGATAGTCAGTCTCGAATTTTGAAGAAAACTGTTAGATGACATTGTTATAAATTTGAAATGAACAAATATTTTAAACAATAAATTTTTTTCCTTCAATTAATCTACAAAATAGCCAAATATCTCGATTAAGTTACGAGATAAACGCTTTTAAAGTCGAGGTTGCCTCACAGCTGTCGGACGACACCGGTGCTTCAGACACGTATTGTGAAAAAATTAGGACATATGATGGGTTCTTATTATTAAAATATGAAATAATTTTCATTTCTTAATGTGATCATATTAAAGTTTTGTCCGAAATCGGTGTGGGATGCGATTCTGTCAATTCAGAAAATAGCAGGTGTTGCGCCGAGTCCACGATAGATTTTTCGTTTGTGTATACTTACCTCCCTTGTTTACAGTTCTTCGTATGAATACGATTAAAAATTGACTTATTTCCTATAATATAATTTTTGTTTGCATACTTTAACTGTAAAAAGAAAACTAAGATCCAAAAAAAAGTCAAAATTAATCGTTTTTTCTTTAGAAAATTCTAAATGCAACATTGTCCAAGGAATAAAGATGTAACACAGGTGCTCGGGAGTTATAAATGAATTCTATCATGCTATGGAAGCTTATTTGCAATTTCACTTCATTTAGAATTTGTTATAATCAAAGTTTTATTTCTAAATTTGAAACTATGCTAAAATTTCAAAATTTATCATCAATGCATTTTTTTTGAGAAATGATAATTTTCTTAAAAATTCTTTTCAATGAAACAAAGGAAAAAATTATTCCTCAATCAAAGTTAAAAATTTAGAACAAGTATTTCTTGAATGTGGTCAGTTACAAAGTTGCACTGGGGTTCAAATCTTCAACATGCAACAGCTGTGGGTTTAAACCTCAGTCAATTTATACCCAAGACTTCAAAATTTCAAATACTGTCTCCCCACCTGGAACTATTCATTTGGTGGACAGAATATCCACTGTTTCACTTGATACCAGAACAATGTGACAGGGCAAGTGGTTTGCTTGTGTGTGGCATATGAACTCAGTGAGCTTGCATCTTAACAAAATAAATTGCCCTGACGGTGTGATATTAGTAATTACAAGGCAGACCATTATAAATACTGGCACATCTCCTGCATATATACTTGATTAATGAACTTGCTCTCATTGCAAAAAGCTGAAAAATTGCTGATGCGACATTATAGGACATAACCATATACACTGTATATGGAAATAATTCTGTAGGCATGGGTAGTCAGATAATCATCATAAAAAATATTATAATTAATACAATAATAACATAAAAAAATATAAAGAAAAAAATAAACAGTAATTTTTTTAATTAAAAAAAAAGTTGATTACTTATCTGTGGTTATGTGGAGTGGAGTTACCTTGTTTTACGCCCCAGTCAAAATTTTACTTATAGAGGGGGTCGGTTCTTAGAAAGTGGAGGAAACCAGAGTCTCTGCTGAAAACCACCAACCTTTGGCAGGCAAACTAACAGATCTTCTCACGCTGGGATCAGCCAAAGTGAATTTCGAACCTAGGTGGCGAGAGGTACTGTGATATTAAAGTGAGCTTTATACTACAACCTATAAGGCTCCTTATTTGTATTTGCAAAAATGTGTAATGTGCAAAATAATGAAAATATCAACAAAATTTAAAATGGAATATATAGTTCCAATCTGTACAAATGATTTATATCCCGGAATCAACAGGATTTTTAGTGTGTGTGCCAATTTGCTTTTTTCTCAATTTTAGAATTCTAAAGTTTGCTTTATTTGAAAGCAATATTGATAACGAATATATTTATTTATTATTATTATTATTATTTTTATTTGTGAAAAATTTGAGTCGAAGTTGTCAGCTAAATCTGTCACTAAAAGATGTAAAGGGAAGAAGCACTGTCGATTCTGAGTATTGAATGTACAGCTACCAATAAAAGAGAGAAATTGAATATTTTTAATCTGTAAAATAAAATTCACAAAACAGAATTAGATATTTTCTGATTTTACATGACGGTTAATCATATGATGACAAGTTTGTCTGTGTTGCTGCATATATTCTGACAGCTTCCATGAGTTATAATAACAATCTCAGTATGCCATAATTCTCTAATAGATTTAGAAGAAACAACAAAGAAAATTTTAGTTCAAAACATTACATTCTGTTGTTAAGATGTTCAACCTGTTTTTCAAAGGTTATAACTGTGGTATGTAGGCAAAGAAGTAAATTTGTTCCTTTTTCATCTTGCAGTTGGAAGGACAAAAGAATTTCAGACAAAGCATAAATTTGGCCTTAAAATGTAGCATTCTTAGTAACCATATAGGTCAATGGCAAAGCTTTCTTGTATCTAAATCTGAAATTGTAAAGTTACATGTTGTGTTGGTGTTGAAAACAGATACTGTCTGATTTGTATAAATCTCTTATGTAGACTAGATAACACCACTGTATTGTACCCTAATAAATTACTACTTTTCTGAAACAAAAGATATCAATTTCATCAAATGTTAATGAGTCTAGAATCAGCTCAGGTGTCAAACATGTATCATAACAAGTTTTGAAGTTATCATGGCTTCATGCATAGCATATGCTAAATCCAAGATTTGGATACTCAGGCACTGCAGATTGAAAATAAACCTGAAAGTTAATTTAAAAAAAACAATTTAATATTTAGATGGCAAAGTTACATATTCACTGTCTCACAACTTGTAAATTCATAAACTTAAAACTGTTCGAGTTGATAATATTTTGTAAGTACAAATTCTACTGTGAATTCATCTGTCTCTCCTTCAGTGTTAGTGCTGACCAATGGAACCTGAATACATGACACAACTGTATGCATACTAATTCAGTGGTCTAACTGTGGTTCTATGCTTTCTATGCTTACATATTGAGAACAAATCAGAAAATTTGATTTAAAAAACCAAAACACAACAAACAATAACAAAAAGCAGATGTTGGTCATTAGAATCAGTTAATCTCTCTGCACCACTGCTATCACAAGTTGCATCAGGCAACTGGCTTAACCCCACTTTTAATCTAGCACCACACTCTCTACAAATACAATTAAAATCTTTCAAAGTAATAAAAGTGGAAAAAAATTATTCAATTTTTGAGACAGATGAACGTATCTTAGTATTACTTTAGAGATATCGTGATGACTACAACAGTACAAGGGCCAGGTGGACGATCTGTGTTTTGATTCCTGCGGTTGGATTTTCGTGGCATTTTTTTTTCTGCATAAAACTAAAATCGAAACAAAACTAAGTAAAAATTAATTTCAAACTATAAAATTAAATATATAGAACAGTAATATATAAATAATATAAGTGCATGTCCAAAAAAAAACCCATTTAATTAATGATTTTTTACGATAACCACGAAATGCAAATTCTACGAGGTGACGATAAGACGACACCTAGTGAACAAAATTCACTTATTCCCCTTGAAAGGCCCTGAAGATAAAACCGCGGGTTTAACAGAAAATTTCGAAGCTGGCCGTCCTACTGCTATATGTAGTCATTACTAGGTCACGATATATGTAGCAACTTTTTGTTAGCTATATGTAATAACTACTTGTCACGTTATATGTAGCAACTTTCTGGTAGCTATATGTAATAACTACTTGTCACTTTATATGTTACAACTTTCTGGTAGCTATATGTAATAACTACTTCTCAGGTTATATGTTACCACTTTCTGGTAGCTATGCGTAATAATAACTTGTCACGTTATACGTAGCAACTTTCTGGTAGCTATATGTAATAACTACTTGTCACTTTATATGTTACCACTTTCTGGTAGCTATGCGTAATAATAACTTGTCACGTTATACGTAGCAACTTTCTGGTAGCTATATGTAATAACTACTAGGTCACGTTATATGTTGTAACTTCCTTGTAGCTATATGTTATAACTACTTGTCACGTTATACGTAGCAACTTTCTGGTAGCTATATGTAATAACTACTTGTCACGTTATATGTAGCAACTTTCTGGTAGCTGTATGTTATAACTACTTGTCACGTTATATGTAGCAACTTTCTGGTAGCTATATGTTATAACTACTTGTCACGTTATATGTTACAACTTTCTGGTAGCTTTATGTTATATTTACTTGTCACGTTATCTGTTACAACTTTCTGGTAGCTATATGTAGTAACTACCTGTCACGTTATATGTTGCAACTCTCTAGTAGCTATATGTAATAACTACTTGTCACGTTATATGTTACCACTTTCTGGTAGCTATGCGTAATAATAACTTGTCACGTTATACGTAGCAACTTTCTGGTAGCTATATGTAATAACTACTTGTCACTTTATATGTTACCACTTTCTGGTAGCTATGCGTAATAATAACTTGTCACGTTATACGTAGCAATTTTCTGGTAGCTATATGTAATAACTACTAGGTCACGTTATATGTTGTAACTTCCTTGTAGCTATATGTTATAACTACTTGTCACGTTATATGTTACAACTTTCTGGTAGCTATATGTTATAACTACTTGTAACGTTATATGTTACAACTTTCTGGTAGCTATATGTTATAAATACTTGTCACGTTATATGTTACAACTTTCTAGTAGCTATATGTAATAACTTCTTGTCACATTATATGTTGCAACTCTCTAGTAGCAATATGTAATAACTACTTGTCACGTTATATGTTACAACTTCCTGGTAGCTATATGTAATAACTACTTGTCACGTTATATGTTACAACTTTCTAGTAGCTATATGTAATAACTACTTGGCACTTTATATGTTACAACTTTCTGGTAGCTTTATGTTATAACTACTGGTCACGTTATATGTTACAACTTTTTGGAAGCTATATGTAATAACTACTTGTAACGTTATATGTTACAATTTTCTGGTAGCTATATGTAATAACTACTTCTCACGTTATATATTACAACTTTCTGGTAGCTATATGTAATAACTACTTGTCACGTTATATGTTGCAACTCTCTAGTAGCTATATGTAATAACTACTTGTCACGTTATATGTTACAACTTTTTGGAAGCTATATGTAATAACTACTTGTTACGTTATATGTTACAATTTTCTGGTAGCTATATGTAATAACTACTTGTCACGTTATATATTACAACTTTCTGGTAGCTATATGTAATAACTACTTGTCACGTTATATGTTTCAACTCTCTAGTAGCTATATGTAATAACTACTTTTCACGTTTTATGTTACAACTTTCTGGTAGCTATATGTTATAACTACTTGTCACGTTATATGTTACAACTTTCTGGTAGCTTTATGTTATATTTACTTGTCACGTTATCTGTTACAACTTTCTGGTAGCTATATGTAGTAACTACCTGTCACGTTATGTTACAACTCTCTAGTAGCTATATGTAATAACTACTTTTCACGTTATATGTAGCAACTTTCTGGAAGCTATATGTAATAACTACTTGTCACGTTATATGTAGCAACTTTCTGGTAGCTATATGTAATAACTACTTGTCACGTTATATGTAGGAAATTTTTAGTAGCTATATGTAATAACTACTTGTCACGTTATATGTTACAACTTTTTGGAAGCTATATATAATAACTACTTGTTACGTTATATGTAGCAATTTTTTGGTAGCTTTATGTAATAACTACTTGTCACGTTATATGTTACAACATTCTGGTAGCTATATGTAATAACTACTTGTCACGTTATATGTAGCAATTTTCCAGGGGCCCGTTACACGAAGCATACTCAGGAAAAGTTCTTTCCGTACTATGACTTAAGAAAAAATATTTTCTAAGTCCATTTCACGAAACCATCCTCAATTCAGGTATGTTCCTAACTCTTTCCTAAAGTTTGGACAGGAAAATGGTTGTCTTAGGAAAGAACGTATATGGCGGCTGTCTATATCTATCCCACGTATATATGAGTTTCGACGAGAGCATGTGTTTAGAGACAGAAACAACCCACTAGATTCTATAGATTAAGGCATCATCCAGATACTTTTACGTCCTGTTATTTTAGAACTGCGATTTTTAGAGGTAAACATTGCGCTCACAGTCTTTACAGGTGTCACTAAATATTTGGCCACCCCGAGATGTTTAATTCTTTTAATCAATTTGTCATGTGCTTCTTTTGAAATGTCTATGCAATAATATGTTAATAATGTTTAACGAATGTTAGGCCAGTACCTGGTAGAATAAACTTTAAGAATCGGCGTTACAACAAAGAAAAAATATCTGAATGGATGAAAACAAATGCCGGGATACCTTCAAGTAAAAAAACTTAGGCCATTGTTACTATCGTAATTATTATTATTATTATTTCAGAGCCAATGACATTCAAAACTTGTAACCCAACGACCTTGTAATTAAACGCAAAATTTAAATCGTGTAATAGTATTTACTAGCCCGACATGAAAGTTTTCCACTTGCGCACGAGGAACTTTTACGTGCGCGTGAAAGTTCCACGTGTACATGTGTAAATTTTTTTTCTATGGCCTCATTCAGCCACCGTAACAAACAGACATGCTAATGCAATATTGACGGTTAACGGTATATCACGGACGGGTGTAACAATACACTAACTATACACAAAAAAAAGAAGTGCCACTATGTGAATAAACAGAAAGCGCATATACAGTCAAACTTCGGTTATTCGAACTTCTATTATTCGAATACCTTAGGTTATTCGAAGTTCTCCGTAGGTCCCGACCGCCCTGCACTATAACTTCTTATTAAAAAACTTCGATTATTCGAACTTCGTAATTCGAATACCCGCGATTATTCGAACCTAATTTGAGTCCTAAGTTAGACTTTTCAGTAGAAATATACCCCGAAAAATTCGAAGTTGACATTTTTATTCATTTCTAAAACGAAAAAACTCTCACCTGTACAATTTAATACAAACGGGTATGGTTTCACCTTTACCCATTTATGTTACCCAAGCGTAACTGATGGTCATTTTGTAGACATGCGTACGCCATGTATTGTCAATCGTAAGCCATGTTGATCATCAGTCGCAAAAATTAATCGTAATTATTCAATCAAACAGTAATTATAATCCCAGGTAAAAGAAAATGAGCTGCATGAGTGTAGCGATACTCAAGTAAACGATAAAAAGAATTCTGTTGACCACGGTTACTATCATAATTTAAAAAAAAAAAAGGCATCTGAATATTAATTTGATATTTTATATAGCCTAGTCGGGGAATTTAAAAAAAAAAAAACATTATTTTGTAATAAAGTTGACAGAGACAGTTTTCTGCCTTATTCACATTTTAATTCTAGAAATTTTATAGACCTGTTCAGTTTCGTTTCGTTTAAAATTCTGTAAAGTCATAAAAACGTGTATTGCGTGCATAAAAAGCATGGTGTACTTTCTCTGGATGGCTGTACTTACGGTGTCGTATGTATTACCACGCGTGTTTGATTTTGTACCAGATGGTATTAATTTTTTATTTTATAGAAATAAAATTAATATTTCTGTTTTTATTAAATTAATCATGATAGGTCATGACATTATTCATTATAGACTGACACAGATAAAACACTTTCAATGTGCAATAGAATACTGTTGTATCTTAAGATAACGTACGGTGGATCGAGGTTTGAAGTTTCAAATTAACTTATTCGATTATTCGAACCCCCCGATTATTCGAACCTAAAATGAAGACCCTTAAACTTCGAATAATCGAAGTTTGACTGTATATATATATATATATATATATATATATATATATATATATATATATATATATATATATAGTGTCGAAATACTGGTTATTGACAGTTCTATCTATCTTGAAACCACTCTTGACAAAAATAATTTTCAATTAAGGTAATTATTTTTTTTCAAAATGAATAACAGTTTTTTAATTAATAAATAAATAATCAAAATTAGTTAATCCATTACAATTTCAAAAGAACTTTTGATAATAATGGTAACTGGTGTCCAATTAATACTAAATGATTCATTAAATTTAAAAAAAATTAAATAAAAAATTGATTAACTTAAAATCAAGAAATAAATAAATAAGTTAATAAATTACAATGCGAACTCGATAATTAAACGTGGAGTAGTTATGAATTGATCGAATTTAACTACAAAGATAAAATGAAAAGAATAAAATTATTTAATATCACATAAAATCAAAATTTAAAAAAATATTGACATTAATCATTAAATTCACTTTTAATTTTCAAAGTCTTGTAATACTTCACTAACTAATAATCATAAGATTTAGTTCATTGCTCTCATTAGCTGATTTTTCATCAAATCAACTTACTTCATTACTTAATCCCGGATTTTCTCTACTAAATGTAATTCCCTTATAATCAACCTTAACTTGACTTTAAAATTCAAAAGAACCAATAGAGAGAGTGGTTTTAATTTATTAATTACGTCAGACAACATCTAACTACATATAACACTCTTTATAATGCTATCACACATTGTTCATTAAGTCAGAGCTATGATGAAGTTGGTCGTTTAACACAAGGAAATTTGACACTGTAAATCACTCGCTACCGCCCCCTTAAAAACATACTGAAACTTTTTGCTCCAAAAAACATAAGAAATGGACGCTTCTGCAACGCCATTTGCAACGCAACAGCGAAATGTGATCCCCCGTGAAAAAAAATATGATTTTAAAATCTCAACACATTTTTCCTATTTAATTTTTAAAGTAATATTTCAGTTGGTTTATTTAATCATTTTATTGTGTTCTTAAAATAAGGGAAAAAAAAAGAAAAAGTAAACGTGCTAAAAAGTTAAACGTCCTTAAAAGTTTCTACTGAAACTATTTTGGACAATTGCAATATGCTACAGTTATTTTTACTGTTGCATTAATACAACAATAAAATGTCTGGAAAATATCACAAATAAACATTGGGAATTAAATTTAGTTGTCTATGTGGGTTTATTCCACGAATCTTTGTTCCAATATTTTTGTCTAAATAAATAAATAAGACGCGAATATTTAACCCCACTACTATTCATGACTCTACAGTGCACGAATACCCAGATAGCAGCCGAGATGGTAAGCTTTTTTAATTTCCACGGTTGTTATGATTTTCCTTTATAAATACATTCTAGGAACCTTATATTGTTATTTTCCTTCTTTTCTTTTTTTTAAATTATAAATAACATCCTAAAATTTTAGCTTTTCGACATTTTCGTAATTAGACACAGTTTTAAACATGAAATAAACATTCAGGAACTCGAATCGTCATCGGTGACGACACCACGTGTCATAAATATTGATCTATTTAATCGATAATTGTTATACGAAGATAACAGAAACTTTGGAAAACAACTCGATTTTCACACACACACACACACACACACACACACACACACACACACACACGAGAGAGAGAGAGAGAGAGAGAGAGAGAGAGAGAGAGAGAGACTTAGTGAGGTTTTTTTCTTCCCAGTTTTCAATTACTCCCCTTTGCGCGACCCTTTGTTGTCTGCGGTGTTATACAGTGTAAATAGCCAAATGCCGCTTTAAAAAAATCATTTTTAAAAAAATAAACGATGTGGAATTTTCGCTTTAATGGGTTTCTAAATGAATATGAAGATAAAAGACATTGTTTTCGGATTAATTCATCTTTTCAGAATGATAAATAATCATAAATGGTACTGCACTTGTTTCTGGTTCTTTGTTTCGTTAATAAAGGTGTTCTTATTTTTATTTATAAAAGTAATTTAAACAAGAGAGGCGATTTTTAATTTTATTTTGACAATATTCAGTCGAAAATAGATGGTTTATAATGCTTTATGCCTCAGTCAAGATTCCTTCACCGTTACCGAGATGGTCAGGATTGTGATGGTGTAGAAAGTACCCCTGGAAAACCACTGGTCTCAGTAACCGAACTAACTATTTATTTCACTGTACGAACTGCGCATCATCATCAACATCATCATCAACACAATCATCATCATTTCAAGTATTTTTCGATCGGGTAAATTCTCTTAAGGTTTACTGTAAAATTTTCTTATGGAAGTCCGATTAGAGTTTCTTGCTAGGAAAGACCTGGCAGGTCCTGTTCAAAGCCATAATTTCAAAGATTAAAACAATGAAAACAAAATTAATTATCTTCCCAAAACATATGTAATAACATTAGAAACCATTTTAGGAAAATTTATTAAATAAATTGCACTCTCTGTCTGTTGTCGTCAAAATCTATCTTAATATATAAAAATATATCTACAAGATGAACAAGTTTTTGACCGACAAAAAAATATGTAAATTAATATCTCTTTTCTTGTAAAATGTAAAATTGTATCAATTATTTTATTTTTTGTTTGTTACAGTCTGAGTGGGTTGTCTATAATGGAACATTTGGAAATTACACAGTATACGTAACAGAACATGCAGCAGCAAGTGTGTACCAGTTCATTGAAACCATGTTTGAAGTTATGCTTATCACTACCTCAGTTATCAGCATACTTTCAAACATTTCATTGATAATACTGATCAAATTAAACCAAACATTTAGAAATCAAACATACTATTGGTTTATTTTATCATTGTGTGCATCGGACTTATCAGTTGGTCTGCTTATAATTCCACTTCGATTGAGTTATTTTTGGGAGTGGGAGTGGATTCACGGTCAGGCAGTGTGTAAAATCTGGACTGTCTTTGAATTTACCCATTGCAGTTTCTCTGTTTTCAATCTCATATCGATGTGCATTGACAGATTTGAAGCCAAATTAAGTAGTTTAAGACCGGTGAGTGTTTATCGTGCAAAGTTTTTCCCAATTGCTCTAAAGCTGGTACCATGGATTTTTGTAGTCTTCATTTGCATACCTGTTCTGAAAACCGGAGAAGAAGAATTTCTACTCAGTGCCGCAAATCATTGTGTATATGCGTTGAAGATAGAATATTGGATACCCTCGATGATTATCTTATACGGATTTCCTCTTATCTTTCTTTGTATTGTTGTGGTTGTCATGGTAATATTTTATAATGTTAAAAGAAACGAATGGTATCGTATTGAAGATGAGACCGGATGCACAAATACAAGCATGCTAGATTTACGAACATCAACCATCGCAGCTCTTGTCGTCAGCGCCGTGACAGTGGTATTTTGGTTCCCTTTTACCATAATGTATTTTATTACGATGTTTTGTAGTTATCCTCGATGTCGAATCGAATATTGGGTTTTTTCAGGGTTTTCTATTTTGTCCTGGACCACTTCAGCCATCACACCATTTCTTTGGCTTGTGCATACAGAAATAAGAAAGTCGTGTAAACGAATAATTTTTCCCCTGTTTCACAGATTTGGATTGTGTAAAAGAGTCGTACTTCACACGGTTACACTTGATCCTGAACGTTCAGTAGGAATGAAAGAAAACGACCAAGAGCAAACATTGTAGAGATTATAGTGCAAATTCGTCAATTTTAATGGTTTTCACGAACAAAACATCCACAACTGTATATGCCAAAGAATATTTAGTTACCCAGATCTTGAATGTTTTCTAGATTTTTTTTTTTTTTTTTTTTTTTTTTTTTTTTTTTTTTTTTTTTTGATTTTGAGAGCATTTTGACAGCCGATTAACAATGCTAACAAATGTTTGTTGCTCAGTACTCTCAACAATCTGTTAAATTTTGACATTAAAAGAACCTGGCACAAATGGAATTAGACAAACATTGGATAGTGTTAGAAAATTTTGTAAAAACCCGTAGATAAATAAGTTGTCGTTTACATGGAAATAATGACCAATGAATGTAAATATGGTAACCAATGGTAACAGAGGTAACCAACAGATGTATAGTGTAAAATCATTTTCCGTGGTTGTCATGGACATGACCAAATTCGGTAAAAACCTCCTTAAAGCTTATGTTTTTATTGTTGTTTTAGTCATGCCGAATTCAAATAAAGTTTGCTTATTATCTTACCAAAGGTAACAACGGAAACGAAAACGGGTATAGCGTGAAATCTTTATTCCGTGTTTGTCATGCACATTACAACCACAGAATGTAAGTATGTTAACCAATTCTAAACAGTACCTGGTACATATTTATCAATTTACATGGATGTTATATACACAACAAATATACTTTTAACATTTTAAATAAACGCTCTTGTAAAACGATGTTAGTAAATTGATTTAATTATTGAACTTTTCGGTTTACCCCATAGTGTTTTAATTTCCACTGCCGTACAAAGCACTAAATAATGCGAGTACGTTATAATTTGTTTTACATTATGAAAAATTAAAAAACTAATAGATAACCATCAGCGAATTTCGCAGTTTTATTTAAACCACTACGGGAGCTCAGTTTATAGAGTGCTCGCTTCGTAATTGTAAGGTCGGGGTTTGAACCTCGGTCGGGTCTAACCAAGACATGAAAATAGGTACTGACTGGTCACGGGGTCCTAGAAGGAGACCATAAAACCGATGCCCCGTGTCACGGCAGGCGTGGCATCGTATAAAGAATCCTTCCTACCCATTGTCCGAAGCACGCTGCAAAGGTCAAAATTTCTGCAACCTAACCTATAGCTGAGACGTCTCGATATAAGTGGAATACATTATGTATTCTTTACTGGGGTGTAAAACCCTATAAAATCAAACCAGTTTTATTCAAACCGCTGATGTTTAAGGCGAAGCCTGTAGGTTTTACGTCAATTGTATCCCAATTTAAGTGACATGGCTATGACATTATACAATTATTACCCTCTAGGTATGTGAACATCCAGAATTGTCAACCTTCAGAAGTGTTGACACCCGAGGACAACGTCCTAGAGTGTATTTATTGTTTTATAATATCAAAACAAAATTTAGTTCTATACATTTAAATCAAAAGTACCATATTACAAGAAAATCAAGTTTCTTGTTCATTCATTGTTTGTCAGTTATCAAGGTACTTCCGGTCGGCTAACTTGGGTTAGCTCCCTTGTATTGTAATTCTAAAGGTTGTAAGGGTGTAATAAAAGTATTATCACATGCTGGTGGCTAATTTTAAAAGTTTATCAAATATTCGAATGTAATTATAGAAATTAGCAATAGTAACATGTAACGTGACTAGACAGGAACCGATTAGATAATTGCTACTATAAGTTAAGAATAGTAATACACAATGCGTCTCATAAAATTATTCATAGAATGTATCCCAAAACGATCCTTTCAAATATCTCCGACGTTGCTAGTTAATTTAAACATGTATGAAACTTGATTTATTTATGGATAAAATGTTCAGATGAAATTCCTTTATTTATATCAAGATATCACCAGTACGCTGCGCAAAAAAAAAAATTAATAAATAAATAAAATAAATAAATGAAAATAAAAAAATATAATAATTAATTAAATAAATAATAACCTTACCCAGAATCGCTTCACTATCAGCTAATTCTTGTTTATTTATATCTGTCGCTCCTTTAGGAATATCAAGCAAATCGTGATAACCTAAAATACAAAAAAAGCATATTTTAATTAACTCGAAGAGAGAAAATCAGGGATCGTGAACGAAATCAGAGTACCCACTGAAATAAACACTGACATTTTACAAGCAAACTGACAAACTTTTTTGTATTAGGATCCACCCAAAGTTGGATTTAAATTTAGACAATGAAAGGCAAAACAAGAGAACGTTTTAAAATCAGACCACTAGTCGCCAAGACAGAACAAGAAGAAATGGGAAATGCTGAAGAGATCGACAAAAAATAATAACTTACTAACTAAATAAATGAATAACTAAATAAATAAGAGACCACTTTACGGTGGACATAGATCCACACAAAATCTATAGTGTAGTATATTTCAATATATAAGTTAAAGATATACCTTCAGATATATTCCGGTAGATGGAGCCAGCTATGGGGAGACAACTCCTACTATCACCACCACAAACACCACATGAATCTGGCACTTTGTTGGAGTTTAACTTCTTATCGCTACTTAACGGCTTAAATATAAATTAAAAAACTTTAGACCTATGAAATCGTTTATTTCTTGGTTTCGAATTTTCGTGTTATTTAGAAAAAATATCATTAAAGGGGTGAAAAATTCATGATTTTTGTAAACTGTTTCAATTGTTTGATTGGCTAGATGTTGTTTTACGTAACTTCAACAATTTTTCACGTATTCATAAACATAAAATTTTTATTAATCCCGAGGATTAATCTAAAAACAAGTTCATGTTTTGAACGAGTGCGAGTCACAATAATTACTAAATCTAGCATTGGGTTACTGAATCTATGATTTACGTAACTGAATCTAGGATTAATTACTCTAACTCCAATGAACGCTACTAAATTGATTTTCTAATAAATGTTAATTTATCTATATTTTAATGACTTAGTTGAATTTAGTAGAGAAAATCCTAGATTTAGTTCACCGAAACGGAATTTAAGTACTAAATCTAGGATGAAGTAGCTAAATCTAGGATTTACGCCACTTAATAACTTAAATGTAGTAGTTGTTACTATTTTTAGAAAAAACTATTCAGATTGAGATGTAACATAAAATTTGATTAGTTAATCGCCGGATCTTGTTTAAAATAACTAAATCATATATATATTTCATTATTTTATATTGTTTATCTCAATGATAAAGAAAGAGAGTTTACGAGATTAAATGGCCAGGAATATTCATGTTAAAACTATACGAGTTCAGCAACTTTATACCTATTCGGGATTATAAGTATACATCAAGATAACGGTACCCCGTGCTAAATGGACAAGATAAAGTTATAACTCGGGAATATGTATACACGTGCGTGTCAGACTTAATCAAAAAAATAATCATAAAGCACAAAATTTAAAAGTGGTTAATTACTAATATACATAATTAAATAATTCGATTTTTTTTATTGTTAGTTATTGTTAGGTTGACATTGTCTCTTTGGACTTCGTTTATTTATTTGCACTTTTTCAGGCAAATTATTTTAAAAATATTGACAATGTGACAACCTTATTATACACATGTAAACACACTTTGTGCCAAAGCATCCAAGGTTCATGAGGCTGGTTAGAATGCTTAAAAATCTTATTGATATATATAGAGTAGCGTTGCATTATGTAAAGACATTTTGACTCACGAATAATTTAGCTATATAATCTCCTCATTATAGGAAGTTTTTTCTTAATTTTACGATACTGTCTCAAAGAGAGAGAGAGAGAGAGAGAGAGAGAGAGAGAGAGAGAGAGAGTCGACTTTATGAATAAGTCATATGTATGGTGTTTTACGCCCAGTTAAGATTTATTTCACATATGTAGAGGTAGTCAATCAAAAAAGGAAATCTGAATGATTGGATAAAGCCCGTTGACCTTGTCGTACCTCTATATGTAGTAGATAAGATATATGTAGCAACTTTGTAGTAGCTATATGTAATAACTACTTGTCACGTTATATGTAGCAACTTTCTTGTAGCTATATATAATAACTACTTGTCACGTTATATGTTGTAACTTTCCGGTAGCTAAACGAAATAACTACTTGTCACGTTATATGTAGCAACTTTCCGGTAGCTATATATAATAACTACTTGTCACGTTATATGTAGCACCTTTAAGGTAGCTATATGTAATTACTACTTGTCACGTTATATGTAGCACCTTTCTAGTAGCTATATATAATAACTACTTTTCACGTTATTGTAGCAACTTTCCGGTAGCTATATGTAATAACTATTTGTCACGTTATATGTAGCAACTTTCCGGTAGCTGTATATAATAACTACTTGTCACGTTATATGTAGCAACTTTCTAGTAGCTATATGTAATAACTACTTTTCACGTTATATGTAGCACATTTCTAGAAAAACCTTTCCAAAAAAATGTTTTTGTTTATTACTCTGTATATTTACTTTTATTAAAAAAAACTGTGGCACGTGGAACTATCATAAGCGCTCATATAATTCCTCGTGCGCGAATGAAAATCTCTCATGTTGGGCTAGTTAATATAATTATCCGATTCAAATTCTCCGATTAATTTCAAGGTCGTTTGGTTGCAGGTTTTTAATGTCATCGGCTCTGAAATAATAATAATAATAATAATAATAATGGTCTAAGTATTTGACTTAAAGGTACCCCGAAATTTGTGAAAGCCATTCAGATATATTTTTCTTTGTTGTAATTTTTTTACGACGATTCTTAAAGTTTATTCTACCAGGTACTGACTTAACATTTTTTAAACGTTAATTACCATCAGTCCATAATTGTTTCTCAAATGCATATTTGGAGAACAAAATTCCATATTAAAACAAAATCATTCAAAATTATCAAAAAAAAACAATGTAAAATTTACTGACCTAATTAGGAAAAATAACCAGAATTATTCAAAGAGTTTCTTTAGTTTTGTGCATACAACAATTTTTTTATGTTTTCAACAAGACAACAAATTCAGTGTCAGGCGAAAATAACCCTTATGCACCTTCCTATTTTACCATATCAGATATGTTGTTATGATTTGAATATTCATGATGATCACCCCTTGAAAAATCCAAACAACACTAACACCCAATTATTAACTTATGGTTCTTTCCTACATTTCTAATTGAAAAAAATCAACACTTTTTAAACTATATGTATTGCATCTTTGGACATCAATTTCTTTTAATTTCAACACGATGCAGTAAGGAAATCCGATTTTGACCTTTATTAACCATAACAAACCCTGATGTTATCTTGAGTGAGGCCCAATTGGATCATTGAAGTAATTAAATTTCAAATTTTGCCCTATGTACAGAAGAATTCAGAGAAGATTTTTTTAATTAAAAATAAAATTGGGTTAGGTTAATGGTTTTTAATTTTTATCTTCGTTGAACAGCAGTGAGACCATCTTGTTTTTAGTGCTTATTGGGATTAAGGGACCCGTTAACAATGTGACACAAATTGGGTAACCTACAACCTGACAAGATGTAATCTTGAGTGAGGCCCAATTGGATCATTGAAGTCATTAAATTTCAAATTTTGCCCTATGTACAGAAGAATTCAGAGAAGATTTTTTTAATTAAAAATAAATTTAGGTTAGGTCAATGGTCTTTAATTTTAATCTTAGTCGAACAGCAGTGAGACCATCTTGTTTTTAGTGCTTATTGTGATTTAGGGACCCGTTAACAATCTGTACACAAATTGGGTAACCTACAATTTATTACATATAGCTACCAAAAAGTTAAAACATATAACGTGACCTAGTAGTTATTACATATAGCTACCAGAAAGTTACAACATATAACGAGACCTTGTAGTTATTACATATAGCTACCAGAAAGTTACAACATATAACGTGACCTTGTAGTTATTACATATAGCTACCAGAAAGTTACAAGATATAACGTGACCTAGTAGTTATTACATATAGCTACCAGAAAGTTAGAACATATAACGTGACCTAGTAGTTATTACATATAGCTACCAGAAAGTTAGAACATATAACGTGACCTAGTAGTTATTACATATAGCTACCAGAAAGTTACAACATATAATGTGACCTAGTAGTTATTACATATAGCTACCAGAAAGTTACAAGATATAACGTGACCTAGTAGTTATTACATATAGCTACCAGAAAGTTACAACATATAATGTGACCTAGTAGTTATTACGTATAGCTACCAGAAGGTTATAACATATAACGTGACCTAGTACTTATTACATATAGCTACCAGAAAGTTAGAACATATAACGTGACCTAGTAGCTATTACATATAGCTACCAGAAAGTTATGTTAGAGTACTTGGAATCAATAGGAGGTAAATAAATCGCCCCAAATATAACATCTTCATTATTATAGATTCTCCGAGGTTTAATTAATAAAATATAATCGCTTTTAGTTTCTATTATGCTGAAAAACCCCCAAATAAACTCTTTTATAAATATCGCCTTGCCCCCTGATTTTGAATTCACTCTGTTTTTGGAATAAGAACGAAAACCGTCAATCTTGATTTCATCTAGTGGACAAAGTTTTGTTTCAGAGAGACAAATTATATCAAACTAGTTAACAAAAATGATAAATTCTGGAATATGCTGTTTCCACTTAATGCCACAGACATTTAGAGAGCATATTTTTAATGATTTTCTCACATTTTTAATAGGATAACTAGTGACAAAAAATCAGAATCAGACTTGTTTTCACAATTATACAAGTCATTACCTGGGCTAGCATTATATAAATCAACATTTACATAAATATTTACATTTCTATTATTTACATTAAATCTTTCCTTGACCTGTTTATCTGTCGTTATAATCTGTTTGTCAGTCACATCGAATACTTGTGTTTTAACCTGTTCGTCAGTCACTTCAAATACATGTGTGTTTTCCTGTTTCTCAGTCACATCGGATACTTGTGTATTAACCCGTTTGTCAGTCACATCTGATACTTGTTTATCAACCTGTTTGTCAGTCACATCGGATACGTGTGTATTAACCCGTTTGTCAGTCACGTCAGATATTTGTTTATTAACCTGTTTGTCTGTCACATCAGATACTTGTGTATTAACCTGTATATCAGTCACATCAGATACGTGTGTATTAACCTGTTTGTCTGTCACATCAGATACTTGTGTATTAACCTGTATATCAGTCACATCAGATACGTGTGTATTAGTCTTTTCGTTAGTTACGTCAGATACTTGAGTATTAACCTGTTTGTTAGTTGCATCGGATACTTCTGTATTTTTCTGTTTGTCAGGTATGTCAGATACTTAAGTATTAACCTGTTCGTCAGTCACATAGGATTCGTGTGTATTTACCTGTTTGTCAGTTACGTCAGATACTTGAGTATGAACCTGTTCGTCAGTCACATCGGATACGTGTGTATTTTCATGTTTGTCAGTTACGTCAGATACTTGAGTATTAACCTATTCGTCAGTCACATCGGATACGTGTGTATTTTCCTGTTTGTCAGTTACGTCAGATACTTGAGTATTAACCTGTTCGTCAGTTATTTCAGATACATGTGTGTTTTCTTGTTTGTCAGTCACCTCAGATACGCGTGTATTTTCCTGTTTGTCAGTTACATCAGATACTTGAGTATTAACCAGTTCGTCAATCACATCAGATACTTGTGAATTAACATGTTCATGTATATTAACTCTTTTTATTTTCTGAGTTTTGTTTAATGTAGTCTTAAAGGATAATTTTACTCAATTGTTTACAACATTCGTATGTTTTATATCAGTGGTTTTGTTTGAGTCAATGTAGTAAATGTTATTATTCTTGCCACCTCCGGTCCCATTCTAGCTGTGGTCCTCTTCAGCGATTTCTTCTGTCCTGTTAGGGGCAGTAGCCTCTGCGTACGTTCTATCATCAACCAAGTTACTGCCGCTCTCACTTGAGTATACATGTTGGCGTTTAGATGCTCTACTAATGGGCTGCTCGTGATTACTTGATCTGAAACGGTCTTGTCTGTTCCGCCTATTATCGGTCACATAGGAAATGGTCCTATAACTTAATACATTGGCTACTTCTCCGGGTCTTTCTTGTGCCTATTCCGGGTCTACATAAAGTTTCCCATTTATATAAAGTTTGTCAAATTTAACTAGTATAGTTTAAACATTATTATTCCCGGCCATTGAATCTCGTCAACTTCCTTTTTTATCATTGAAATAATTATCAAAGAAAATATAAAATAAAACGAATTAAAATAATAAAATATATAGGACTATGTATGATTTAGTTATTTTAAACAAGTTCCAGCGATTAACTAATCAAATTATATGTTACATTTCAACTTGAATAGTATTTTCTAAAAATAGTAACAACTACACTTAAGTAATTAAGTGGCGTAAATCCTAGATTTAGTTACTTAATCTTAGATTAAGTACTTAAATTTCGTTTCGGTGAACTAAATCTAGTCCTGTTAGGGGCAGTAGCCTCTGCGTACGTTCTGTCATCAACCAAGTTACTGCCGCTCTCTAAATCTAGGGTTTTCTCTACTTAATTCATTTAAGTCACTAAAATATAGATAAATTCACATTTAGTAGAAAATCAATTGAGTAACGTTCATTGGAGTTACTTTCTTAATCCTAGATTCAGTAGCGTAAATCCTAGATTCAGTATCTGAATCCTAGATACAGTAATTAATGTGACTCGGGCGTTCCATATTAATGACTTAATTGAATTTAGTAGAGAAAAACCTAGATTAAGTATGAAGTAGATGAAGTAACTCCATCTAGGATTTACGCTACTTAACTACTGAAGTGTAGTTGCTACTATTTTAAGAAAATACTATTCAGATTGAGATGTAACATACAATTTGATTAGCCAATCGCTGGAACTTGTTTAAAAAAACTATATATATATATATATACTTTTATTTTGATTATTTATATTAACGATATTTTAAAACGGGCTTTATTTTATATATTTATTTTTTTTAAACCGCCTTCTTGTTCGGGGAGAGAGAGAGAGAGAGAGAGAGAGAGAGAGAGAGAGAGAGAGATATTAACGCCGTAATCTGATAACATTTATTTTCTCCCCCAACCCCGCACTCGCAAACGAACGTTCGAACACCAACACACACACACACACACACACACACACACACACACACGCGCGCGCGCGCTCGAGTGACCTTCAATGTGACGACCTTATTATAGACACGTGGATAATTTTTCTGCCAAAGCATCCAAGGTTCATGATTTTATGATGTTAGGCTAGTTAGAATGCTTACTTTAAAACTGATATATACAGTGCTTGGCCATATATATT
Organism: Tegillarca granosa; assembly: GCA_029721355.1. Taxonomy (NCBI): domain Eukaryota; kingdom Metazoa; phylum Mollusca; class Bivalvia; order Arcoida; family Arcidae; genus Tegillarca; species Tegillarca granosa. The sequence goes on along the minus strand of CM056606.1, from coordinate 11,383,175 downwards.
GGCGCATAAAAATGGCCGACGTCATGATAATTTTTTGTCAAATTTAAACAGCGTTTTCCGATAACATGCGATTCAATTTCGGCAAAAAAAACTTATCCGATGCACGTCGAGAGACTGCAGAACTTTATTACGCATTTTGAGAAACAACCGGCGATTCTCTTAAAAGACTTGATGGCAAAATTTGATAATAGTTCTACTTTAAATTATTCGTCCAGATCCATTAGGCGACGACTTTTTGAATTTGGATTCAAACGTAGGTCTATATCTAAGAAAATAACCATAGGACCATTCAATAGAGAAAAACGGATTCGGTTTTGTCGTGCAAAATTACACTGGAGGGTAGAAAATGACTGGGCCAAAATAATTTTTAGTGACGAGACTAAAGTAGAGATCGGTGCTGACAATAAAATATGGGTGTGGAGGAAAAAGGACGAGCGCCTTCATCCAGATTGTGTTGGGGTTACCCCGCAAAAAGATAGAAAAGTTGTGTTCTCCGCAATGTTTTTGGGGTGTATAACATACTTTGGAGTAGGGACACTCGCTCCAGTCTATGGTAACATAAACAGTGAAAAATATGTTTCAATTCTAGATGACAACTTATGGCCTGTTGTAGCCAGACATTTTTCTAATACCCCATGGACTCTGCAAGAAGACAACGCACCATGCCATGTGTCCCGTCGGACCACTAAGTGGAAAACAGAAAATCAAATTTTAACACTGCAATGGCCCTCCCAAAGCCCAGATCTCAACATTATTGAAAATATCTGGAAAGTAATGAAAAATGATATTTATAAACGAATTTTGGAAATAAAATCAAAGGAAGATTTAATCAGAGTTGTGACTGAAATTTGGAGTGGACTATCATTAGACTACAAAAGAACATTATACAGGACTATCCTAAGGCGAATTCGATTTGTGATATGGGCAAGGGGATTTATCACTAAATAATGACAGCATAAGGTAAGTTTGTACATATTTTATTCAAAATGACAATTTTGAATACCAGCTACAATGGATAGTTCGTAATAACGTCGGCAATCTTGCGCCAATATATATGGCCAAGCACTGTATATATAAAGAGAAGACCTGAATGATGTAATATTAAAGCTCGTTGACCTTGTCGTACCTCTATATGTAGTAACTACGATTTGTGTAGCAACTTTCTGGTAGCTATATATAATAACTACTTGTCACCTTATATGTAGTAACTTTCTGGTAGCTATATGTAATAACTACTAGGTCACGTTATATGTAGTAACTTTCTGGTAGCTATATGTAATAACTACTGGGTCACGTTATATGTTGTAACTTTCTGGTAGCTATATGTAGTAACTACTTGTCACGTTATTGTAGCAACTTTCTGGTACTTATTTGTAGTAACTACTTGTCACTTATATGTATCAACTTTCTGGTAGCTTTATATAGTAACTACTTGTCACGTTATTGTAGCAACTTTCTGGAAGCTATATATAATAACTACTTGTCACGTTATATGTAGCAACTTTCTAGTAGCTATATGTAATAACTACTTGTTACGTTATATGTTACAACTTTCTGGTAGCTATATGTAATAACTACATGTCACGTTATATGTTACAACTTTCTGGTAGCTATATGTAATAACTACTTGTCACGTTATATGTTACAACTTTCTGGTAGCTATATGTAATAACTACTTGTCACGCTATATGTAGCATCTTCTGGTACTATATGTAGTAACTACTTGTCACGTTATATGTAGCAACTTTCTAGTAGCTATATGTAATAACTACTTGTCACGTTATATGTAGCAACTCTCTGGTAGCTATATATTATAACTACTTGTCACGCTATATGTAGCAACTTTCTAGTACCTATATGTAATAACTACTTGTCACGTTATTGTAGCAACTTTCAGGTAGCTATATGTAGTAACTACTTGTTACGTTATTGTAGCAATTTTCTTGTAGCTATATGTAATAACAACATGTTACGTTATTGTAGCAACTTTCTGGTAGCTATATGTAGTAACTACTTGTCACGTTATTGTAGCCACTTTTAGGTAGCTATATGTATATAATTACTTGTCACGTAATATGGTACAACTTTCTGGTATCTATATGTAGTAACTACTTGTTACGTTATTGTAGCAACTTTCTGGAACATATATGTAGTAACTACTTGTCATGTTATTGTAGCAACTTTATGGTACCGATATGTAGTAACCACTTGTCACGTTATATGTAGCACCTTTCTAGTAGCTATATATAATAACTACTAGGTCACGTTATATGTAGCAACTTTCTGGTAGTTATATGTAATAACTACTTGTCACGCTATATGTAGCAACTTTCTGGTAGCTATATGTAGTAACTACTTGTCACGCTATATGTAGCAACTTTCTGGTACCTATATGTAGTAACTACTTGTCACGTTATGTGTAGTAACTTTCTTGTAGCCATATGGAAAAACCACTTGTCACGTTATATGTAGCAACTTTCTGGTACTATATGTAGTAACTACTTGTCACGCTATATGTAGCAACTTTCTGGTACTATATGTAGTAACTACTTGTCACGCTATATGTAGCAACTTTCTGGTAGCCATATGTAATAACTACTTGTCACGTTATATGTAGCAACTTTCTGGTAGCCATATGTAATAACTACTTGTCACGTTATATGTAGCAACTTTCTGGTAGTTATATGTAAAAACTACTTGTCACGTTATATTTAGCAACTTTCTGGTAGCTATATGTAATAACTACTTGTCACGCTATATGTAGCAACTTTCTGGTACTATATGTAATAACTACTTGTCACGTTATGTGTAGTAACTTTCTTGTAGCCATATGGAAAAACCACTTGTCACGTTATATGTTACAACTCTCTAGTAGCTATATGTAATAACTACTTGTCACGTTATATGTAGCATCCATGATTTTGAGAGGCAAACATTGCGCTCAGTCTCTACTGGTGTCACTTAATATTTGACCGCCCCGAGATTTTTAATTCTTTTAATCAGTATGTCATGTGTTACTTCTGAATTTCTCCGAAATAATATGTTAATGAACGTTTAACGAATGTTAGGTCAGTCCCTTATAAACGTTAAGAATCGGCGTTAAAAAGTACAACAAAGAAAAATATATCTGAATGGCTGAATACAAATGCAGGGGTACCTTAAGTCAATACTTAGGCATTTATTATTATTATTATTATTATTATTATTATTATTATTATTATTATTATTATTTCAGAGCCAGTGACATTAAAAACTTGAAACCAAACGACCTTGAAATTAAACGCAAAAATTGAATCGGGTATTAGTATTAAATAGCCCAACATTAACGTTTTCCACTTGCGCACGAGGAACTTTTACGTGCGCGTGAAAGTTCCACGTGCACACGTGTAAACCATTTTTTTCTGTTTGGCCTTATTCAGCCACCGTAACAAACAGACATGCTAATGCAATATTGACGGTTTACGGTATATCACGGACGGATGTAACAATACACTAGCTATGCACAAAAAAGAGAAGTGCCATTCTGAATAATCAGAAAGCGCATAAATATATATATATTGTGTCGAAATACTGATTATTGACAGTACTGTCTGTCTTAAAACCACTCTTGACAAAAATAATTTACAATTAAGGTAAGTATTTTTTCCCAATGAATAACAGTTTTTTTAAATAAAAGTAAATATACAGAGTAATAAACAAAAACACTCTAGAAAAGTTTATACCAAATTTTCACTAGAAATAAATAAATAAATAAACATAATTAATTAATCCCTTACAATTTCAAAGGACCACGGCAACTGGTGTTCAATTAATACTAAAAAGATTGATTAAAATAAAATAAAATAAAATAAAATAAAAAATTAATTAACTTTAAATAAATAAATAAATAAGTTAATAAATTACAATGCGAACTTGATAATTAAACGTGGAGTAGTTATGAATTGATCGAATTTGTACTACAAAGATAAAATAAAAAGAATAAAATTATTTAACATCACATAAAATCAAAATTTAAAAAAAATATTGACATTAATCATTTAATTAACTTTTAATTTTCAAAGTCTTGTGATACTTAACTAACTAAAAATCATAAGATTTAGTTCATGGCTCTCATTAGCTGATTTTTCATCCAATCAACCTACTTCATTACTTAATCCCGGATTTTCTCTACTAAATGTAATTACGGTGTCTAACTCCACTTCAGTAACTTAATTCCACTAAACTGTAGTTAAATTTCTAATTATCATTTAGTGGAGAAAATGTAATTAATTGACGTGGCTCTCATTAGCTGCTTTTTTCATCCAATCAAACTACTTCATTACTTAATCCCGGATTTTCTCTACTAAATGCAATTACGGTGTCAAACTCCACTTCAGTAACTTAATTCTACTAAACTGTAGTTAAAAGTCTTATTATCATTAAGTAAATGCAATTAATTGAACTTCAGTTGAATTAACTGGAGTTAAGTTGAATCACTTTCACATTAATGTACTGAATCTTAGAATCAGTAACCGAATCCTAGATTTAGTAGCGTAAATCCTAGATTCAGTAACTGAATCCTAGATTTAGTAATTAATGTGACTCAGGCGTGCCATACCTACACCTCCATCATCATTTCCACCGGCACTAAAAACACGACCAACATCACTATTATCGTACTCTTTGTCACTTCCCATTACCCTCTTTATGCGTGAAAAAGACAACCTTGCGAAGCGTATAAGCAATACCATCTTTCTGCGTTGAACGCCGCTGCATAAACTTTTATGCAAAAAAATCCCCCGTATAGACGAGTTGGGCGCGTTTATGCAGCGTTACAGACCTACACGAACCACAGTGCATTATCTATGTCATAAAATGGCGACCGAAAAGTATTACCTATTTACCCGGGGAAAACAAAATCTGAAACGGACTATAACATTAAAATTTCAAACATGCTTGGTTTTTAAATTTGAATACATCGCCGTCTTAAGTATTACAATACATGTATCTGTTCTACCTTTAGGAAAATGTTTATCGTGATCATAAAAACAACATTTTTGTTCTTTTTGATAATTTTTGATTTTGGGACAACTTTGGGAGAAGAAACTGGCAAAGTAGTAAGTAATATTATTTTCTTACACATGTATTCAAAATTATGCTTTCTTCCAAGTCTAGAAAATCGAAAAAATAATTTAAAAAAAGTGAGAGAGAGAGAGAGAGAGAGAGAGAGAGAGAGAGAGAGAGAGAGAGAGAGAGAGAGAGAGAGAGAGAAATAAAAAAGAATTAAAATTTCAATGCAGAAAACTGTAAAAATAAAGTCCTCAATAAAAAGTCAAATGATGATGATGATTATGATTATTATTATTATTATTACATGTATTATACACGACTTTCACTCGAAGATGGTAAAAATAAATATTTTCCCCATTTCAACAAAATCAAAATCACCCGAAGTTAATTTAAATCTCTCAAGCTTCGTCGTGGTGACGAATTTCCGAATTTCAACATTTTTTATATTGTTAAAATAGTTTTCTCAAAAAATTATTTAGATAAAGGAAAAATGCTCCTATTGAATTTATCTTGATATTAATATTTCAAAAATTTATACAACTTTTGAATTCCTTGTAGATATTAAGATAATCTAAAAATTTTACGTAAAAAAATCCGCGCTGCTCTTTCAGAAAATCATAATAGTATTTTGATATATATTTAAATTGTATACTTTTAAAGCTTTAAAATTTAGCGAAATGTAACTGTTTTGAAATAAAAGATAAAATACATTGTCACACATCGTATTATTTTACAAAGAAAAGATAACATTTTAATATGATCATAAATATATATATATATATATATATATATATATATATATATATATATATATATATATATATATATATATATATATGAGAAATTTTTTCACACCGGCTGTCTTCTTGGTGAAATATTCCTATGATAAACCGTTTGAAATTTAATATGAGGTAAAGAAGTTATTTTTAATTGACTAAAGTTACTTTATTTTGATGTAAAAAAAAAAACCGAAGGTCCTTCTTTAAGAATACAGTATCATATTTTTAAAGTTTGGAATTTTTTATGCATTCAAAGCTTTGAAAAATACGATTTATTAAATCAGTAATTAAATAGCGATTAAAATTTTCAATTAATTTGATTAAAAAAAAAAAAAGGCGGAAAGGTAGCGATGCAACTGTTAAAAGCTTGACCAGCCTTTCCAAATGTACCGTTATGTCATGTGCTAGGTTTTTAATTTTCGTAAAATGAATTATTCAAAAGTGTGATGATTTTTTTAAATAAATATTTTACACAATTTTATACAATACTTTTTTCAAAATAAATCTTGACCGGGACGTAAAACATCGCAACTCTCTCTCTCTCTCTCTCTCTCTCTCTCTCTCTCTCTCTCTCTCTCTCTCTCTCTAAAATCCGTTTCCTGCAGTACTCGGATAGCTTCTCCTTCAACTCAATGCACTTCTTTGTGAAGTAATTTGACTTAGACCGTTAAGCCTTATTAAATCATAGTTTAAATATTTAATTAGTTTTTATTTTAATTTTTTTTTTAAATTTCTTTAAAGTGGATTAAATTTTCAGTGGTCATAACTGTTTACAGATCTCGCCAATATGTACACAAGTATTACGTTTACTGTGGACATGACCAGGGCGTATGAGTACATTTATGTCGAGTCACGAATCGATCATATAAAATAGTTTGTACACCAGATCACATGGTTCCACGTAACACTGGGCTACTAACCCGATCTGATATTTGCAGTTTTATTTATACAGAGAAATTTTTCGCCTCGTATTTACAAATGTCTTAAGCTCCATCGATAAACCTGAATCTTGAGTTGAGTTGAGTTAACTAACAGTGTTTTGCGGACTATTTCACTTATATCGATGCGGTCAATTCTGGGACAATGGAGAAAACCGGAGTACCCGGAAAAAACCGAGAGAACCGACAAACTTTTTAACACTAAAATCTTTCGAGTGGGATTCGAACCTAAACAGTGAGAATCGGTGTAATCCACGTGCGTGTTAGACCACTCGGTCACGTGTTATTCCACTCGGTCATCTTAATAAGTCTTTAAAATTTGTCTGAATATAGATTTTGTCTGTGGCATCCATGCAGTTTGTACAATTTTACTCACATTACATCAACGTAGCCTTAATAAATGGCTGAAGATTGTGCGAGATGTTTGTAAATTTAAAAAAAAAAAAGTCAACCGTCTTCAAACACAGATGTCAATAAACTTTTTTTATTGGTTAAGATTTCATTTTGAAAAATATTATATATGCATATAACTTCAGAACCAGATTCTTGAATATAGATGGAGCGCATGGAGCCAATTTAGCCTGTGTACCAGGTCGTGTGGTGTTGGTGTAAAGAGACGGCATCGTACATGTTATGTTCACGGGTAAGTTACGACATTAGTTCTTTTCTCTCGGGGGGTCTCGGTGGCCGAGTTTTCTAAAGCGCGCGCTTACGGATCACAGTGCCTCTCACAGCCTGGGTTCGAATCCCACTCGGGACGGATCCTAGTGTGAGAAAGTTTGTCAGTTCGCTTGCCGAAGGTCGGTGGTTTTCTCCGGGCACTCCGGTTTCCTCCACCATCACAGAACTGACCGCCTCAAAATAAGTGAAAGATTCTTGACTGGGGCGTAAAACCCTATTACTCCACTCCATTCTTTTCTCTCGTCATGTGACTATCATGTAACTAATTGCAGATTCTTGTTCCATATTACCACCTTCAGTTTGTACAATTGTAAAAAAATATGGAAGAATTTGTAACGCTTTTAGATAAATAAATTCCATTCATGAAAAAAATATGTTGTTGCGATTCTGCTTAAAATAATGCGCAAACATATTTTTAAAGCTTTTAAGCGAAAACGGAAAGGTGTCAATTTCGTATTTTGTGTTTGCCATCATTTCCCCTGCAAGATATGTGTAATTTACATATGGTATTCAGTGCCAGTTGTTTTCTTCCGATATATTATTTGTCAGTAATCAATAGTTACATATACATCACGGAGATAGAAATTACTGATAAAATATCAAAAATAAAAAAGAAAAGAAGTAATGCAAACCAGGTTTCTTCATCATCCTGTAAACTGACTAGATGAACATTTCCAATTAAATGGGAGATGATACAGATTTGGGTCGATATTATTGTGGAACTTTCTACTAAGCTCATTTTTCAAAACTAACTCAATCTTTCCCTCACTGTGAAACAAATTTTAATTATATTGAGTTGAGTTGAGTAATGATGTTTAACGTCCCAGTCAAAAATATTTCACTTATATCGAGACGCCTGCCATGACACGGGACCTCGTTTATTTTAAATTCCCATCCGAAAGAACCGTGACTTTCATTTAGTAATGCCGAGTGCTTGGTGAAAGAACAGTCACTACCCACTTTCAAGTCTTGGGTCAGACCCGGCCGGGGTTCGAACCCGCGACCTTCCACTTACGTGTATGTATATTGGCTATATTTACAATAGCTCTTATGGCGCATGAATGCATGAGTTCATACGAAACTAATTTCACACTATTTTATGTACTGACTTATTTATTTATTTATTTATTTATTTATTTATTTATTTGTTTATTTATTTATTTATCCATTTATTATAGAACTACACCAGTGCCAGTAGAAGCTGATTTATGTCAGGGTCCTCCAGAAGTGTATCAAACTTGCAATACCCAGGTAATTTTTTTTTTTAATTTGGAACAAATGTTTGACCAAAAACCAAAAATCAAAAAGTTACTAGCAAGTTAGTAAAACAAAACAACAATTATTGAATATGCCCGTGTTGTCGGTCACCCCTCCCCCCACACACACACACTTTGTTATTTTATGTTATTAATTTGTTTTATTTATTTATTTATTTATTTATTTATTTATTTATTTATTTATTTATTTATTCATTTATTTATATTTATTTATTTATTTATTTATTTATATTTATTAATTTATTATTCTTTATTTATTTATTTACTTATTTTTATTTATATATTTATTTATTTATTTAAAATCAAATATCTTTGTACAAAGAAATTCATTTGTACAAAGTATTAATTTGGTTAACTGAGAGAATCTTGTCCGATACAAGTTATATTGAATCAGAAGTATTGTTTTAAGCTCCAGGCAAGAATCTTTCACTTTTGTCAAGACGGTCGGGTCTAGGATTGTGGAGAAACCCGAGTAACTCAAAAACCTTTAGGCCACTATCTAATTTTCTTATAGTAGAATCTTTCCGGGTTTGAACCTATGCGGTGACAGTTGCTGTGATATATGTACACAATTCGGCGCTTTAATTTACACCTATGGTCACAGAAGTCACCTAATTGGGGTAGGGAAGTCTTGCCTGAGTAAAAAATTAAGATAACAAGTCAAATGTTTCTGTAATTTGTTTTATTTGAAAGTTTCAATTTTTTAGATGTCATAGTAATATTCTCAATTTGAAAATTCTATACACAGGTCGCAGCTTCATGCAAGATTTATAAAAACATGTTTTAACTAGATAAACATAATACTTAAGTTTCACATAATTAACTCATTTTTCACCTTTTACGAGGACTGTCCGGTTGATTCCGTAGATTTTCGGAGTCTCCAGTGTTCATATTTTGAAGATGTAGCACATAAACAACGGAAACACAAATGGATACCATTTCAAACAGGTAAGATATCAGGTGAGAATAGCGCCCTTGGTTGACGGAAATATTCGTGTTCATAATACCTCGCGGAAAATTCTTAAACTATTATTGGTCAATTTCTAATCACGTGGTATGAAACAATTCACAATGTTTGAAGGCTCGGGAGATAATGTTCCCTCGGGGAGACAATACTCCATATTTCTCTCAACACTATTTATATATTATTTCTCTCTAGGATAATAAATACATATTATTAGTATCTTATGTATGTACAATTTTTCGTATCAGATGCTCGTTGTAGTTTCCATAGTGATATCACCCCTCGTTGCGACATCGTTCAATATTCGCCTCAGCCAAGGACACACTTTACTTTATACCATATATTGTCCAAATATACCCGACTGCTCTACATATGAGGTTTGAAATGGATTTTCTTCCATCAAACAAAATTTTGAAGAACTCAAATGTCATATGTTTATTTTGGATGCATTATTTCATATAACACATGACACAAATAATAAAATATGTCTAGTTTATTTTCTAAGTGCTGTATTCTAAAAATCAACAGCTTCAGCAGTAAATCAAAAAATATTACGCCAGCATTTGATACTAAATATGGCATACTAAGTAATATCGGGTCTAAGTATTGTCTAAATTTTTAGATAAAAATATTTCCCAAATAGTGTCTTAAATTTTTTGATCCGGATATTATTAGTTACACAGTGATTTAGTGACCTAATACGGAAATATATGGAGTCATTAAGATTTATATTGGGCGACGCGATAGCGATGTGATAGTGATGTTTACACCGGAAGTGATGTTTTTGGTGACGCTTTAGGTCTTCCGCACAAAAGAATCCACCATTTGCCTTGCTTTTGAACGTACGTCTGAAATCCAAATTGCAGCAACAGTTTTCATTCTACAGAAATGTTTTATTGTAATCTCGCGGATGCGCATAGCAATTTTCAATTACAACAATACTAAAGAAGCTTAATGGAACCCGCCAGTGTGCCACGTGATCAATACATCTTCACGTTTGTGCGTATTGAAATGGATAAAGTTCACGTCAAATATTCCCGAAAAACGTTTTCAATTGAAACAATGGTCCCGCACAAGCACTATGAGGTACTACGTGGTGCTCTGGGGAAGATGGTTTCTAAGGACGCCGTCGTTCTTGTATCTTAAAGGCGAAAGTCACGTGACGGAACTACCAGACATCATTGGTTTTATTGAACCAATTGTGTGTTACCTTATATAAATTTTAGGACATTTGTCGACACGTTCCACAAGAGTGATTAATCCATGTGCTCTTATATGCTCTCCAGTAGATACGTCACAGTTTGCAGTAAAGTTTTCTTCTCAGGTTGTGGATGGTACGCCATGTTCTTTAGACCCTCCCCGTAGCATATGTGTCAAGGGCGTATGCAAGGTAGGTCTTACCTATAATATTCAAGTACTCATCATTTAATCCTTCTTTGCTTCGACCTAAATGGATTTTCCGGCGTTCAATATGAGCAATACCATTTACCGTTTGTGCGGAACCTTGTGAAAAGCGTTTAATGTCTGTTCCCCGTGCCTGTAATACCTTTTCAAAGAATGATGCATTTTGGCTCCCACACCGTGAGATAACTTATTTTCGTAATGTCGGAAACTGTCGGGTTTTTTTAATCTACATCCTAGCCTACAATTTTATACGTCAACAGAATAGTAGCTATAACAAACTAACCCTTCACAGTTACCTTGGGTTCGACCTCGGTCGACCGCAAATGAGAAAGATTTTTCTGGTCATAGGCGGGCGAGTTTAGTAGCACTCTAAAGTGCGCATTAGTACAATGCAGATCAGAAACACACGCATTCGTTCAAAACATGAACTTGTTTTAGATATACATCGGGATTAATAAGAAATTGTATCGTTATGAACAGCTGCAAAATTGCTGATGTGACGTAAAACAACATTCAGCCAACCAAAGAACTGAAACAGTTACAAAAATCATGAATTTTTCATCCCTTAAATGATATTTTTTCTAAATAACACGAAAATTCGAAACCAAGAAATAAACGATTTTATAGGTCTAAAATTTTGTAATTTATATTTAAGCCGTTAAGTTGCGATAAGAAGTTAAACTCCAACAAAGTGCCAGATTCATGTGGTGTTTGTGGTGGTGATAATAGGAGTTGTCTCCCTATAGCTGGCTCCATCTACCGGAATATATCTGAAGGTATATCTTTAACTTATATATTGAAATATACCAGACTATAGATTTTGTGTGGATCTATGTCCACCGTAAAGTGGTCTCTTATTTATTTAGTTATTTATTTAGTTGGTTATTTAATTAATTAGTTAGTTATTTATTATTTTTTGTCGATCTCTTCAGCATTTCCCATTTCTCTTTGTTCTGTCTTAGCGATTAGTGGTCTGATTTTGTTGTTGCTTGTGTTGCCTTTCATTGTCTAAATCCAACTTTGGGTGGATCCTAATACAAAAAAGTGTGTCAGTTTGCTTGTAAAATGTCAGTGTTTATTTCAGTGGGTACTCTGATTTCGTTCACGATCCCTGATTTTCTCTCTTCGATTTAATCAAAATATGCTTTTTGTATTTTAGGTTATCACGATTTGCTTGAAATCCCTAAAGGAGCGACAGACATAAATATACAAGAATTAGCTGATAGTAAAGCTGTTCTGGGTAAGGTTATTATTTATTTAATTAATTTTTATATTTTTTAAAATTTTAATTAATTAATTTATTTATTTATTTATTTTTGCGCAGCGTACTGGTGATATCTTGATATAAGTAAAGGAATTTCAACTAAAAATTTTATCCATAAATAAATCAAGTTTCATACATGTTCAATTGAACCAGCAACGTCGGAGATTTTTGAAAGGATCGTTTTGAGATACATCTTATGAATAATTTTTATGAGACGCATTGTGTATTACTATTCTTAACTTATAGTAGAAATTATCTAATCGGTTCTTGTCTAGTCACGTGACATGTTACTATTGCTAATTTCTATAATTACATGCCAATAATTGATAAACTTTTAAAATTAGCCACCAGCATGCGATAATACTATTATTACACCCTTACAAGTTACAACCTTTAGAATTACAAAACAGGGGAGCTAACTCCAGTTAGCCGACCGGAAGTACCTTTGTAACTGACAAACAATGAATGAACAAGAAACTTGATTTTCTTGCAATATGGTTCTTTTAATTTAAATGTATAGAATTAAATTTTGTTTTGATATTATAAAACAATAAATACACTCTAGGACGTTGTCCTCGGGTGTCAACACTTCTAAAGGTTTACAATTCTGGATGTTCACATACCTAGAGGGTAATAATTGTATAATGTCATAGCCATGTCACTTGAATTGGGATACAATTGTGACGTAAAACCTACAGGCTTCGCCTTAAACATCAGCGGTTTGAATAAAACTGGTTTGATTTAATGGGGTTTTACATCCCAGTAAAGAATATTTCACTTATATCGAGACGTCTCAGCTATAGGTGAAGTGGCAGAAATTTTGACCTTTGCAATGCGCTTCGGACAATGGACAGGTAGGGTTCTTTATACGGTGCCACGCCTGCCGTGACACGGGGCATCTGTTTTTATGGTCTCCTTCAAGGACCCCGTGACTTACATTTCTAAAAGCCTAGTGCTTGGTGAAAGACCAGTCACTACCTATTTTCATGTCTTGGTTAGACCCGATCGGGGTTCAAACCCCGACCGTCCAATTACGAAGCGAGCACTCTATAAACTGAGCTCCCGTAGTGGTTTAAATAAAACTGAGAAATTCGCTGATTGTTATCTATTAGTTTTTTTAATTTTCCGTAATGTAAAACAAATTATAACGTACTCGCATTATTTAGTGCTTTGTACGGCAGTGGAAATTAAAACACTATGGGGTAAACCGAATAGTTCAATAATTAAATCAATTCACTAACATCGTTTGTACAAGAGCGTTTATTTAAAATGTTAAAAGTATATTTGTTGTGTTTATGACATCAATGGAAATTGATAAATATATACCATATACTGGTTACAATTGGTTAACATACTTACATTCTTTGGTTGTAATGTGCATGACAAACACGGAATAAAGATTTCACGCTATACCCTTTTTCGTTTCCGTTGATAGTATTGTTTACCTCATATACAATTTTTTGGTTGTTATGTCCATGACAACCACGGAAAATGATTTTACACTATACATCTGTTGGTTATCTCTGTTACCATTGGTTACCACATTTACATTCATTAGTCACTATGTCCATGCAAACGACAACTTATTTAACTACGGGTTTTTGACAAAATTTACTAACACTATCCAATGTTTGTCCAATTCCATTTGTGCCAGGTTCTTTAAATGTCAAAATTTAACAGAATGTTTAGAGTACTGAGAAACAAACATTTGTTTGCATTATTAATCGTCTGTCAAAATACTCTCAAAATCCAAAAAAAAAAAAAAAAAAAAAAAAAAAAAAAAAAAAAAAAAAAAAAAAAAATTCTACAAAACATTCAAGATCTAGGTAATTAAATATTCTTTGGCATAAAAATTTGTGGACGTTTTGTTCGTGAAAACCATTAAACTTGACAAATTTGCACTTTAATCTCTACAATGTTTGCTCCTAATTAGAAATGATCGTTTTCTTCCATTCCTACTAAACGTTAGGGATCAAGTGCAACTGTGTCAAGTTCGACTCTTTGACACAATCCAAATCTGTGAAACAGGGGTAAAACTATTCGTTTACACGACTTTCTTATTTCTGTATGCACAAGCCAAAGAAATGGCGTGATGGCTGAAGAGGTCCAGGATAAAACATAAAACCCTGTATAAACCCAATATTCGATTCGACATCGAGGATATTTACAAAACACCATAATAAAAAACACTATGGTTAAAGGGAACCAAAGTACCACTGTCACGGCGCTGACGACAAGAGCTGCCATGGTTGATGTTCGTAAATCTAGCATGCTTGTATTTGTGCATCCGGTCTCATCTTCAATTCGATACCATTCGTTTCTTTTCACGTTGTAAAATATTACCATGACAACCACAACAATACACAGAAGGATAAGAGGAAATCCGTATAAGATAATCACCGAGGGTATCCAATATTCTATCTTCAACACATATACACAATGATTTGCGGCACTGAATTGAATTGCTTCTTCTCCGGTTATCAGAACAGGTATGCAAATGAAGACTACAAAAATCCATGGTAACAGCTTTAGAGCAATTGGGAAAAACTTTGCACGATAAACACTCACCGGTCTTATACTACTTAATTTGGCTTCAAATCTGTCAATGCACATCGATATGAGATTGAAAACAGAGAAACTGCAATGGGTAAATTCAAAGACAGTCCAGATTTTACACACTGCCTGACCGTGAATCCACTCCCACTCCCAAAAATAACTCAATCGAAGTGGAATTATAAACAGACCAACTGATAAGTCCGATGCACACAATGATAAAATAAACCAATAGTATGTTTGATTTCTAAATGTTTGGTTTAATTTGATCAGTATAATCAATGAAATGTTTGAAAGTATGCTGATAATTGAGGTAGTGATAAGGACTACTTCAAACATGGTTTCAATGAACTGGTACACACTTGCTGCTGCATGTTCTGTTACGTATACTGTGTAATTTCCAAATGTTCCATTATAGACAACCCACTCAGACTGTAACAAACATAAAATAAAATAATTGATACAATTTTACATTTTACAAGACAAGAGATATTAATTTACATATATTTTTTGTCGGTCAAAAACTAGCTGATCTTGTAGATATATTTTTATATGTTAAGATAGATTTTGACGACAACAAACAGAGAGTGCAATTTATTTAATAAATATTCCTAAAATGGTTTCTAATGTTATTAGATATGTTTATGGTAGATAATAAATTTTGTTTTCATTGTTTTAATCTTTGAAATTATGGCTTTGAACAGGAATTGCCAGGTCTTCCCTGGCAAAATAGCAGAAACTCTATATTTGGATTTCCATAAGATAATTTTACAGTAAACCTTATGAGAATTTACCCGATCCAAAAATACTTAATGATGATGATGATGATGATGATGATTATTATTATTATTATTATTATATCCATAACTATGGGGGAAATGAAGGCTCTGTGGCAGAGTTGTCTGAAGTGCCTGCTGAGGGATAGTCAGTTCGGTTACCGAGACCAGTGGTTTTCCAGGGGTACCAAGACTTTCTACACCATCGCATCCTGACCTCCTCGGTAAAAGTGAAGCAATCTTGACTGAGAAATAAAGCATTATAATCCATCTATTTCTCGACTGAATATTGTCAAAATAAAATTAAAAATCGCCACTCTTGTTTATATTACTTTTATAAATAAAAATAAGAACACCTTTATTAACGAAACAAAGATCCAGAAACAAGTGCAGTAGCATTTATGATAATTTATCATTTTGAAAAGATGAATTAATTCGAATACTATGTCTTTTTTTTCTTTATATTCGTTTAAAGAAAATTCCACATCGTTTATTTTTTGAAAAATGATTTTCTTAAAGCGGTATTTGGCTATTTACACTGTATAAAACTGCAGACTACAAAGGGTCGCGCAAAGAGGAGAAACTAAAAAAAAATGGATAGAAAAAATAGAAAAAACTTAACTGCAGTTTCTGTGTGTGTGTGTGTGTGTGTGTGTGTGTGTGTGTGTGTGTGTGTGTGTGTGTGAAAATCGAGTTGCTGTAATCTTCGCATAATAATTATCGATTAAATAGATTAATATTCATGAGACGTGATGTGATCACCGATGACGATTTGAGTTCCTGAATGTGTATTTCATGTTTAAAACTACGTCTAATTACGCAAATATCGAAAAGCTAAAGTTTTAGGATGTTATTTAAAATTAAAAAAAAAAGAAATAAGGAAAATTAAAATATAAGGTTCCTAGAAAGTATTTATAAAGGAAAATAATAACAATTAAAAAAGCTTACCATCTCGGCTGCTATCTGGGTAATCGTGTACTGTAGATTCATGAATAGTAGTGAGGTTAAATTTTCGCGTCTTATTTATTTATTTATTTATTTATTTATTTATTTATTTGTTGTATGTAGACAAAAATGTTGGAACAAAAATTCGTGAAATAAACCCACCCAAACAACTAAATTTAATTCCCAATGTTTATTTGTGATATTTTCCAGACATTTTATGGTTTTATTAATGCAACAGTAAAAACTGTAGCAATGCAATTGTCCAAAATAGTTTCGGTAGAAACTTTTAAGGAAAAATTAGCACGTTTTCTTTTTCTTTTTTTTTTCCCTTATTTTAAGAACACAATAAAATGATTAAATAAAGTAACTAAAATATTACTTTAAAAACTAAATAGAAAAAAATGTGTTGAGATTTTAAAATCACATTTTTTCAAGGGGGATCACATTTCGCTGTTTTAGTTAGTTAACTCAATGAAATACAAACGCCCCTTATTTCCACGAACAATTCCATCAGTTTTTTTAATTAAAAAAGACACAGATACTAAATATGACTTACCTTGTTGAAAAATGGCGTTGTAGAAGCGTCCATTTGTTATGTTTTTTGGAGCAAAAAGTTTCAGTATGTTTTTAAGGGGCGGTAGCGAGTGTATCTACAGTGTCAAATTTCCTTGTATTAAACGACCCACTTCATCATAGCTCTGCCTGAATAAACAATGTGTGATAGCATTATAAAGAGATATTATATGTAGTTAGATGTTGTCTGTGACGTAATTAATAAATTAAACCACTCTCTATTGGTTCTTTTAAATTCTAAAGTCAAGTTAAGGTTGATTATAAGGGATGAAAACCTTCTGCAGATTTTTACAATATTTTATCATATATGTTTTGTATTATTTTTTTTTAATTTTTATTTGTTTTATTTTTAAAAGGGGAATACTAAAGATTGAATACATTAAATTTTTCAGTGTACATTATTACTGAATAGGATTAAATGTAGAAGCCAGAAATAATTCATTTATACCGGGTCCCAGTTTGACAATCATTCATTCAACTAAGTATACACTCAACTCATATATTATCAATTTTCTCTCATTTATATTTTATGAGACAATGTTTTGTTTTGTTCAACAAACCTCAACAAACAGTTTCAATATACATTTATATTCAATCTTATTTATATTGAAATATACCCGTAAATGAGATGAGTGTACACTCAAATGAGTGAAAATTGTGAATTTGGGACACCGACGGCATCAGCTATATATCAGATTGGCAATGGTTATTTTAAATTTTGTAGTTGATATTTAAACAAAATCGCTGAGGACAAATTAACAAACCAATTTGCCTTTAGCTATATGATTAAAACAGCTTCCAAAAACATTATCGATGCGTCATTTTAACCCATATATTGCGTTCTGACATTTTTGACAGTTAGCCAAATGAAATATCGGGATTTGCAGTAATATAACCAAAAAGAGCACAACAAAATACGAACAAAAGAGTTGAGTATCCCCATTATAAGTTTCCCTACTTGGTAGAACACTTGGATAGCCATACTAAGTTCAAATTCATGTCATTTTGTATTGTCTTGTTATTTCAGCATTAAAATCACCATCAGGAATATATTTTATTATAGACAATCGCAATTCACAAACAAAAACAAAACACATAGCAGGTTCAAGATTCTATCATCGTCGCTCAAACTCCAATAACAGGCTCGAGTATCTGAAATCTAAAGGACCTACAACAACGAGCATTACCTTACTGGTATAAATCTCTCTCTCTCTCTCTCTCTCTCTCTCTCTCTCTCTCTCTCGATTTTGAAAATTCAAGCTCTCTCTCTCTCTCTCAAGCTCTCTTTCTCTCTCTCTCTCTCATTTGAAAATTCAATCTCTCTCTCTCTCTCTCTCTCTCTCTCTCTCTCTCTCTCTCTCTCTCTCTCTCTCCTTGGGCAAACAATCACAAATATTAAACAAAAATAGAAGTACTCATGTATTTACTTTTTTTCAGAGATATTTATAAACATCTAACGATTTCTTTCTATATTGTGTCTTAAGGGTTTTACCAGAAAGAAAAATACAGAAATTTCAATACGATATGAGTTTAGTTTGAGCACCAAGAGACAAACAGACAATTCATTTGATTCTCAAATAGAACAAAGTTATGACTGGAAGACGTTACTTTATCATCAAATGATAATAAAGAATGGAATTATGGGACCGGAAGTAAGCACAGTCAAACTTCCGGAGGGGATTGAAAATGTATCTAAGATAACCGGAAATGGATTAACTAATTCTGAAATTGTCACGACCTTGTCACCTGAAGCTGCTGAAATCAGAGAAACGGAAATGACGCCAAACGTGCAAGCGGGGATCTTGAAAGAGAGAGGAATTCCAGAATTTATTCCAGCACAAGATAAACAAAATGTAGACAGGCTTGGACTGCTCATTGAAAGTTCCGGTAAGGTTGTAGACAGGCTTGGATTGCTCATTGAAAGTTCCGGTAAGGTTGTTGACATGCTTGGACTGCTCATTGAAAGTTCCGGTAAGGTTGTAGACAGGCTTTGACTGCTCATTGAAAGTTCCAGTAAGGTTGTAGACAGGCTTGGATTGCTCATTGAAAGTTCCGGTAAGGTTGTAGACATGCTTGGATTGCTCATTGAAAGTTCCTGTAAGGTTGTAGACAGGCTTGTATTGCTCATTGAAAGTTCCTGTAAGGTTGTAGACAGGCTTGTATTGATCATTGAAAGTTCCAGTAAGGTTGTAGATATGCTTGGATTGCTCATTGAAAGCTCCTGTAAGGTTGTAGACAGGCTTGTATTGCTCATTGAGAGTTCCTGTAAGGTTGTAGACAGGCTTGGATTACTCATTGAAAGTTCCGGTAAGGTTGTAGACAGGCTTGTATTGCTCATTGAGAGTTCCTGAAAGGTTGTAGACAGGCTTTGGTTACTCATTGAAAGTTCCTGTAAGGTTGTAGACAGGCTTGGATTGCTCATTAAAAGTTCCGGTAAGGTTGTAGACAGGCTTGGATTGCTCATTAAAAGTTCCGGTTAGGTTGTAGACAGGCTTGGATTGCTCATTAAAAGTTCCGGTAAGGTTGTAGACAGGCTTGGATGGCTCATTAAAAGTTCCGGTAAGGTTGTTTCACGCATAAATTATGTAACATAATGCTATTAGAACGACGTTTCTTATCATTTAACGGATATATTTTAAAAGCCGTGTGAAATAGTCTACATGTAGATTAATCAAAATATTTCAAATAAAATTTAGAAAATCAACAACAAGAGCATACATAAACATACAGCAACAAATAAAATTTCGAAACGATGCCAAAAGATTTTAAAAAAAAAAAAAAAAAAGGCATTTGAGACTACGTATAAATTTTTTTTTATTTTTGACCGTAAAAAAGTTTTTAAATGACGGAATCAGACAATTTGAACATATCTGTAATAAAATATCAAAATGCTTTTTTTAAAAGAATTTAAAGGGTACAAAAGAATTGTTACCCTACTAATAACCAAGGATGGAAGAAGTGCTTCAATGTTTTCTCTTTTAAGTCTTGTTTGTAAACAAAATACTTGTTTTGAAATAACAATGGTTTTTGCAAATATATTTTTGTTTTTACATTGTTCTGTGTATTTAGATTATGTAGCCGAGTTTGTTCATAATTTTCTTTTTTAAAGTGTCCGTGGGACTTCAAAGCGTGTTAAAAAAAACGCGTTTTATGAAAGTGACCTCAAAAATTTGCTTATTTGAAGTACCCTGTCAACGTTTTCAAAGTGCAAAAAAAAGACCCATGTAAATTAAAACGAAACTTGGATCAAATATAAATTGTTGTTTTTTGTAAACCAATACCATGCCACGTGATTAACTAGATTAATTGTAGATAAATTTGTTATAAGTAAGTTTGATAAAATCAATTATAACAGTAATTAATGGAGAAATTATCTTAACGTGATATCATTTAAGTATTACTAAGGTAATTAAATTATTTATATGACGCAAGTTGACTACGAATTGGTTCACTCGTGTTAAGCTGGCCCCCTTTTAGCTGCTCTCGATATTTTCAATTTCAGTTTTAATTCATTTTATCCAGCAGTTTCCAGTATTGTCACTGCAGGCAGTTTGGTTTTTTATTTGTTCGGTTAATTTTTATTCGAACTATTTATAAGTATTGTTAGTATAATACTTTTGAATGGTATGATCTCATAAAAATATGAAATATTGTCGTATTCATTTTGTTTATATTGATTGTTTAGGCAACATATTTCATAGAAAATTATTTTTTTTTTAAATAAAAGGAAAAAAAAAAACATGAATAATGTTTGTTCATTTACCCGAGCCAAAAGTGGTAAAATAAAATCGCATTGTGCATCAACAATTGCTAGGAAAGAGAAACTTGATTGAAAATAACCTTGACTACAACACATTGCAGTATTGCAGTTTCTCGAGATAACTTTGGAATTCCGTTGTCGGGGTTCATTCAATATGGCAAAAGTAACCGTAATGTTATGTAAAGAATTTTGAATTTTTACAAAAAAAAAAAATTGTCATGTACATAATTTTAAATATTTATTTTCGTAAAAATTCAAAATTCTGCACATTACAGTAAGAAACACTAACCTAAAATGAAGAATAGTATTATCTTAAAGCTGCATTAAGTTTACCAAATTTCTGATTTTTTTTTTTTTTTTTTTTTTTTTTTTTTTTTTTTTTTTTTTTTTTTTTTTTTTTTGATTTTCTACAAATATATTTTTTTAAAAGTAGATATCTTCTAATCACGATCCGTGACATTCATTTTCTAAAATTTCATTTCTTTTAGCTGTAAATAAACGGAATCCTCTGACCGGTTGGTCAGTGTTCTACGATGGTAATTATGAGCTTGGAGCATGCGCACGGATGTACGGAAAAGCCTAGAATCGAAAGTGAAACATGACAGATTGCATTAATTGTCCTTCATTAATATCCAGATGTATTTGAAATGGTGTTATTTTTCCCTTACTAAGTCACAAATGACAAATTCAACTTAGTTCTGTGTTTAATTTATCGTATTTCAACATTTTGAAAGTTGTGTTTAAATGACCCGGGTTTTGATGACGTAACCATGTTCCAATATTAGATCCCAAATGCTGCATTTCGCTGGGTAAATACTGTAGTTTCTGTATTTATTCGAGCTTTTATCGTTGAACCAAATGTAACATTGTTCATTAGGAACATCATTTATTAGATTAACACCGTTTTATTTTTTTTTCTTTGGAAAACTTAATGCAGCTTGTCATAAAGCATTTTTATTTGTATTTAACGATTAAATTTTAAAAAAAAAGTTTAATGGCATTAGTATTAAAATATTGTACGAATTTTATAGATAAAAGTTGTGATTCCTCAAAACTAATTTCCTGCACTTTAATTTTTAATCAAAGCTTCAGTATTGTATCCCGAAAAGTTAACCCAAATAAATTACAAATTACAATATGAGGTTTAAAAATGTTTTACTAAATTACTAAATTTGCTAGTATTTCATTATAAAATTTTTTCAACCCCCCCCCCTCCTTTTTATGGGCGCTGAATTACCAGTTTTCTTTTTAATTTTCTGTTCTTAATTGTAGCTCAAGAATCAGATGAAGTGAGGCCATTGGAAATCGGAATCAATGTAAGACGAGGCTCACTCGAAATGTCAAAAAACTTTTACTGGAAACGAAATCGTATTACAGATTGCAGCTCCACATGCACTGCGGGTAATGTACAGATGTTTTGCTTGTATATTTCATATGACAGTGGCTATGGCAAAATGTTATACAGGAAACTTATGTTATAAATAATATATTTTTATTTGTGTTTTTTGTATCAAATCCTATTGGACTCTTGGACTCAGTTTGGTAGAACAAATAAAAAATCGTAATTATACGGAATATTTGCGAATAAACGTTTTATTTTCGCGTTATAACAGGTAACTTTCGCGAAATAACGTGAAACTTTAATTCGTATGCTGTGGTTCTACCAAAAACTTAAACACGACTGAAAGCTACTTCTTGATTGTGTTAATTAAGATTGAATAATGAAAATGGTTAGGTAACAACGAGTGAAGTGATGGCGTTTTATTCCAAAGTCACTTTTTAATACTTATATCAAAGTGTTTATTTCATGAATGCTAAACAAAAGTGGTAGAATAAATAAAACCAAATCTTGGACAAGTAAAATTCATGTTCACAATATATATCGTGGTTTAACGCGTGGAGGACTCTGGATCCACATGATTTAGCGTTGTTGCCATACCCATGGCGACTTGGCCTTGCTTCTATACTCTTGCGTGACAGAAGCTTGGTATATCCCGTCGTTTCTGAATGATTCAAAATATTTTTGGAGGGGGCTATTCATTGAATTGAAAGTTATAAGAGGTTTTAAATATTTACATAAAAAATTATAAATAATTAGCACTAAGTGAAAACGTTTTGACCAAAATATTTAAAGACAGTACCTTATTAAGTTTTATACGATTAATTATATTCAGATTTCATATATTACCGTAGGTAATTAGGCTACAGTTTATCAATGTCAATGGTTTTAGGTCAAGGTGATACCGTAGGACTCTGGTAAAATTGTAACTTTAGATATAAAAACACGCCATAATTGTTATAACGTTATATTTTACATTAGATGGAACACAAGTCAGCTTTTTCAGCTGTTATCGACATGATGGAACACAAGTGGATGATGTATTCTGTGATGTTAACACCAAACCAGATCCAAATTATTACAAATGTATCGGAAGTAGATGTCCACCGAGGTAAACACTTACATTTTAGTCTGTTGTACACCAATTAAAACTTTCTAAAGAGATATAGAGTAATGGTGTTTAACGTCATGTCAAGATTCTTTCACTTGCCTTAAAGCTGTCAGGTCTTAAAAGGTTGAGAAAAACAGTCGACCATGACTTATGGACAGGAAAGCAAAGCACCCAAGAGAGCACCAAAACAAATAAATTAAAACATAACAAGCAAGAACAACAAAACAAGTCAGCACAAAAATCAAGAAATTACGGTTACACCATCAAAAGCAACTAAAATCAAAATTATAAGATAATACGATCATTTATTGGTATTCAACTTTAACTCGGAGCGTTCTTCAGCTTTTGTTTGTTTTGTTTTATTTTATATTTCTTTTTATTTTTACTTTTATTATTTATTTATTTATTTATATTTGATTTATTCTGTAACAAATATCTTTTTCTATAGATGGGTTGTTGGTTCGTGGAACACGTGTTCCGGTAAATGTGGTAACGGGACCCAGACTAGGACAGTTCGATGTTGGCAAATGTTAGCCCCTGGTTTTGATAGTACTGTACCGGAATACCGGTGTAGTGAAAGTACAAAGCCGGTGACGTCACAGAATTGCACTTTGACGTCATGTGGTCCGGAATGGGAAATGTCAAGATGGAGTGAGGTATGGGATATTTTTTCTCTCGATCAAAAACTCTAAACATCGATTACATTTTCCTTAAAAATTTATACATTATTAATATGCTACGTATTGTGATGGCTGTCTCACAAGCTACTGCTATCAATTCCACTAGTGTCAATGAACAACAAAGAAAAAGACAATTCAATTTAATTGCACTAATTGAATGAAAAACGATCGATTAAGTTGAATCAACGGCTCTTAACAATATGGTCATCGGGTTCACAAGCTAAGCATTGAACTGTATAAGTCGCATAAAACCATTTGTTATAGGAGAAACATCAATGTCATTCAAGGTCAAGCTTTGAACAGCAGCTGACATTCGTATGGACCATTTTCTTCGAAACATATGAAGCTAGACGCTGAGTTTGACTCGCTGGTAAATCAAATTATTGATATCAGATACTTTTGCCGTAAAACATCAACCCAGAATATGTTCAGTATGAATTTAGCGTTTTAAAAGGATCTATCAAGATAACATGAAATAAATGGACTTTTGGACTTCAGGTTATTATGGCGTTAGGTCAGGTATACAAAAGTTTTCTACTGTGATTTGATTCTACAAACAAAAAATTTTCTAATACAAAACTTTTTTATCCTAGTGTTCAACAATGTGCGGAAATGGAACACGATCCAGAAATGTACGATGTAGCACTGGAGCAGACGATCAATGTGACGCCAATACAAAACCAGTCGGTATACAAACATGTCTTCAGCCACCCTGTACAAGTCGGTGGTTTACGGAGAGTTGGACACCGGTAAGTAAGCAGGCGATAAATGTGACGCCAATACAGAACCAGTTGGTATACAAACATGTCTTCAGCCACCCTGTACAAGTCGGTGGTTTACGGAGAGTTGGACACCGGTAAGTAAGCAGGCGATAAATGTGACGCCAATACAAAACCTGTTGGTGTATAAACATGTCTCCAGTCACACTGTACAATTCGGTGGTTTACAGAATCTTGATATTGTAAAGTAAGAAGACTATCAGTGTGACGCCAATACAAAACACGTCGGTGTACATCTTTGTCTCCAATTACCGTGTACAAGCCCCTAGTTAACTGAGAACTGGACACCGGTAAGTAAGCTGATGATCATAGTAAAGCCAAAACAAAACCTGTGAGTGAACAGGCATGCCCTCTTTCACCCTGTACATATCGGCGGTTTACGGAGAGCCGGACACCGGTAAGTGAGCAGACGATCATTTTGAAGCCAAAACAAAACCTGTGAGCGAACATGCATGCCTTCTGTCACCATATACAACTAGGCTGGCGTTAGATAACAGACGATAAATGTGACGCCAATACAAAACCTGTTGGTGTCACAAACATAACCACCCCATACAAGTTTATGGAAAAGGGATATTGTTTAGTATGCAGACAATCAGTGTAACGCCAATACAAAACACGTCGGTGTACATCTTTATCTACATTTACCTTGTACAAGTCGGTGTTGACCGAGAACTGGACACCCGTAAAAAAGCAAACGACCAGTGTGACGCCAATACAAAAACCTGTTGGTGCCACAAACATGTCTTCACCCATTCTGCACAAGTCGGTGTTTAACTTCGGAGAGCAGGACAATGAAAGGTAAGTTGACAATTACTGTTGCGCCAATACAAAAACCTGTTGGTGGACAAGCATGTCTTTAATCATCCTGTACAAGTCGATGAGACAATGGAAGGTAAGCAGTGTTACGAAACAATACGAAGAATATAAAAATTGTCAGTGTAAACACTCTGTCAAAGTCGGTTAACGTTGTTTACAGAGAGCTAGACAAGTAAGCAGACGATTAATAAGGCATCAATGTAATATACAAAACATGTATGACGGAGAAACCTAGAGTATCCGGATAAAAACCAATGGCATTCAGGGAGAGAGCTTTAAACGTTTTTCGCTCTAAATTGTGACAGAAAAAGCTACATTTATTCCTTAAATTATTTCTTTTAAACACAATAAATCAAAGAAACGAATTTAGATGATAAATAGAATCTTCATTTTTATATATTCAATGAAATATATTTCACGGTAAAGAAATAACCCACTTCTCACGACAGCAAAATATATTTGATAAATATCAGACACACAAGATTTAACTTTAGTTGTAGGTGAATAGGTATTGATCAACGTACGGATAATACACATAGAGATAATACCTGGCACGCTTGTAAACGTGTAACAAGCGGCCTTCGATCCTAATCTTAATAAGACAGAACATATTTGAAAAAGTTTGTAAGTAGAGTTTCAATGGTTTCTTCTGTATGTTTCCACCATCCCAAAACTGAACACCTCGATATAAGCGAAAGAAGCTTGTCTTGGTGTAAAACAGCGTTGTTATACATTGGACAGGGAACAGTCCTTAACGGCCATGAATTACTTTGTGGTCAAATACCACTTCGTAGTACCTAAAAGAAATCATATCAGAATAGTTTGAAATTCCACATATTTTCATTCTAAAAGCTATAAGATTTTGTCGTAATCATTGGAATTTGTTTTGTTTAGTGCGATGGTAAATGCGGTGTGGGCGTACGTAAACGCCGGGTAGGATGCCGAGATAAAATGGGACGCCAAATGTCGGATTCATTCTGTGATGAAAATACAAAACCATTATCAGTAAAGGCGTGTGGTAACAAGTTAAACTGTGCACCCACCTGGGTACCACAAAAATGGGAAAAGGTATTTGTAGTGTGTGTTTCAATTGTTTGATGTTTAGATGTTGTTTCGTATCTGTATTTTTTTAGCTTATATTCAACTGAAAACATGCCCCAAATTTAAAATCATTCACTCAATCAAATGTACACCAAACTCAGATTAGATTAGACGTTAGACAGTTAAAATTGAGTATTTAATTGCCACGAATATCTGTTCTATAAATAAAACAAGAGGCCCAAAAGCTCAACTGGCACTTTATTTGAATGTGAATTTCAGACTGCCATGCCGCCAGCTATTGCCAGTTGAGCTAAAATGTTTCAGATAAAAATGATATGTTTGTGAAATGGCTATAAATCTACTGTCTATATACCAAATTTGAACCAAATTATATGATATATAAATGTGTATTGGCCATTCATTACTTTTTGCTATTTATAATAACGGCGGCCATTTTGGATGCCACAGTTTGGGCAACTTTAATCTGCATCACCTAGGGACCTTGCACACCAAATTAGGTTCAAATAGGTCTAGTAGTTTTTGAGGAGAAGATTTTCAAAGAATTGGCTAAATATAGCACCTTATTTGAATATTATGCTAATAGCGACCCAATAAAAAATGTTTCTGAAAAACCCGTTTTATATGTTCAATGGCTAGGCATCTGCTTTCTGTATACCAAATTTGAACTAAATCGGTTGATATTAAACGTGTATCAGCCATTTATCACTTTTTGCTATTTATAGTAACGGCGGGCATCTTGGATACCACAGGAAGTTGATTTTTGCAAACTTTAATCTACATCACCTAGGGACCTTACACACCAAATTACGTTCAGATAGGTCTAGTAGTTTCTAAGGAGAAGATTTTCAAAGAATTGGCTAAATATTGCACTTTATTTGAATATTCTGCTAATAGCGACCCAATAAAAAAGCTTCTGAAAAACCCGTTATATATGTTAAATGGCTAGGCATCTACTTTCTATATACCAAATTTGAACTAAATCGGTTGATAAATAAACAGGTATCAGCCATTTATCACTTTTTGCTATTTATAGTAACGGCGGCCATCTTGGATGCCGCAATAGTTGATTTTTGCAAATTTTAATCTGCATCACCTAGGGACCTTGCAAACCAAATTAGGTTCAAATAGGTCCATTAGTTTTTGAGGAGAAGATTTTCAAAGATTTGGCTAAATATAGCACCTTATTTGAATATTATGCTAATAGCGACCCAATAAAAAAGCTTCTGAAAAACCCGTTATATATGTTCAATGGCTAGGCATCTACTTTCTATATACCAAATTTGAACTAAATCGGTTGATAAATAAACGTGTATCAGCCATTTATCACTTTTTGCTATTTATAGTAACGGCGGCCATCTTGGATGCTGCAGGAAGTTGATTTGTGCAAACTTTAATCTGCATCACCTAGGGACCTTACACACCAAATTTGGTTAAAATTGGTTCAGTAGTTTCAGAGGAGAAGATTAAAGTTTACGCACGGACGCACGCACACACGCACGCTTCGCCATGCCATAAGCTCAGCTGGCTATTGCCAGTTGAGCTAATGAGTCCATCTTGTAGAAACATAAAGAATCAGGATTTACTAGTACCACACAGATGCTGAAATATCTATAAGAGCTGTGCGAGTTCTGATGAAAGTGAAGTGATTTAATGGACAGAAAGCGAGAATTATATAGCAATGTATATTGTGGAGATGCTCGTGCAGTAATTTACTTATATACTTATATTGAGTGAGTTTAGTTATATACATCGCGCAATAACTGAGTTGTTGTTAAAAATGTGTATCTCATGCGTGATATATTAACCAGTAGTGTATATATAACCACGGCTTATTTGACGTGATCAAGTAAGGAATATCGCATTGTTTACGAGACGTTAGGCGAGTTAACAATGCGATATCAAACTTGTTGCACGTCTACAAGAATACAATAGTTTAATCGGATTAGGTGAATGTTGCTCATGGGTATTGCCTGTATGAATGACCCAGTCTTCAGTGTTAAATTAATGCACCAAAATTAACAAAATATGCATGTGCAAGGTCAAAATTTACATTTTAGTTTGAAATTTCCAAAATTATCCCCGCAATGAAATTTTTTGGAATTTGTATGTGGGCCTTTCTATTTCACCAGTCATTCGTCATCTGTTTGAGACAGAAGGGTCGAACGGTGATTCATGAACTATTGGTGTATAGTTTTAGGAATACTAGTAATTTCATTTGAACTATAAGGCAGAAATAGCCTTTAGTTTCCTTGTCTGAGGTACTTGTGGTTGCTTGAACTGTTTTAACTACATTCCTTACTCTGGCCCAACTATTCCAGATATTTTCTGTCCATTTCATGTTTCTTTTTGTTCTGCGAGATTGTGCCATGGAAACAATTTTAATATCCGCAATGTCCATGAATTGAAACATTGCAGGCTTATTTACTGAGCATATCCAGTGTGTGAGAAACCAAGAATACCAAACTGAGTACAATTCATGTTTTGTTCGGCCTTAGTATTAGTTTGTTAAATTATTATTATTATTTTAGTTTGCTATGCCTCTTACAAATTCTTTTTCATTTTAAACATTTATACTTTTAAATGTTGCATTTGAATTATAAAAAAATCTTAGAACAACACAAGGGTTATTTTTATTGAAAGAGATCATCTAATATGAATAGGTCGGTGGTCTAGTGGTAGAACTCGCTTTGTGAATCAGTATTCCTGGGTTCGAATCGCAGCAAAGCTATAAATTTTTCTTCAAAAATGTCTGGTGTAATTTTTTAAATAAATCATTAAACGTGACACACCTTTGGATTAAGGTACAGTTCAAAATTAATTGAAATACAAAAGAAAATAACCGTGCGATATCATAAATATCAGGGCGTCTAGACTGTATGGTAATCCGGGGATCGTGCAACAATAATGTTGTATTGATGAAATTGTTATTATGTAGTTTGTTCCATTTAAATTGTTTAGTGCATGTTTGTTAAAGAAAACAAAATATTGTCCAATAAATCTTAGGGTTTTTTAAGATTGAGTGATTGATTGTAAAACACGGACATGGCTTCTAAAAAGTTCAAAAATCGTCTGCAAAAAGCTTTATATTGTTATATTGAACCTTATAAGAATGAAATACATTACTTAGAAAACGAAATTAGTAGACCAAAAACGTAAACAAAAATTTACAAGAGCGGTTCTTACAAAAGAGTTTCAAGTGTTTTTTCATAACTTACACTGAATGTGTACAATGGGGGGTTCGAGTCCGTGGATTTGCTTATCATGGTAATCCAGGACGAGGCAACAGTCACAACCTAATTGACAGCAGAGATAAAACAAAAATTTGATTTATGAAATATAGTAAATATTCTTCAATATGAAATGCTGTATCAAAAATTTTAATGTGTTACCACATGGCTTGGTGTCGGCCATTGTGGTGAAGCAGATGCTTCCTTCATAACAATGACTGTATAATGTTGTTGATGCTTTACAATAAGACATATTAGTACAATTTTACCACCTTTCTATTTGATATAACCTCAAATATAGATTTTTGTTCAACATCATAAATCAGCAGATCACAATTTGCTGTAACTAAGGGGAGGTAACCATTTAAAGTCTTGCGACAAGGGGACATTATACGCGATTGTATTACTAAGACAAGTTATGTTCTTAAAATCACTTGACAGTTGGGACGACCTGTCACTAAAAGCTGGAATTTCATTGAACCAAAACTTTCTGTAATTTTTATAATCAGTGTTTGTTTATATTAAAAGACCTTGCAAAAACGTAAAACAACTGGTTCTTGCAATTCCCCATCATATATAACACATGATTAATATAGTTTTTAAAAACATTTTTTGAATTGTTTACGTCAAAAATTCCCGAAATGCATTGTTTTGACGGAAAATGTCAGTTTATGCAATTCCATTGAAATAATTCTACAAAATGCTATAGCACATCGCGCGGTTCAAAAACTTTCTATTTTGAATTTGTTTAATATTTTTAATTTTTCTGTTTCAGTGTAAATCGCCCTGTGGAGAAAACCATGCTAAAAGAAAGATCGTTTGCGGTTTTATAGTCAAACGACGATTTAAATTACTCTCAGATAAAAGATGTCATCATTTGCCAAAACCCCGGATGTTGGCTTCGTGTACCAACAGGAAGTGTGGTGCCCAGTGGTATACAACACAGTTTTCTGAGGTAGCGACTCATCAGCTTTGCAAAACTTGCTCGATCGATGTTTTTCCCCATATATTATAAACGAGCATTCTAAGTGATAACTTAGAATGATTACCAATTAAAAATTTGCCAAATTAAAACATACAAGGTCAAGTTACTTTTTGCCTTGAAGCTAAATGTCAGGAAAAAGTGGCATGCTTTTCTAGATAAATCACAAAATAGATGGAAAAAATAACAGACACGGTTTTTATACCTGTAAAAAAGAACAAATGTAATGAAAAAAAAAAATCAAGAAAAATTAGATAAACCATATAGAAGCTTACAATGTTGTACAATGTTACCACAAAACCACATTATCTGGTTTTATTTCAAAGGTCCGAAGTAATGAATTATATTCAACGGTCTTATAAATAATTAAGTCTTTTCTAGTTTAATTTAATCCCTGATGTTTTTTTTTACTCTTTTGTTAAGTTCATTATTCTATTATTTGACATGTTATTTTGATAGTGTTCAGCTACATGTGGAGAAAATGCAGTACGCATGCGCAGTGTTAAGTGTTATGATGGCGACACAATATCCGAGTCATGTGACAACAAAAGTAAACCGCCGGAAGTAGAAAACTGCAATTTTAGCCCATTGTGTCCAAACGGTAAATAAGTAGACGACCTTAAAATGATTATCAACACATATTCAAGTATCGACGTCTTTGGGTTATATAGAACGTTGAATAACATGTGAACTGTACAAAGAATAAGACAAGCCTCTGTATTTAATATGATGCGACTACTTCTGATACACATTGCTCATGAAACTTGCATTAAAAATTGCCTAAACATAGACCCTGTCTTCTCCATCGCTATGGTCAATACAATACATAACATTTCAGATAAAGCATTTACGAAAAAGTTCAAATATTATTAAAACCCTTTCGTACCCTTATTTCTTTCTGAATTTAGTATTGTTTGTAGAAGCTATGTAACCTTTGTAACTGATGTTGCCAGCACTGTTAGCACACCTGGCTGTATGTTTTTGTAACTGATGTTGCTAGCACTGTTTGCACACCTGGTTGTATGTTTTTGTAACAGATGTTGCCAACACTGTTAGCACAACTGGCTGTATGTTTTTGTAACTGGTGTTGCCAGCACTGTTAGCACACCTAGCTGTATGTTTTTGTAACTGATTTTGCCAGCACTGTTAGCTCAACTGGCTGTATGTTGCCAGCACTGTTAGCTCAACTGGCTGTGTGTTTTTGTATCTGATGTTGCCAGCACTGTTGGCACACCTGGCTGTATGTTTTTGTAACTGATGTTGCCAGCACTGTTAGCACACCGTATGTTTTTGTAACTGATGTTGCTAGCACTGTTTGCACACCTGGCTGTATGTTTTTGTAACTGATGTTGTCAGCACTGTTAGCACACCGTATGTTTTTTTAACTGATGTTGCTAGCACTGTTTGCACACCTGGCTGTATGTTTTTGTAACTGATGTTGCCAGCACTGTAAGCTCAATTGGCTGTAGCACATCCTATGTTTTTGTAACTGATGTTGTCAGCACTGTTAGCACACCTGGCTGTATGTTTTTGTAACTGATGTTGTCAGCACTGTTAGCACACCGTATGTTTTTGTAACTGATGTTGTCAGCACTGTTAGCACACCGTATGTTTTTTGAACTGATGTTGCTAGCACTGTTTGCACACCTGGCTGTATGTTTTTGCAACTGATGTTGCTCGCACTGTAAGCACACCTGGCTGTATGTTTTTGCAACTAAGTTGCCAGCACTGTTAGCACACCTGGCTGTATGTTTTTGTAACTGGTGTTGTCAGCACTGTTAGCACTCCATATGTTTTTGTAACTGATGTTGCTAGCACTGTTTGCACACCTGGCTGTATGTTTTTGTAACTGATCTTGCCAGCAATGTTAGCTCAGCTGGCTGTATGTTTTTGTAACTGATGTTGCCAGCACTGTTAGCACACTTGGCTGTATGTTTTTGTAACTGATGTTGCCAGCACTGTTAGCTCAACTGGCTGTATGTTTTTGTAACTGATGTTGCCAGCACTGTTAGCACACATGGCTGTATGTTTTTGTAACTGATGTTGCCAGCACTGTTAGCTCAACTGGCTGTGTGTTCTTTTCTTCATTGTTGTTTCTCTTGGTTGGACATATAATGTGTTACGGATCAGGGCTTCTTATAGGCTTTATTCAAATTCCGGTTGCCGTTTGAGATTTTTCAGGTTGTCGATTACCGGTGGTTTACACCGGTTTTCTCCACTTCCCAGAACTGACCACATTGATATAAGAAAAATAGTCTACTTGAAGCGTGTAACACCAATATTCCACTTCAATGGCCCTTTGATAGCAAAAACGCCAATAAATTCTGTAATTCACCTGCTGTATGTAACCTACACGATGTGGTCTCCTTTTCCCACCACCAACACCACCACCACCACCACAGAATCTGGTACACAGATTGAGTTTGCTTTTGTGTTGCGGGTTATGCTAAGTGTTAGGGTATTGTTTTTGCTTTACTACTGTTTCAGATACTTATATTTTGTAAGTCATCTTTTTTTTTTTTGTAGTACCATAATCTTATTTTCATGGTTGTTGTATTTCAATATGTATTTATTTTTTCTATATATTGTTCTTTTCTAAATGTTACAACTTTTTGCATTTTTGTTTGTACTTTTAAGAACGCTGTGTCTACTTTTGCTTATTATTTATGCTTTCTTTTCCTTGTTTTTCAGATGACTGCGAAGACAAAATTTTAAACTGTCATCTACTTATGAAGGATTTGTGTAAACAGACATATTATTTCACTAACTGTTGTAAAACTTGTCAAAAACTTCAAAACGAATCTTAATCTATTTTATAAAAAATATCTATGATGTTCAGCAAAAGCGGTTTGGTATCGAGTTTCCCCAAGATTTGCAAAGTTGGTAGCGTTTTAGTTACCGGGATTTTGCCAAGCTGGTACATTATCTAGTTACCAAGGTTACAAACTAGGTCTGATAATTAGTTATCCAAATATTGTACATCCGGTAGGCTATCCTGGGTTTACATAGCCGACCGAGTACTGTGAACACATTTAAATTCGTGCGCTCAAATTTTCGTTGATATAAGAAAAAATACCATTTCGTGGGATGATGAATTTGTGGGTTAAGCACCTGTAAACTTCTTGTTTTGAATGTAACTGCCAGTGATGTTTGGATAACCATTTTCCCCACTGGTAACCTCGCGATGAGTATAAATCAGGTAATTAAGTCAATTTTGTCAACAGGATTATGTTAATTATGTATATTTAAAGCAATCTAAATCAATGTTATTAAGAATGAAGGCAGTGAGTTTGTAATCACGCCTCTAGGGGTAAATTTATCCATATTCAGATATTTGCAAATATATTCGTTGACATGTAAATTCGTGGGTCATGATGTCCACGAAAACAACGAAAATTGGAACACCACGAAAATTAATGATTTCACAGTATTTATCTTCCTAGCACTATTTAGCAATGTTTAACAAGATTTTATAATTATAAGCAGCTTTGAAATAACAAAACAAGTTACCAGCTTTTTGTATTTTTTGTTGAATTTTTAAATGAAACATACGAGCACTAAGCAATACCGTCTGTAAATGCCGTTGATTACATACCCGGATATAGAAATGTTTCCCGTCATTTGAACAGATGTTACGGCCGGTTTCGTCAAAAGACGAATTTAAATACCAATATGTCGTCATTCAACTCTGTTGTTTCTATTTACGCCGATTATTCATGTGACCGGAAATTTGCAAGACAAGAATTATACGCCATAGTTTAACCAAAGTTACAAAATAACAACATTAACATTGAAATAAGAAAAAAACAAAAAGGCAAAAAAAAAGCAAATATTGTCACAACTAAAAATACAATGAAACCATCCATTTTGAGCAAGCAATTGATAAGAAAAACCTAAATATACCTGTTTACATAGGGTTTTCTACCTTTAACAGTTTTCTATCGCACACGCCAACCACATTTATGGCAATTTAGCGAGCCACTAACAAAAATACGTGAAAAGAGATGAGTTGATTGCAATAATTTAAGAGTTATTCATGAAATGATACAAGTGTTGTTACATCTATTTGTATTACACGTGAAACAGAAGTGTTGTTTATGGTGACATGTCTCCCATGCATTAAAATGCCTTGTATCAAAACAAAATTTGTGAAAAAAAGAGCGATTTATGGTGTCATACGCCCATGTCAAAATTCTTTCACTTATATCGCGGCAGGCACTTCTATGACGGTGGTCGAAACCTTAGAAGTGCCTAGAGACAATTCCCAACCTTACGCAAGCGAACTGACAAACTTTCTCACACTAGGCTTGGACCGAGCAGGATTTGTTAGCACGCGTTCTAGACCACTTTGCCACCGAGCCCCCTCGTCAAAAATAAAGGATACGAGACTTGATAACCTTTTAATTTTTTCAAGGTCAAGTTTGTAAGTTTGGGTTCTAACTACTTAAAGCTGCATTAAAGTTTTTCAATTTTCTAATTTTTTTTTTTTTTGATTTTCTAAAAACATATTTTTTTAAAAATAGATATCTTCTCACCACGATCCGTGACATTCATTTTCTAAAATTTCATTTCTGTTAGCTGTAAATAAACGGAATCCTCTGACTGGTTGGTCAGTGTTTAACGATGGTAATTATGAGCTTTGAGCATGCGCACGGATGTACGGAAAAGCCTAGAATCGAAAGTGAAACTTGATAGATTGCATTAATTGTCGTTCATTAATATCCAGATGTATTTGAAATGATGTTTTTATCCCTTACTAAGTCACAAATGACAAATTCAACGAAGTTCTGTGTTTAATTTATCGAATTTCATCGTTTTGAAAGTTGTGTTTAAATGACCCGGGTTTTGATGACGTAACCATGTCCCAAATGCTGCATCTCGCTGGGTAAATACTGTAATTTCTGTATTTATTCGAGCT
This sequence comes from Tegillarca granosa, assembly GCA_029721355.1. NCBI lineage: Eukaryota > Metazoa > Mollusca > Bivalvia > Arcoida > Arcidae > Tegillarca > Tegillarca granosa. Next base: position 11,347,295 of record CM056606.1, on the reverse strand, counting down.
TTTATCGTTGAACCAAATGTAACATTAAATTGTTCATTAGGAACATCTTTAATTGGATTAGCACCTTTTTAATTTTTTCTTAGGAAAACTTAATGCAATTTTGAGATGACCGAGTCAACCAGGATCCAATTGGTCATAGCTTCGATAGCTTAACCACGTGGTTAGTGAATATGTGTCCTTGAAATGTTTCGGACTGAAACTTTTTTCTACACTGACCTTTTAGCATAATTTAAAGACTAAAAGGTTTTTCTTAAGAAACATTTTTCACGTTTTGGTCAACCTAACGAAGTTTGAACAACCGAGCCCAGGTCTCTAGTGACTAAAAACAAGCTCTGCATCATCTACACATGCTCACATGATAAAATAAAGGAAACATCAACTAGATACATGTGTCGGTTCGACCTGTTACACGGGAAGTATACTGTCAGGTATTTTACACGTTAGTTTAAAACTGACCGGATGTTGAGGATCCTATAAAGGGCTAAAAATAATATAGGGCAATTATGATTCTTTTTTTATATACATGTATATACATGTACTTTGTGTGGTATTTCCCTTGATACTCAAATTTTAGACTGGTACACTATCATAGATTAAACAGGCGATACAGACCAAACTTTCTTAATGAAGGAAGAGAATGCCATGAATGTAGTATCAGCCTGGCTCGGGCCAATACTAGCTCCCATGGGCATGATACCAAGGCCGATGTCAAAGCAACCGTGTAATAATCTATATTTATGGTCACATTGGTACATTTATACGGAGCCTTGGTTTTTACTCATCAGAAAACGGGTAGGTTTTATCACTTGATGCTGACGGTATAGGGATGGAATATCTTAAAATCGGATGGAACCCATGACCTCCCACTTGAATGACACTCATACGAAATGTTTATCACGCTGCTCATATATAATATACATTGTATATGTTACGATGGCTGAATGAGGCCATACAGAAAAAAAGTTTCACGTATATGCACGTGAATTTTTTTTTTTTTTTTTTTTTTTTTTTTTTTTTTTTTTTTTTTTGTACGGCCTGTCGCCGTAATGTGTGAATATGATGGATAAATAAAATTTTATTTGAAAATAAATGCAAAATTCTTAATTCGAAAACCGGATCGCTGTGAAAATTTTCTCTTTGTATCATAATTACCTCGTTGACTAAATTTAATTTGTAGATCTAATTGTATAAACCATACGAACGTAACTGTATGTAAACCGGATTTTGCGATCGCGAAGCGTAACCTAGATGAACAATGTAAACTGCTGGTGCTACTGTTGTTGGAATAACTCGAGCAAGTCAAGCGGTTATAATTTGAAACATTCAACTGTCCATTCAAGCTATGCAGTATGGCTGCATTCACGTATAAACAATGTATCAGACAAAACAAGAGGGAAACCATCGGTATATGGACGGTTCTCATTGCAACATTTCTAATTTAGCTTGAATCGGAATATTCCCGTACTTGTTATGCAATTTTTCACTTTATACATGTAAATGGATAGTTAAAGCCTCACCTTACAATATCCAAAAATCGTCTAGGCCTTTAAATCTTCTGTTATCAATGTTTAATAAGACACCTTTGTTTTGATGTGACTGTATGGCTATATGCAGCATTACTTTATGTGTATTGCGGTTTTATAAATTATAACTGTATTGTCATTTGCGATTTGTACCGAAGATAAATGTATTGCTTCGGTTTCTTTACAGATGAATGTGGCAGAATTATGTTGCTATTACTGTTAAAATGTTTGTGTGCGACTTTTCATTCATCATAGATCATACCATGACGCATCACAAAGAAGAAATCTTAAAAATAAAAGTTGTAATACCTAAAACAGAAAAAACTGAAAACATTCAAATGAAAAACCTTCAAGTCATACATCTTCAAATCAAGCAACAGAATAAAATCATTGTTCCAATACCTGAAACAAACACTATAAGAGTGTCTAACATTCCAAATATAACCTCTATTACAAACATGTTCTTTCACTTCAAAAGTAGCACATGACAAAAATCGCTATGAGCTATTTTTGAATTGTATTATTTTGTAAAAATTCAAAAGTTGCACAAGACATATAAACTTTCAATTTCACTTTCTTCTACTACAATATATTTTGTTGGAGTTGGCATTAAACTTTGATTAATACAGCTTCTGTTTGCGAATTGTAAAAAAAAGTACTGTTAACACACCGTTAGATGATGCTAGTCATATGAAGAAAGTTTCAAGTCCATATAACTTTCCATTGCTGACAGAGGAAAATATATTTTTGGAGGGGGCATTAAACTCTGATAAATATAAGCTCTTACTTATTGGAAACACTATATCATTTCTTGTTTTATGTACCAACCAAGTTTCAACAAGATCTGTCAAGTTTTAGAGAGAAATAATTGTTTAATAAAAATATGTTCTTGGAGGGGCATTAAACTCTGGTAAATGAATTCTATAAACTTGATATCTTTACTTTTCTTTCGAAAAACATAAATAGTCTGATAAAAAAGTAGCCCATTTAACAAGCAGTGGCTTGAATTTTCTATGTTATTGAGATATAACGAAAAAATGTTTCAAGTGATTTCCATAACTTTTTGCTGCGATTTTATATAAACTTGATTCGATTATTTTTTATTTAAAATTGAACTGTTTTAAAATGATGTTTATTGTCAATATGAATGCAAAATTTTGCAAGCGCGCTAATGACGCGCGTTAGAAAATTTTAAAAAATTATTTATTGATTTTAAGACACACATTTTCTATCTATAACACATCCAGTAGAAACAACAGCCACAAAAAAAAATGCCATTGCACTTTAGACCGAGAACATGATTTTCGACCGAAATATAGTCCACAAATAACATATTGATATTCAAGTTATTTTTATTCTTTCATATCTTATTCTCAAAAACATTATGTTATTGAACTGTTCCGTCATGTGCTGATTTTGTATTTCTATAAAAACAATGGCACAGCATTCAAAATCAACACATGACAGGTCTTGTAAAATTTATTTGCTGTGACAGTCGTGTTTGTTTACCTATGATATTGTAGTTTCGGATGGTGTATTGCATTTTATATGTATTCATACACGTAGTCACGTGGTTTTTGTCATGAAGGCAATGGCTCTCAAGCTTGGAGAAATGGGAATTTTACACGGTAAATGACAATACATGTATTAATAAATAACATTATAAATACATCGTAACTGTTACATAAACATTGTAAGATTTTTCCCGCGCTGTCAAGGGGTAGTAAATATATCCCGTCGGTGGCATTTCATTCATTATTTTGCATTCTTGCAGCAGGATATAAGTAGCATAGATCGCAAATAACCGACAGAAATATTGCAGATGGTCATACAGGTGTTATGGATGCTACCTGCAAATAACCATACAGATGTTTTCCTTCTTCCCCTGTGCCGTGCATTAATGACTTGTTGTTGATATCAAATTTGAAAATCTTTAAAAAAAAAAAAAGTTTACTTGTATCACAGACATTTTATTTAGAAAACGGTTTTCCCCTTCATTTGTTCGATGATTTACTTACTACGCGAATACAGCCATATATACTGCATATCTAGAATAAATAGTAGAATGTTCCTTTGTTTCAAATTGTATTTGCTTATATAGATTTAAAACTTATTTCATATGACTTGCTCGAGTTATTCCAACGACAGCAGCACCAGCAGTTTACATAGTTTATCTAGGATACACTTCACGATCGCAAAATCCGGTTTATATTCAGTTACGTTCGTACACTGTGATAAAAATATACCTTTCAATAACCAAAAAAGCAGTGTTAAGAAAAAAAGATTAGGTTGCGTGAGACAACCCTTAGTCCGAGAGATCTGACGTCGATTTTATTTTACTTTTCGACTTTTGTAAAATCGATTTTACAAAAGTCGAAAAGTAAAATAAAATCGACGTCAGATCTCTCGGACTATACAACCCTAGGCGAAATTCGAGATTTTTTTTTAAAGTTTACACACACACACATACACACACACACACACACGGATTGGACCTATTTTTTTTTAAAATAAAATAATACAGCGATACTGTCATATAAGCGCTCAGATTCCAGACGAGCTCAAAATTATAAACGGAACGTCGATTACATATGTTTTTGCTCCGTAAAAGCTGGCAATTTTTCAAAACCTGAACATGATTATCGAAGTTTGTTGGTCAAATACTTGATCATTTAAACATTTAACTACGGTCTAAACTTTATCTTTCTCTAGATTGAGCGCTTAACTACAAAACGACTTACAAAATTTCTGAAAGAAATGGTAAAAAGATTTTGGAAACAGTAGCAAAATGCTGGCTGACCAATGCCAGTTTTAAAAATTTCAAACGGCGTCTTATCGTTTAGAAAATATGCATTGGTATTTTAATGAAGTTATTAAACATCTATGCTCGAATTTTAAGTAGCAACTTTTTATCATTTATTTTAATTTTTAGAATTGAAGTAATGATTATTAACTATTGATTATAAATGTCCCTGCAGGGCTTCCATAATTTTTCGTATTTTTTTGGCTACTGTGACTTTCAGAACTTATGTCATTTCAAATAGCTAAGGGCGGTACGTAATGTTTTCACGGTAGGTCAAATATTGAAGTTTGTGCACGTGCATCTTGATCTTAGAGTAAGACTGGGGTAGTTTGAAAGAAGAATTCAAATGAAAACAAAGGGATGACAGGATTGTATTTTCAGATAATAATTTTTTATCAATCACCAAAACTCGCAAAAGAAATCTTCAGTATTATCTTCGCAATTTTGTCGTGAAATTTTGTCTGATACTTTATTGATTAACTGTTTTAAATGTGTTGCTCAGATAATAGATGTAATTTGTGCCTTTCTTCCCTCCCCTTTGTGAAAATAAAATAGACCTTTCCATGTCACCAGGCATTGGTCAACTGTAAGAGGATTAAATGGTGAGCCAATCAAATTTTAGGTACTTAACACTCCCAGAAAGCTTCCCGCGAATCTCATTGATAAGCCGTCAGGTAAGTTGTCAACAGTTTATTTTCTTGAAAATCTTTTCTTAACTGATTAGATTTTTTCTTTTGTTTTTTAACAACCGGAGTTTTTTTCAGAAGGTTAGCACGAACAACATTGTTTATATTATCATGTGTAGAATTTTGATTACTAAACAGAAAATAAATTCAAAATTTTCATTGTGTGTAGAATCATTGGAAAAAAAATTAAAATTCTCAAAATTAAGTATATGCCGAGTCATGTTATGAAAGAAAAAAAGTTATCCATTACACTATATTTGTATAACAATACCAGATCTTGAGCGGTTATACATATTTTGGACGTTTTCTTGGTCCAAGCAGGTGGCAAACTTAAAGTAAGGTTGCTTTCATTGCTAAATTTGTTACTTCTCGAAAATCACTTTGTAATTTTTTATGAAAAAGGGCAAACCTGAGGCCATGGTTGAAGTTTTCGCCTAAAATGCGTTAGCATGCGTGACATTCTGATTTAAAGAAAACAGATAGTCCAAATGCAGCTAGACGACAAAAAAAAATTAAATAGGTGAAGTGTACACCACTTAAACTATACTATTTATACTATATCTTGCCTTTTTAGTATATATGTATATATTGTAACATGCTTGAATCCGGGGGGGGGGGGGGGGGGGGTTACAAAAGGAACACTTTTCTAAAATAAAACAAACAAATGCTAAAGTGAATATTGTTTGTTGTGAATATTGATGAACAATGCTCAATAAATGTCGCAAAAATGCTTCAGTTGTTTATCAACTTAAGATTTCTAATATTAACCTGGATCATTGGTTGTCAATATGAAGTATTGCCTTGATAAAACATCTTTCAGTTAAATAAATTGTGGAGTCCCAAAACAGTTTTGTTTGTTCAATTTTGTTTATGTTATACTTCCTTTTCTACAAGCCCATTTTATACTATGTAAAATTTCGAAAAAACATTTTTCACAAAAATGTTCAAAATAGCTTGATTTCTTCATTTTTAGGCCATTTCAATGGAAATAAGCATATATAGGTATTTGTAATCATAAAAATGAATACTGAGTGCAGGGTACTCTGTCATAGAACTTTTAAATTGAAATTAAGGCTGGGTCCTTATTTTTGACCTTTTAATTTTGTTAGCTTTTTTTTAATGATGATTTTAATTTTAAAAAAAACTATTCAAGATGCAAGTTCAATAGCAGGTGTTGGAATTATCAATGAAGGAGTTGTTGCCCTTGAATTGAATTAAAATTTATTATTATTATTATTTATTATGGATAGAAGATACAGAAAGACTTCCTTTTGTACTTTCCATTAACATTTTAATTCCGTTCTAAAATGGTAAAGATTGCCAAATTGATCCATTTTGGATCATTACTTGAAAAATATTTTTTTTTTAAATTTTACTACAGATAATTTATTAAAGGTATCGCTCTTGAAATGTCTTTTATATTTAAAATTTAGATAAACTGTATTTCCATATTATATCAAAGTCCAAAGATTGCAAAAAATTTCTTGTTAAACAGCTAGTTCCTTGAGCCTCTTATTTTAAAAAGTTGCTAAAAATGTTGAATGGCCCAGATTATGGACCAAAAAAATACAGATTCCATATGTTTGTGGCATACTTTTTAACCATACCAGTATTTTATATATTTCAATTTTTTTTATGAAACAACAAAAATTAACATGAGGTGTATTTTCTCTTATTGCTCAAGTTGGATGATTTCTAGGAGTTGTGTCCCTTTGAAAATTTTTAATGATTATTTTTGTCCTTACTAGATCTCTAAAATATTTATGTCTAATGTTTTATAATTGTTTCAGTACTGAGTAATTGATGATGAACAAACTGAAAGGAAATGTCACAAAATGGCAGAAGAACAAAGCAATATTAATCAGATATTATTACCTGAAGCCACCACCAAACTGATTTATTCAGAGCTCCACATGTTTCCACATGAATGTTTATATCATACTTTGTGAATCCATAACAACCATACATAGGTAACAGAAATATATTTATTAAATGCTCTCTTTAGTATAGAAACACCTTACAGTCAGTTCCGGGATTGAGGAGGAAACCAGAACACTTGACGTTCCAGTCAAGAATATTTCACTTATATCGAGTTGTTGCCAGCTAAAGGCGAAAGTACAGAAATTTTGCCTGTGCATTGCCCTGATGGCATTATACAGCAGGGCTCTTTATCGTGCCATGCCTGCCTGGACACAGGACCTCTTTTATTTAAAGTTCCCATCCGAAAGAACCGTGACTTTCATTTCGTAATGCTGAGTCCTTGCCGAAAGAACGGTCACTACCCACTTTCGAGTCTTGGGTCAGACCCGGTCGGTGTTTGAACTCACGACCTCCCTCTTAAGTTACGGAGCAAGCACTCAACCAACTGCGCTACTACAGTGATTCACACTAGGATCAGCCCGAGATGATCCTTAAACATGCACTAAAGACAATTCAGGCACCAAAATCCCACATATAAGTTTGAGGTATATCTATTCAAATGAAGAAATTTTCTAGTTCAAGCCAAGTCTTCTGAATCTTTATTGTTTTGATGTTTTTTGATGTAACATCGTTTAATCATTTTTAAAAAGTGTAAATCCAGAAAATTATACAACATATGAAAATCGGCTTTCAATTTTTACTGCACTTGAACACAATAAGAGAAATGTAATACCATACCCAGATTTCCTTATTGTTTCATTTCAGAAATGTCTGCCATTGAAAGGTGACCTGTGTAAGTTTGCCAGAAGAACTTGACTGGAAACAACTTGCAAAATGTAAAGGTGGAAGTCTTACAGTAATGAAACATTTGAAGCATATATGTCATTAAGAAAACTTAAATCATAGACTATAGAGTAAGTTATTTTATGCACCTACCTGTGAAATGGGATGCATACTGGTTCTGTCTGTTCCATCTGTCCGTCCCCAATAGTTTCCATGCCTTTAAAGTACTACCACTTCTCTGATTGATCTCTAACTTTATAAACTATAAAGTCAACTTATTCCTTGTATTGAGACATCACATGGGATTGAAAATCAGGTCACTAGGTCAAAGGTCAAGTAACAGTTACTATAAATAAAATTTAGTTTGTGTGCATTTGAAAAACCCACCATTTGTCCGATTGATCTCAAACTTGGCTTATTCCATGGGATGAGACACCACAATGGGTTTGCAAATCAGGTCACTAGGTCAAAGGTTTCTCATACCATAATTTAAATGGCCATGGTAGCTGAGTGGTTTAAAGAACACAAAGATAACTGTGCCATTTATAGCCTAGATTTCAGTCCCACTTTGTGCAGATCTGTGTATTAAGTGTTAGATTGCTATCTAATGTTTGTGGTTTTCTCCAAGCACTCTGGTTTCCTCCACCTTCTCAGAACTGAATGCTTTTGATATGAGTGAAGGGATCTTGTTTGGAGCATAAAACACCACTAATCAAATCCAGTAGCAATTAAAAATGATTGAAGGATATTTTGATAACTTTCTTAACTGAAGTTTTGTAACAAGAAACAACATTGATCATTTGATAGATTTTGCAGATTATAGTGATAGATCCTTTAAATCTATTCATCAGTTCTCATGATTGAATTTTGTAAGTTCCCACCACTTACTTTTTGATAATGGCTTGAAAAGCATAGAAATTAAAGAATAAAATGATTAAGGACATTTCTGTGGAGAAAAAAGAAATAATAGCCCACTAATAGTTAAAATGTTTAAATTAAAAAATTAAATTTATTGGATTTTTGGATTCAAAAGAAATTCCTATCAACAATATCAGATTTGATATAGTCGATAACAAAGCCTGTTGTCTGATTTAAATACATTTTACATATAAATTTTTTACTTTTTCAGTACAGCTAGCTAAACACATTCAAGAATGAAGGAAGAACTATTTGCATCTCTAACCAGAGTTTACACGGTAAAAATTAAGAGATGAAGTATTGTTTAATTGCCGAGCCTGTTAATCAAAGTAAGAATAATTTTATTTATTCAGCGCTTAATTCACAGTTGTAATTGTATTTTAGTTGTATGAAATTTCTAAACTTATGAATACAGTGTCAAATTTTAACTAAGTATCCCAAGGTCAAATTTCAACTTAAATGTTGTCAAAGTTTAAATGCTTTTTGGGAAAATTTGTAGTGAAAACTCTTTTCGTAGAAATATTTACAACAGGGTGATGACGTAGCCATTTGGTCAGGTGAGCTTAATTTTTATTTTTGAAACTTGTGAAAACTGAATTCAAAATTATTTCATTGCCTAGCTTGTTACTTATGAATAATTTTATTTATCCAGCACTTAATTCACAGATCATTAATTATTATTGTTAAAAGGTCAAAGTTTTAGTTGTACTTGGATTGTATGAAATTCCTAAATACTACAGGTCAAAGTTGCTATTAGGGAAAATTCTGAGAACTTATTTGTAACACAACCTATTGTTTTATAAAATATAAAATTTTCAGGATGAGAAGAGTCCTAGTGAAGGTGAACAATCACAGCTAGCTGAACACGGTTGTAATCAAGGAAGAACTATTAGCATCTTTAACCAGAGTTTACACAGTAAAATAAGAGATGGAGTATTGTTTCATGGCCCTGCTTGTTATTTAAAGTAAGAATAATTTTATTTTCTTAATTCACAGATCATTAGTCAGTGTTGTTAAAAGGTCAAAGTTCAACTTTTATATGATTTTTTTTCCAACTTAATATATATGATCAATAAATTGAGCACAAAGTTGTCACTAAAATTTGCTTTTTGAAGATGGAACTTAAAAAAGGGATTGAACACCAAATGGATTTTTCTTGGGGGGAAAAATTGACTTGTAACAAGAATTCACATGCTTAGGCTCATCAATGATTTATTATAAAGAATAAAAATTAACGACCAACAGATCCAGTGGATTTTGATAGGTTTTCTGTGGATTGAGTTTCTGAAGGTTATACCACCTAACTAGTCTTTATTTGTGATGATATTTATTCCCTGTGATGAAATGGAACACACACATCTTAAGCAGTGTTGTGAAGCAAATGTAAAAAAAAAAATTTGTATGTTTGTTTTTTAAATTATAATCCCGCAAATCCTAGCTGAGTGAGTATGTAGGAATTGTCCTTTAACCTGTCTGTCCCTTTTGCTTCTTTCACATTTATAGATGAATTCTGACCAAACTTGCGAAAAATGTAAACCAGCATGAGAGGATATCACATACCATAGTTTGTATGTAGGTCAAGGGGTCAAGGTCACAATGTCAAAGGGGATTTTTGTTTTGTGAAGTTGAATTTTGCTCTCAGGAGACTTCTTATATTTGGTGTAGAAATCAAATAGAGAATTATTACTATTTGATTTCTTTTATTAAAACATTTTCATTTCTTTATATTTTCAGAGTAGACAAATATGAGTGTCTCATTAGTGCCATCAATGAAGTAAACATTATGAAGTTTCTGTGTTGCCAACGGGAACGAAGCTAAGTATCTATCTTAATACACTGAACCAGATTTACCTTGTTTTTTAGCCCAGTCTTGATTCTTTTAACTGAAAAAGTTGGTTCTGGAACAGTGATTGAAGTAAAGTGGTTTTATATCCTAGCTAAAATTCTTTCACTTAACTTTGCTAGGTGAGTTCTGGAGTTGCCGGAGAAATCCTTCAGCAAGTGAACTGTAAAACTCGGTCTCACAGGGTTTTGCTGAAGTGGAATTTGAAACCCCAGTGGTGAAAAAGAGAAGTGGGTCGTGTGAATGTATTGTTTTGGAGTAGTTTTATAATTATGGTCTCAATGTGTGTTTTAGATAGCTGTTGGTCACCCTCCTTTCATGTTGTTGCTTTATCTTGGTGGCTTATTTTTTGGTCTTTTGTGTTTTAAATTTGGTACAGTGTTTTGTCCTTTTGGCAGTTTCACCCCAACACCTCTGATAAGGAATAGGATTCAGAAACTCGGATACAATATTTTGAAAATTAACTCGTGTCATTAATGTATAGCAAAATTTAACATTTTGTGAATACACATTTTCATGTTATCAATGACCAAATAATGGCTAAACACCCTTTACTTACATCCACTAGACTAACACACTGACATGTCTAGTGCTAATCATGCATATAACATATCTTTCTCTTTCTCTTCATCACATTTCAAACCCCATAACAAATGTCATTATTTGGAAAAGGGTAAATTTTGCCCTCATTGAGAAACATTCAAAATTGACATTTTGTCCTTTTATATACATTAGTGTACCTGTGTTAATTTGAAAAACATTATATCTAGGTTTCTGAATTTTATTGTTTCTTAGTAGTGTTGAGATCAAACTGTTGAAAAAGTGAAATGATGTATTGATTTTAAACCAAAAGGACTGAAGCAGAGACATCAAGCATCAACTACAGCATGAGATGAGGAACAGACTAACGGTGCACACATCGAGACCAGACTGATTGATAAATCTCAACCTTTGCAGTCACGAGATATAAGGATTGTTCGATATGTAATTTGTATTGTACAGAAGCATTTAACTCAAATAGTGAAATGAACATTACATCCCTTCAAAGTATTCTCCATGGTTTGAAATACATAATCTCAATCTCTGAATCCTTTTCTGAAATGCTCTTTTTAAGACCTAAAAATTGGACATCATCTACGGGTATTAACAAGATTGGGCAGAGTTCTGGATTTTAAAGCCCATTTTTAAGTTTTAACTGGGTCTTCTTCCAGTTAAATACCACTATGCTTTGAGTAAGGTCTTTTGCCAATATTAATAACTACTTAGCTACATGGATGATGAAGACATGCTACCAAATAGATTTTTTTAGCGAAAAAAGGGTTGTTGTTTTTTAATTGTATCAGTTCTAAAGACAAATGCTTTAACTTCTATTTGCTTTTTACAGAAATGGACAATGCACTACACCTGTCATTGGAGTAATCACTACAGATCGATCCAACTGGGTAACAAAAAGGCCAACAGAAGAACCCACAGCAATGGATTAGGCAATGTATACCACTGAAGTATAAAAGGAGGCCTGCTTCCAAATAAATATTTCACAGCTTGAGAAATGGTTTGCTGCTAGGTAAATACCACTGAGCTTTAAGCAAGGCCTGCTACCAGATAAATACAACTCAGTTTTGAAAAAGTTTTGCTGGCAAATATGTCATTCTCCTTAGCAGTAAGAAAGGGCTAATTAGCTCAACTGGCTAAAACCAGTTTAGCTCATGGAGAGTTCCATCTTCTCTGAAACCACTGGACCAAATGCAACCAAATTTGGTTTGGATGGTCCCTAGGTAGATTTGTTTGAAGTTTTTGATTTATGGGCCAGATCCTAAATCCAACATAGAAAAAAAACAGAAAATGGCCATTACATATTTATTTGTTGATCAATTTGGTTCTAGTTTGGTGTGTGCAAAGTATAACTTTAGACATTTAATATATATAAAACAAGTTTTTCTGTAACTTTTTTTTATTTGCATGTTATTAATATATGCAAATTAGCAGCTAAACATAGCTGATTCTTGGAACCACTACCTCTTTTCAGAAACCATTTGACCAATTGAAACTAAATTTTGTTTGGAAGGTCCATAGGTGAAGGAGAATAAAGTTTGTTATTTTCAAAAACTGAAAAATGGCCATTCCACAAGTAAAGATTTTATTTAAAAACCAGTGTTGGTATGTCGCCTCAATTTTACAGGAACTTTAAACATATCCAAAAGTTAATCAACTTATGTTAAAATCATATTTCAAATCTAGCAATGCATTTCATTTGCCAGTTTGGCAATACAGGTCCTTTTGGGTCTTTTGTTTCAAAAGTTATCCGTTTTTGTTCAAAGGCAAAACATGTAAAATAAGTTTGTTCTAAAAACAATTAATGAAATTTCAATTTGCTTTTTTACAGAAATGGATATCTCGTGACTAAAATGACTACAGTCAGACCCCATTGGATAACGAAAAGGATAATAGAAGGACCTTGCTACATGGAATAGGCCTACAGATGGACCCCACAACAACGATTAGGACTATTGATGGACCCGATAACAATGGATTGAGTCAATATTTGAACCCACCTTGACAATGGATGAGTGAACCCACCTTGACAATGGATGAGGACTACAGATGGACCGGACCCACCTTGACAATGGATGGGGACTACAGATGGACCGGACCCACCTTGACAATGGATGAGGACTACAGATGAACCGGACCTACCTGGATAATGGGAAAGAAAAACAGAAGGATCCCACTCGACTAAAGAACAAAGGATAGAGATGTAACCCACTGGAAAATGGAATACAGGCTCAACAGATGGATCCAATCAGACAATGGAAAACAGGTTCACCAGGTAGACCCCACTAGACAAAGGAATACAGGGGCTCAACAGATGGACCAAATCAGACAATGGAAAACAGGTTCACCAGGTGGACCCCACTAGACAAAGGAATACAGGCTCAACACTGGTGGACACTACTGGGGCAATGCAGAAATGACAGTATTATTGAGGTACTTTTCTTTAAAAAAAATATAATTTTGATATAATAAAAACATGGGTCAATACAAAACTTGAAGATCAGGTAGACAGTATACAAACAATGATTGTAGACGAGAAAGTGAAAGGCACAATGATGGAATTCGCCAGCATACAGCATGGCAAATACCTTTTAAACATTTGCGCGGAATAAAATGAATAACATTTACGTAAAAAAAATTTCCAAAAATATGTCATTATTATGGGAAATCGTTGTTTTATGTGATTCCATTGTCAACAGAAATAATTGTCCTGCACAAGCGCTATGAGGTATTATGTGGTTGCATGGAGAATTCCATTGGACTACTCTTTAAAGTTTCTAGTACAATTTTATAATTTGATGTAGATGTGTTTTAAAAGACCAAAAGTATAAATATTTTTTAGTTTTGTTTCTATAGGTTTATTTTATTGAATTATTGTCTATGGTCCTTTTGCATTTAGGTTTCTTTTATGCAGTATGCTTACCTTGTTTTTGCAGGTATTCACCAGAGTTAAAACTTTGCAAGTGATGTTCTGTTAAAAGCATGAACAAAATCAAATCCAAGATACTGAAAAAGTAAAACCTTTAATTAACATCTTGCCATGAACTGTAACATCTGGAAGCATGAAACTTCATACATAGCGTCAGTGCATTAAGATTGACAAATTTTGTTAAATTGGTTGATTATCATTATTATTGACCCACATTTGTGGTGGCATTGACTTGAAGTACTTAAAAAATTAAATCATCCGTCATGAACTGAAAGACCTGAAATCCTGAAACCATGCATTGTTTTTTCTATTGAATACAGATGACAACACTCTCATCCAATATAAGAAACTGGTTGACCTTCACCTGCATTCAAGGTCACAGTTACCTCAAGAATTTAAACAATTTTGTGGTGAGCCAAAATGCCATTAAGCATGAAACTTCATATGTACATCAGGTAATAAAACTACCAAAATTGTGGAGCTGATTGATCTGGATTAAAATTAAAGGTCAAAGTGAAAGTAGAAAACCTATAAACGTCTTTATATTGCAGCAAACTTAGTTGAAGGTCATAAAGAGGACTCCGACATTTCTGTGTTGTCTGTCTGCCCATGTAAAATTGCATAACTTTTCAGGGGTTCAAAATTCCACAGGTCTGAGGTCCAAGACCTTTTGATTTAACTTTTGGGCACTTGGAATTTTTACTGTAAAAGTCTAATGGACCTCCTTTTTTTTCTGTCCTACAATTTTTAGAATACACTTCCTTTGTATATTAAAACTTTTTTTAATTTCTTTTGTTAAATTCTTTTGTGTATTAAAATGGTCTCAAAATCACTTTATTTTATTCACTTTTTCAAAGTTGTTGTCCGATCATTTCCAGAATTGAAAATGTAATGCGAATCGGCTTTGACAACAGTAATACATGAGTGTTTGTAAGTTGTATATGATTTATATTTTTAAAATACATTTTATGATATAATTTTTTAAATAGCTAATGTAAAATCTATCAAGATCATTTTTGAAAAAGTTATGGTTTTTGAAAAGAAAAAAAATCCTGCATACTACAATCCGTCTGATAAAATAGAAAGAAACTGCAAATTATTAAAAGAAAACATGAAAAGACATCTGTATAACTTCTTTGTCGCATTTTCCCCATATATTTGTTAAATCAAGAATATAAACGAAGTTGATCAACATGATTTTATTCCATTTTGGTGCACATGAACCTTCCATTGCTGATATGGGACATCCCAGTCTTAATTTGGTACCTACCAAAAAAGGGCAAAAATTCCTGGACCTATCATTGTGGAATATAATTTTGAACACCTGCTTTTGTATCTATAGATTGATTTTGTTCAAACTTGGAGCAGATTTATTTCATTATACAACATATCATGTTCCACATTAAAGTGTGCAAGCCATAGGTCAAGATCAAATGGTGATGTAGGGAGTGTTTAGAGACAGTTCTAGTCTAGTCCAAGATTAAAGGCTTTAAAAGCATTAAACATCAAATATATCATCAGTGCATAAAGTTCTGCATAGTGGTGAATAAAGATGCAATATTTTTGATACATCAATGTCATGTGATCAATATCGGGTCACAGATTTTTTTTTTTTTTTTTTTAAAATGCTAAAATATTTATGAAATTGATTTCAATCAGCTCTTGAAACTATTGAGATAAATTAGTCAGAGGCATATATGGACTGGTATCATCAAAATTTTTTCACAGCATTCCCAAGATTACCAGAACTAGGTCACAGGAACATTGTGAAGTCAAAACCTTAATTCAATTAACTGTCTTTTAATGGTCCCTGTAATGTAATCAACTAAACTTCTGCTGGGGATAGTGGGTTAATTTTTGAGGCCAATGCGCCTATTGCTGAATTAGGCCAATTCAACTTAATTGGTAGATTCTCATCCCCTCCCATCCCACCGAAAATGTGCTGCCCTAAGTCATTTTATTTTCATTTCCCATCCCAGGCATATTCAAAGTCTGTTCTGGAGTAATGTCCAGTCTGTGGCATTTCAGAAAAGGGTTTTAAGCACTCCCGTAAAAACCAGACGGCTCAACAGCTAGTGGAGGTGTACAATAATTTAATAAGCAGTGATATAGACAAAAAGGGCCCTATTGCCAATGTAGATGTCAACCATGTGAGTGCTAGTTTTTGTATCAAATAAAAAATAAAATCCTCCCACCTGCCCCAAAATATTTGTCCAACCTGGATGAGAATCTACTATTTAAATTGAATTGGCCTTATTGATATTACAGTTTCATCTTCTTTTTAGCTGTATAATGGAGACAAGCACTATAATGGTCTGATAACGGAAGATAGCTGGGATGGTAGCATGATCAACTTACGTCATTCAGTACCTTCATCAAGGTATTCAATATTAATGGTCTGCCTGATTACCAAATTGTCTTCAGAACAGTATATCTGTCTTTGTTTAGATTACTATTCTTACAGTATTGGGACACATTTCATACCAAAGAAATATTCTAAAATTCTATAATGGTTCAAGCTTAAAAAATGCTCAAAGTTATTAAGAAAATTCACTTGAAAATTTTGGGTCACTCAAATTATATAAGAATTGAAAAATTGCCAAATTATTGGCCATATTTTGTTAAATGCTGCTTATTCAGTCGAACAATGCAAGCTCTGGAATTAAAACATTTAATTTCGTTTTTTAAAGACTTATGCTACCTGAAAAGAGAGAATATAGTTGCCACTTTGTCTGTTGCTTGTTCTATCCGTGTGTCTGGAGCATAACTGGGAATCCCAAAAAGGTATCAACATGAAACTTTATATGTAGATAGAACTTAAATAAGAAATCCTTTGCACAATAACCATGACTATTTTGCGAAATTTAGTAATTGCCCTTCATACATTTTGTCCAAAATATACCTCAAAACCTTTCAGAGATATCAACATGAAATGAAGCTAAAACTCGATGAGCAAAAGTGCAGTGCACAAGACTCAATTTAAAATAATTTGAAGAGTTATTGCCCTTTGTCATTTTTGTACTTTAATTATTAAGCGATTTACTGTAGCAAGATATTAGGGATAGCACATAATATATTGATGGCATCTAGTCTGTTATTAAACACTGGAGCTGCATAACTTTTTCTTTGGCCAAGTCAAGTGTTGATTAAAACTGACCAGTTGTGAAATGGTTGTAGAACCTGCAGTGCCTAAAGAAAATACCAACGACTTACATGCTGTAAGATTGGTTCCTAGGCACTTGGTGATACTGTTGGAATAATTCTTCAGATCCATTAATCAGGATTTTTTTAATTTGATTGAAAGCATAAATATATTAACAGTAAAAGTTAATGATTAGTAAATCTTTATACCAGATGAATGGAATGTAGGCCCTAGACGGACTCTTTTTTTGAATATCACTGAGCTTAATTTTGCCTCACTGTTAATGTTCTAATATATTTCAGTAACAGAAATTTATTGGTATTTAACATGCAGAGGTTAACTTTAAAGGCTAGGATAAAATAGATTCATCAGGCAAGACAGTGAAAACATTGGAAATAATGCCAAGACTTAAAAAAGAAAAGGTATGTTATTGAATTTTATCACACCTTCATTTTGAAATTTTTTGATGGTTTTAAGAACTAGAATGTACACTTACGAGCAAGTATGTGTATCAGCTCTCTCTCTCTCTCTCTCTCTCCTCTCTCTCTCTCTCTCTCTCTCTCTCTCTCTCTCTGTGTGTGTGTGTGTAATGCAGAGTGATTTCAGCGCCCTCATAAATTAGATAGACCCTAAAGGCAGAACAGTGTGAGAATCTAGAATCAAACAGACAAATAGTCTGATTCAAGAAAATGCCCTTAGGGTGTAACCTTTAACAATAGAAGTTCCAGGTAAATGTTTTAACTGAATTTCTTTGGAGTCCACAGAATTCCGAAAAACAGTGAGAACCGCACTTCATTTCAAAGAAATTTTGAGGCCTAACTGTCTTGTGATTTTGAAGTTTTTGAGGCAACTCAAAAATGAGTAAATGCAAAGTACACAGAGAGATGTCTGATTATGAACATTCTATCTCTCTCCCCCCCCCCCCCCCCCCTCCCCAAAAAAAATAAAAAAAAAACCAACATATTTTCATATTTTTCAATGTGGCCATTTATTTATACAACATAGTACAAAGGGCTTTTTACATTTACGGTTTGTGTATGTTGATTTAATTATCAAACATAACAGTTGATATATCCTTGATCTTACTGAGGGGTATCCCTGGGGGTTGGCAGGTCTGTTAATAAGTGAAAAAAAAATTAATCTAGGGCATAAAACCGCCATCAATGAGTTCAACAACATCAGTGGTACAACAATGGTGTTAACCCTGAGAGCAGGTGGCCATGGGTTTAAAAACCAAGCTGGGTCAGAAGTGTTTTGAGATTACTACCGCCTTGTCTGGTGCTTGTCATCAAAAGGAAAGCATTTCAACTGGTTTAACTGGTGCTATAATGTGACAGGGGAGTAGTAGCAGGGGTTCAAAATTATATTTCCCAATGATAAGGTCCAGGACTTTTTTGCCTTTATGAAAACGTTTAAATACACAAAGAAA
Organism: Tegillarca granosa; assembly: GCA_029721355.1. Classification (NCBI taxonomy): domain Eukaryota; kingdom Metazoa; phylum Mollusca; class Bivalvia; order Arcoida; family Arcidae; genus Tegillarca; species Tegillarca granosa. The sequence continues at coordinate 11,328,767 of CM056606.1, read as the reverse complement.
GTGTATTCTAAAAATTGTTACGACAAAAAAAACGACAGGTTTATCAGACTTTTACAGTAAAAAATTCCAAGGGTCTCAAAGTAAAATCAAAAGTTCTGGGACCTGAGACCTGGGGAATTTTGAGCTCCTGGGTAGGTAGGTTTGTGGGTTACTAACTCAACAATCTAGCACTTTTACAAAAAAATGCCAAGTTTGCACCAGTACAAAGCAGACCATAATGCACTCGCACATAAAATGTATACGGACACCTGTTCTTAGATAAATTCAAGGATTAATAAGCTTGCTGTCTTGTAAAATAGCTGAAGAATTATTGATGCAGTGTTACACACTATTACAACAAAATAACATTTTTTCCACTCCACTCAAAATTATCCTTAATGGGAAGATCAATGTTTATAATCCCCCAGTATTTCAATTTACCGAAGTATCAAGTTTTATTTATTTCTTTTGATTAAAAGGCTTACCGTTTTAATATCTCTGGTAAAATTACATGGGTAAGACATGTTAATGAGTTACCTGGTTTTCAAGTGATAGTTGATAATACCTATATTCAAGAATTACCTATTCTGTATATTCCAGGTCATCCAATGGATTTATATAATCCTACTTACAACCAAGACAAAATTCAAAATGGATGTTTTTTTGTGGAATCTGGATAAAATACCAATAAGAAAGAACTTTTAAAAATGACCTTTCAACTTTGGAATGGAATAGTTTTTGAAATCCATGTCACAGACGGCAGTAGGCAGGATGTGTACTGTTTGTTTTCGCCTTCTTTTAATGTTGTAGTTTGGACCTTTCTATGATGTTTTTGGAAATTTTTCCTAACTTTATGTTTGAAATCATTCATAGTATTTCAGAATTCATTTCAAGAAATTTTTCAACTTTAAAATGGGTATGGTGTACCTCGGTGTTCACACTTCAAATTTTTAGACTTCAATTTTGGAATGCTGAAATCTCAACACTTTGGTTTTAGCAGTAATGATGCAAAAATGGATTTTGAAATCTTTGTAGTGTTTTTAAATTGACTCGGAACCATTGCTGTATAGCAAAATTAAATATTTTGGCATTTACATGTTATCGATGATCAAATAATGGCAAACATTCCATTACTTACAGTCACTTTACTAATACAGTGACATGTCAATATGCTAATTTGTTAACCCTCTTATTCTTCTTCTTCTTAAGGCACAATTTCAGTCCCCCATAACAAAATGTCAGTATTTGTAAAGGGGTATTTTTTGCCCTCATCGAGAAACGTACTAAATTAATATTAGGTCTTCATATACACCAATGTACCTCTGTTAATTAAAAAAACACTGCTTGGTTTACGAGTTCATTTCTTCATTGTTAGTGTTGGGATCATCTGAAGAGAGGACAGAGAATTCCAAATTGAACTGTTGATAGGCTGCTGTTATGTCGCCTTAAACATTTTCTTTGTAATTGTTCAACACCAGGTACAAACTGTACAAACTACAGCATTAGGGAAGGAAAAACAACATTGTACATATTGAGGATAGATTGGCAGAATTAGAATCAGTAGTAAAGAAAACTGAATAACTAAAGTTGGAAAGTCAGATATAAGTATCGGTGAAGAAAAAAGATCTCTTTCCAAAGTAACAGAGAGAGAGTCGAAAAGATAAGAAGTCGGGAAGAAAAAGAACGTGCCAAAACTACAAACATAAAAATGTCTTGACTTGTTGGTGATATTGAAAAGCCCCAAATCACAAAATTTCCAATGTAACATCATGGTAAAGAAAAAAACCCTACCACTGAAATAAAAATTTGGATGAAAAAAATCCCTGCCACAAAATCACGAAAATTTAAATATCGCACATTATAGAAAAAAGAAAATATGCCAAAGTCACATAAAAATGATGAAGAAATCACATCTCTGCCACAGAGGTTATACATAATGTTAGAAGGTGAAGAGTAAGAATCCCTGCCAAAAAAAAACAAAGCTGATGGATGAAGGAAAAAAGAAAATCCTGTCTTTGAGTCAGAAGATTGAAAAAGTCAAATGTGGAGGGTGTGAGCTGCCACAAGATAAAATAGGAATGAAGAGAATTGAGCCCCAAAGTCGCAATGTCAGATGGTAGAAAGTCAGACAAATTATAAGTTAAAGAAAGAACTTGCTTCAAATCACAAGATTATAGTCTGATGATCAGTAATACTGCCACAAAGTACATGTAACAGATACAGAATCAAATGATGAGGAAAGAGAAACCTTGCCCATAGTTAAATGCTGGAAAAAAGAGAAACAAAGTCACTATGATAGTCAATTAAACCCTGCCACAAAGTTGCTACTATTCAAATGCTTAATATAAAATCTCATAAAGCTGTTATGATACACAGTCAAATGTTGAAGAAAATGCTACATCAAAGTCACTAAAATACAAAGTAAGATGCTGGAAAAAAGTGAAAAATCCTGCCACAAAGTCACTAAAATACAAAGTCAGATGCTGGAAAAAAGTGAAAAATCCTGCCACAAAGTCACTATGATACAAAGTCTAGTGATGAGGAAAAAGAGAAATCCTGCCACAAAGTCACTATGATACACAGTCTGATTATGGAAAAAAGAGAAATTCTGCCACAAAGTCACTATGATACACAGTCTGATTATGGAAAAAAGAGAAATCCTGCCACAAAGTCACTAAAATACAAAGTCAGATGCTGGAAAAAAGTGAAAAATCCTGCCACAAAGTCACTATGATACAAAGTCTAGTGATGAGGAAAAAGAGAAATCCTGCCACAAAGTCACTATGATACACAGTCTGATTATGGAAAAAAGAGAAATTCTGCCACAAAGTCACTATGATACACAGTCTGATTATGGAAAAAAGAGAAATCCTGCCACAAAGTCACTATGATACACAGTCTGATTATGGAAAAAAGAGAAATCCTGCCAGAAAATCACTATTATACAAAGTCTAATGATGGGCGTAAAAAAAGAGAAATCCTGCCACAAAGTCACTATGATACAACGTCTAATGATGGGGGGAAAAAAAGAGAAATCCTGCCACAAAGTCTAATGATGGGGAAAAAAAAAGAGAAATCCTGCCAACAAGTCACTATGATACAAAGTCTAATGATGGGAAAAAAAAGAAATCCTGCCAGAAAGTCTAATGATGGGGAAAAAAAAGAGAAATCCTGCCACAAAGTCACTATAATACAAAGTCTAATGATGGGAAAAAAAAAAAGAAATCCTGCCACAAAGTCTAATGATGGGAAAAAAAGAGAAATCCTGCCACAAAGTCACTATGATACAAAGTCTAATGATGGGGAAAAAAAAGAAATCCTGCCACAAAGTCTAATGATGGGAAAAAAAGAGAAATCCTGCCACAAAGTCACTATGATACATACAAAGTCGAATGCTGAAGAAAATTCCACCTCAGTCACTAAATTACAAAAGTCTAATGATGGGGGAAAAAAAGAAATCCTGCCACAAAGTCACTATGATACATACAAAGTCCAATGCTGAAGAAAATTCCACCTCAGTCACTAAATTACAAAAGTCTAATGATGGGAAAAAAAGAGAAATTCTGCCACAAAGTCGCAGTGAAGAAAAGAGGAATCCTGCCACAAAGTAGCAATGATAAAAAGTGGAAAGCAAAAAAAAGTGTAATCCTGCTACAATGTCGTCATGATACAAAGTCAAATGAACCTTGCCTCAGTCACTACAATACCATCAAATGATAATGAAAAGAGGAAACCTGCCACAAAGTCTGCTGAGAAGTAATATGCTAAAGAAATGTGCGACCATGCTACGGAGTCACTAAGATATGTCAGATGAAGAAAATGAGATCACTTAAATACATTCAAATAAACCATGCCATAAAGTCGCAAAAAAATTGCTGTTATACAAATTCAAATGGACTTTCCAACAAATTCACAAAGATACAAAGTCAAATGCTGAAGAAAATCCTGCCACAGTCATCAAATGAATCCTGCCACAAAGGATTAAATGTTCTGATGGTGAAGAATTGATAAATCTTGCCACAGTGATGAAGGAAAAATACTAATAACAAAAAATAAACCCTTCCCGAAGTTACAAAAGAGATGATGAAGAAAACATCTGCCAAGTTGCAAAAAAAAAAAAAAAAAAAAAAAACAATCACAATCAAAAGACAATCAAAAGGAATAAAAATCTTGTCACAAAATAAATAAAACTGCCAAATTTGTAGCAAAATTAAGAAAAAAACAGTTGATAGAACCAAAAATGTAAAAGAAAGAAAGAAATAAAAATGACAATAAACAGAATTTAGCACAGCAGATTCCCAGAAATAAGGTAATGATTTATTTCCTGTTTTTAACTCTTTCTCACCAAATTTAAGAGAGGCCATGATTGAAATGTCATGATTCCAAGTAAGTTTCTTTTTAAAATATTGAGATTTTTTTATATTTCAAAGAAAGGGTTATTATTATTTACAAAAATTTTCTTAGTTAAATGCCTCTTTTTTCAATTTCTTATGGGATAGCCATATTTGTAGAATCAAACCAGAGGTTCTAATAAAGGAAGAGAGAGGGTTAAAAAATATTCACTTGGTTTCTAAAATAAATGATCTGAAAACTACATGAATAAAGAGACTCCTACATGGAGAAAATATTTGAAGGAAATTCTGAATTATATATATAGATAACCATAGTTTAGGTGAAGATATGTAACTGAAAATTTTAAAAAATATCTTTGAGAAAGAATGGATATTGTTAATAAAAGCAGGTAAAAATAAAAAAAATTGTAAACATAAAAGAATTGGAATGAAATTTGTAGAATAATTTATTCAACAACTTAAATTCAAAACTGCAATGGTTTTAATATAGAATTATTATTAATATTATAGGAACCAACGCCTTTTTTTCATTTAAGATTATTTTAAAAAATGTACTTTGTTTTAAACAAAGTAATGAAACAATTATTTATCTTTTCTAGGAATGCGAACATAACAAATGTTTAGAAGATTTAGTTACCCGACTTTTACATCACATCACAGCATTCTTGTAGATATTACAAAAATTAATTTGAGATTCATTAAAAGAATATAAAATTAGACCCCAATACAGGTAAAGTATTTATAAAACCAGATCTATGCATTGGCAAAAATCTCATTAGATTCATTCTGGTACATTTTGTCTGATTTATACAATATCGCTATTTGTAAAAAATAAACTGAACAGTTTAGAGAGAGTTACAACAATATCACAATATTTTATTTTAACAGCATATAGGTTTAAGATACAAAATTATCTTGATATGAAAATGTTATTTTCGTGTTTGTGTACATGTAATTATTTAACCATGGAATGTTATATATTCAAAGGACTAGGACTTGGACACCACCACCCCCCTCCCCTCTCTCTCTCTCTCTCTCTCTCTCTCTCTCTCTCTCTCTCTCAAAACTCATTCAGTATACAGTGGTGATATTTTACTGTTGAATATGTTTTTATGTTAGAATAGAATGTAAATAAAAAATTATATAAAAAATTTGTAAAAAGAATTATGATTGAATATATAATTAGTAATTTCATCATTTTAATTTTTTATGTAATTTAAAAGTTTTTTGCTAATAATTTTGATTTTTCTCAACACAGTGGGCCAGAATAAGTGGTTTAAAGTTGCATAAGTTTTTTTCCTATGCATGATATATAAATGTGCATTTCTTTTTTACTATTCCTCATGAAAAATGTAATACTTGGTTCCATGATAAAACCTTTCCTTAACGTTGAAATTCACTGGGAAACCATCTATCGACAATCTTAATCACGCGATTCTTTATCGAAACCAAACACAGCCTTCAATAACGGGTAAACTTAAAGCAGATTTAAATGTGTATATATATTTTTTTCTCAATAATAGGCTAGAAGAAATATATTGAAGTAAGAATGGGGTGAAGTAATGATGTTTTATTTCCAAGTCCATTTGTCAAGGCAGTGAGGTAAAGGATGATGAATTGGCTGATTGTGGTGCAGGAGCGTGTGTCTGGTATACAATTTCTAGTGTACACTTATGGCGACTTTTAGTATACTCCTCATTGTTCTAGACCAGTCAGTTACATTGACAAACATCCTCGTTATGCTCTTGTATGGGTGGTTCAAACTTGGACTATAACAGGCTGTTTGTAAGGACAAACTAGGCCACTTAGGTTCTTGGTTGGAAAAAAATTGTTTCAAGGATAGTAGACAGCATGGATTTATACAAATTAAAAAAATTGTTGTAGGCATTATTAAAATTTGATTTATATAGAAAAAAAAGTTACCGGTATTACATTTTTATAAATTACACAAGATCATTTTGGCAAAATTAGATGTATTATGTTGTCTGGTAAACTCAAAGTGCTTGTTCATGAGGAGTGCAAAGGTGACTCGCAAACACAACAAGCTGATTAGTTACAATGAAAATTTTCATTTATATTCACACCACTGCGATAGCTCGGTTGGTAAAGTGCTTGTTCCGTAAGTGGGAGGTCGTGGGTTCAAACCACAACCAGGTCTGACTTGAAATTGGCTTGTGACTGTTCTTTTGCCAAGCACTCGGCATTATGAAATGAGTCATGGTTCTTGCAGATGGGAACTTAAAATAAACAAAGTCCAGGCTCCTGTGTCACAGTAGGCATGGCACAATGAAGAACCCTGCTGTATAATGCCATCAACTCAATGCGCAGGCAAAATTTCTGGACTTTCGTCTATAGCTGGTGATGCCTCGATATAATTGAAATGTTCTTGACTGTGACATTAAACACCATAGCTTAGCTCAGCTCAGCTTGGGCCTAAATCCAAGGTTTTTGATTACAGGCCCCAAGAACCAAAAATGTTGAAACTTGGTGTTTAGAATATTGGACACTCTTTATTCACATTTCCTGTGTATGAGGCATCTTAAGACTTGGATTAAATCTTGTATTGTCAAAATAACTTTTTTGAAATGATCTATTTTGTATTTTCAGAAAAAAAGAGAAGACAACCATACATATTCTGCACAGCTAAATCTAGAAGGAAGTCAATTTACTTTGAGAAAAGCAACAAGAATTTATCATAATCACAAACAAACTCATGAACCTCTGAACAATAAAAGTATAAATTTATTTGAAGACAAAAGAGCAATATATTGACAAGCAAAGCAAGATTGTAAAAGGAACTCATCTGTGAACAAAAATTATCAATATGTTGAGAACAATGGACAATATTTTGAGGATCATAGTTAAATGTGTTGGAACCTGTTAATCCACAGATTAAGTATCAGTATGTTGATTATGCAAAAATATCCTGAGGATCGCAATAAGCATATACAAACCTATAATTCTGGATAATTTTGATCAATATGTTGAGGTCAATTGACAATTTTATGAGGAACAATGTATGAACCTGTGAATCTACAGACAGTTACGGTCAGTATGTTGAGGACTGGACAATATTTTGAGGAACACAATATCCATGCAATGCCAGGCCATATATGATCAGTGATGGTCAATTTGTTGAGAATGATGGACAATATTTCCAGGAACACAATATAATAAATGGACACTTATGGTCACTGTGTTGATGACCATGGACAAAATTTCTAGGAACATGATATTAATATAATATATGGACACTTATGGTCACTATCTTGTTGACCATGGACAATATTTCTAGGAACACGAAAATATTTTATTCCTTTTACGGACACTAATGGTCAATGGGTTTAGAACAACTTACAGTATTTCAAGGAATAGGATAAAATGTGATACAAATCTTTTAACATACCGAGAACTTAAAAACAAACAAAAAACCAGACCAGTACATATACACACACATTTTTACTGTTCTCTTTCTTCAATGATAGTTTGTGTCTGGTGGCTCTGCTTCAATCCTAGAAGTTTATTGACATCAATTTTGGATTGTTGTCCTTTTAGCAGTTAGGCCCTGTCATTTCTAATGGAGGATTAGATTTGAAAATCGGGGTTTAGTGTTTTGAAATTAACTTGGGATCATTGATGTATAACAAAATTGAATATTTGCCATATATACATTTTGTATATATATGTTAACGATGGTCAAATAATGACAGACATTCCATTAGTTAACACTCACTTTAACAATACACTAAAATGTCCATTGCTAACCATTAACCTTCTTTCTCTTTCTTTTAAATCACTTTTCTGTCCCCCATAACATATGTCATTATTTGTAAAGGGTTTTTTTTACCCACATCGAGAAACATACCTAAACTGAATTTTGGTCTTTTTACATACATCAATGTACCTTAGTTAATGGAGAAATGCTCTGCCTTGGTCTTTGAGTCTGATTCTTCATTAGTGGTGGTAGGGTTGACCTGCTCGGAGGATAAAATGCCGAAATTGTATTGCTGATAAACTACTAGGATGGAAGTAGAAATATCGGTACAACCTATATTGACGGAGGAAATGCACACATTTACATACATACATACATACACATAGACACACATACACAAATATACACACATACGAGACATACATGCACACCTACACACACCTGTCATTGACAAAATAAATACCTTTTTTCTATGAATAATTAAAAAATTGAATTTAAACAAGTATGAAGTTAGTAGTCTCGATATTTCAATTCTTGATGGCTTTTGTTTCAGTACAATGTATGTCAATGCCGGCCCTAATTCATGTTTAATAAATTAATTTCAATACATACTATGAACTTGTTATATTTTTGGACTTTCGAAACTAATTTTAATGTTGGGTGGTTAAATGTTTTACTTCAAATCAGCACTTTTTTTTTTTTTTTGGATATTTGTGACCAAACCATTTTATTTAATCTGGGATTAATTTTGACATTTAAGTTCGCGTGTTGCGAGAGTATACAAGTGTTTCTGTACTGCATTGAACTAGGAAGCACTAAATGTGATATTTAGAGTGCTACCACATTCTTACACAATGTTGAAGATAACCATCGAAGACCAACACAAAGTCCAGTGTACTGGTACCACGTCAATCTGTAAGGGCCTAGGACAAGCAAAATTCTTTCTCTAACCCAGAGCAACGATATACCTTGACCGTAAAGGTTATTGCCTCAGCAACTCTGCCATCGTGGTCTCAAATGGAAGTATAAGTGACTTCATACTTAAAAATGGGATAGAAGACATTGGTGTCCCCCTGTCATTTAAAGCATTTTGAATCTATATTTTTTAGCTCACCTGATTATAGGTCATATGAGCTCATGACATAGTGCAGCCTGTGTATGTGCGTGCGTCGTTAACGCCTATTTTCGAAACTGTGGACATATTTTATTGATACTTGGTAAGAAGTAAGGTTTGTTATGGCTTTGCCATGGCTACCAAAAACTATGTCAAGGTGACCTAGGGGTGCAAAAATCCTTAAAATCTTCTCCAAAACCAATGATAGAAGAAAGTCTGATGTTTTATTTTAATTCTTTCGGGTGTTAAGTCTATAGATTGATAATTTTGTGAACTTGGGTTAGGCCAAATTAATTTCTTGTTCGTCGGGCCAACCCGCCTCTGAAATTAAGAATAAAAAATAAGAATAAAGATTTTCAAATCGTTTTCTGTCCGTTTTAACTTTCTGCTAAAATCCCGCGTCCATTTTTCTTCAAAATCTGGCTACATTCCGTGTAAATTTAACAATATCAGGGCAACATTTGTCTAGTGTTTTAATATTGAATAACTCTTGGGTGATTCACACATTGCTATATTGAGTGGGAGTAAGCATATTATTTGCTTTTATAAGTTATATTTAATTTTTTTTTTTTTTTTACCTTTTTCTGCAATAATTATCTTTTTATGTAGTTTTTCGCTCGCTTTGTTCAAATGTGGTTTGACTGAAGAAAAATGTGTTTAAGAAAAAAAAAATACATTTAATTATTTCTCACTCGCTCGACTCCAAAAAATACGTAGAACTAAAAATTAATTTGTTGTGGCCTTACTTGTGGTCTGATCGTATAAAGCATTCTCATCTTTAACCACCACATTGACTCGGATTGATTGATTGATTTAATAGGGTTTACATCCAACTCTCGAATATTTCCCTAATATCGAGACGTCACCAGCTGTAGGTGGAGTGGCAAAAATTTTTAGTTTGCAACGTGCCACGCCACATGGGGCATCAGTTTTTAATGTCTCATCCCAATAACCCCGTGACTTTCATTTCTATTTAGCCGAGTGCTTGGCTATGGTGGCTGATTTCTGACATCGACATAGTTATAGTCGATGGACAGCAAATTTGTTATAAAATTAAAACTATTTCAAATTCAAAAGTAAAAAGTAGCAAAATAAATTAAATTTATTCTGATATATTGCATAAAGTTAAAAATGTCTACTTTTAAATATAATGAAGAATAAGTGATAAAATCACTAAAACAATTTAAAAATGTAGTTTTCAAAATCCTTGTTAGAAAGTTTTCTTTGTACTTTATGTTGATAAGAGTCAAAATTTCAATTTAAATTTAATATAAAGTTATTTTGTATTTGAAAATATCATGATAAACCTAATGATGCAAAATTTATAAAAATTGGAACTTTTAATAATTATTATGTTATTCTGGATTTTATAATTTGGTCTTTCATAATTCCAGGGACGTATATAGCTATAGTGTTATAGGTCCCTGCAGAAGTCCATGAATTACTTCATAGACTTCTGGTCCCTGTTCTATATACATAATACCATGTAGAGGACGCGGTAAACCTGAAGCATGCGCAGTAGCAATCATCATGAGTGAAAGTTAATAATGTATACAAAATATTTTTAGTTAAGATAATTAAAATTAAAACTTTCAGTCTTGGCCTTGAAACTTATGAACTTGAATCATATATCAAAATGATCAACATGTCAATACCTACAATGTTTTAATATACACGCCTATACAAAATGTTAATAGTTTTTAAGATATGTTGACAAATATATAATTTTTAGCAATTTAGTCTCCGCTAAGTGCCTCGTCATTTCCCCGTCGTTTTGAGCCCCATGGCTACCATTTGTGCAGATCTGAAACTAGGTGACTAATGAATATGTAATAATTAAGATATACCTCTTGTACTTTTAGAGAAGATATTTAAAGTTTTTCACTATACCCCCACCCCCCCCCCACCCCCTTTTTTTTATGGGGTCCCAAGGGGACATAACTTTTTCATTTGTGCAAAATTTGTTTCATTAAATGGCCCAGTGGTTTTGGATAAGGTTAAAATGTTAAAGACTTATGCACGACGGACGAAGATGAATAGCAATAGCTCATCTAAGCCTTCGTCTCAGGTGAGCTAAAATTTTGAGTACAGCCATAAGATAGTGAAAGAAATTTTTGTCATCTATATAGTTCAAAATATTAAGTTATAATTGTGTCTCAAGTCCAATATTTTGAATTTTTTCCGTTTCATACCTCATGCTAGTTACCATGATAACGGATTTGTGGTGAAAAATACAAACTATAATAAATTTGATTTATTCAAATTAAAGAATAAGGGTTCAGATTTTCCTTTTTTAATTGCAAATACATCACATTGAAATCAAGATTCATCTCATGTTATAGTTGCATTTTGATTATTTTACTTGACGTAAAAATGTAAAATTGCATTTTCAATAATATTTTGTAAAATCAAAGTATATTAAATCGTTCATAGCTTTAGAATTAGTTATATGATATTTATGTATCGACCGATAATGTTCATTAACGAATAAAAGTGATAACGGCGTTCCATAAATATTCACCTTATTCTGGTTATGTTATTCAGTCTTAATGCCTTAGAAAAACTGCAAAAATCGGAAAATGTGATTTTTTTTTTTTTTTGGGGGGGGGGGGGGGGGGGCATTTGGACCCATTTTTTTCATTCACGGTCACATATGTTCCGCACGAGTCGTAGTATGACGTATGTCCATCTTGACAATACATTTTGTGCATAAGGTGCATAAACCCCCACTGCAACTACGAATAGGTATGCAAAAGTTTAAATCCCATATCGGTATAAAGATATGTGCTAGATACGGAGTTTTTTTTTAAATTCTAGATCTTATTTCGTTTACCCCATTGCTTCAACTTCCAAACAGCTGACAAAGCCATTTTACTTTTGATATTTAAAAAAATTTCTACTGTAAAATAAACTAAGATCACGTGATCTCCTTTCATTTAAAATGGGGGGGGGGTCTAATTGGTATATATCACTACAATTTTCAAATAACTTTGCAATAACATTTTCATTGCTAATTTCTATAACTATATACATAAATATTATAACTGTTTATATTGCAAAAAATGCAGTCCAGATCAGATCACGTGACCATTGATTGGATTGATCAAATCTCCCCGGGACATCTCCTCTCGTGGCAAGTGGTCTAAGGAACCGGCATTCAGATCACTTTTTCAACACCTAGGTTCGAATCACCTCAACTCCAAACGCTAAAAATACCCGTATTTGACGGGGCTACCAGACACGCAGGACAAAATGGTACCGTTCGCTTGTGATTTTTTTTTAAAGTTTAGCCCTTCACGAGATCCTCAACACCCGATCAATTTTAAAACCAATGTGTAAACTCCAATATTTGTCATTTGACGACATGCTTCTCTTTTTTGATAAGTCAAACAATTATATTAGTTTATTTTATCGTGTAAGCATGTATGGTATATGGTGCAGTGCCCCATATGTGCAAAACCTAAAGTAAGAAAGCATTCCAATTCTATTGTCGAATGTCCGAGTGACTGGCGTCTTCGGGTACTACCAGATTACCCAACTATATTGGAATTAAGTCTCGATATACTAAGGAAAGATAATTTTGACTATGGCTTAAAACTCCATAACTCCACGTTATTCTGATTGAGATTAACTGAAGAATGGTCAAAATACATAATTATATATTCATGTTCATCAGGCTCTTCAATTGTTCTTTATCAAGACTTAATTTCCGAGACAAAGTATACTATATAACAGATTAAATAAACACAAAATGAAAAATAACACAGTTTAATTGCTAATAAGGTACGCTGTTCTAAATTACGAAAATCTCTCCTTTAATAACATAATGTAATTAAATAAATAATCTGTTTACAGCATAAGTTATGAAGTAAGCTACCATTTCTCATTATGACATTATCTCCCTGTAACTACATGTATTTCAGAATGACACATTAATACTAAGGGAGGTCACTCTTCTTTTCTTATCAAATTAACAATATCCTTATCACTTGTATAGTAAAATTATAATAGTGCTTTACAAAGAGAAAAATAGTACCTTAATTACCAAAAATATAGATTAAATGATTTAAATAATGCTTGCACCGTGTTAGACTAAAGAGCCAATTGGTTTTTAAAAAAATACTGACACCAAATGTGTTATCATTGCAAAATAGAAAACCCTACATTAGAATTTCGGAACAAGTGCGTATGTACTACAAGACATATAATGAACATTTAGATACAAAAATACTATAAAAATAAATCTCGGTTGTATTCTGAAAGATTTCATTATTTGAATACTGTTACACGTGAAGAGGAAAGTCATATTTCATGTATCAATTATTAAATTCACAGCCTACTTGTTAATGAATTAATCCTTCAACCTGTAAAAATAAAATCAGATTTTCAACAATGTAAAGATTTTTTAAATCGTATGTCGATATATTTTCAACTATGATGCGGTGTAAGACTTGTTTTAAAAATACCATTCATAGGTATCGCTGCATCAAATGAAGGACGAACGACACCTATCGGTGGAGTCAAAGAAATACAATCCAAAACCCTCCTAAGAATAATTCAAAAAAAAAAAGTAATAATAAAAATTAATATTCTCTTTAAAAAAAACTATGGATTCCATCTAATATTGTTTTAAAAACGTTTTTACCACTTGTAAGAAAATTGTGAAAAAAATATTATATTATTCATATTTCATAACAATAAAAGTTCACCAATGGTTACAAACACGAATTAATGAAATTTCAATTACAACAAATGAATGAGCTAGTGAAAACACACTAATCACGTTCAGACGTTCGTATATCATTCGTATACATTCATGTATTAACATTCACGCTTAGCTCATTTGAAGAATATCAAGATTAACAAAATAAGTATATATTGCATATACTTTAACAACCTGTCAACAGATGGCGCTCGTTCCGAAATGACAACTCTTTCAACAGATGGCGCTAGTTCTGATATGACATTTTGATATCTCTGTCCATAGATGACGCCCGTTATGAAATGACAACTCTGTCAATAGATGGCGCTAGTTATTAAATAACATTCAATATTCAATCGCAACTTCTCGACCTGAAGCTAAGAGATGTGTGGACAAGTTGCGATTGACTTTGTTTTAACTTGTAGGTGTCAGCCCTTCATTAGTTAAGTAACGAGCGACATCTATTGACAGTCATTGATACTAAATGAGTTTAACTAGGGTAGATAATCAATTAAAAATAACAAATCAAAAACACTTGTGTAATCACGGGCAAAACAACATAAATGTGACTCATATTGCACAACCTGATATGATTAAATAAAAAAAGTTACAACAATCGAAAAATAACAAGAAAAATGTTTATATATATATATATATATATATATATATATATATATATATATATATATATATATATATATATATAAACTCACTGACAAGGGCAGATAACTTAACCGTATTGACAAGGGCAGATAACTTAATTATGATATGAAAATTCGGAATCAAAGCACAACTCGAATAAAATAAACGTGAAAAGAAATATTAAAATCAATCATAATGATCTGAATTTTGGCTGGGCAATTTGACTAGGTAGTGGCATGAAAAAAAAAAATGTGCAGAAATTTGAATTTTTACAATGAAAAATATTTTAAAAATTCTGAACACTTAAAAAACAATTTAACATTTTGCACATGAAAACAAAATTTCCCAAATGTCACGAAAAATTATACAATTTTTTGCTCATGACAAAAGAAATTTTGATATGACAGAAAAATATTCAATATTCTACATGTGGAAATTATAAATAAGCTAGATAAGTTCTGCCACAAAATGATGTCAAAAAATATAGTATGAGACTACTTCCAAACAGCTTGAAAGCTATCTCTAATCAAATAACACTAGTACTATACATGGTTTATCTTCTTTACCGAGATGAAAGTATTTATTATGCAAAATACAATACACATCGCGTTTTATGACTGAAAATGAATGATACTGTGTTAAAAATCATGTGTACTTGAATTTCCATATACTATAACAATACCAATATAAAAGTTTTACATTATAACAAGTGTTGAGTGAGCACGCTAGTTCAGTTTTTCAAGTTTAAATCAATGTCAAATATGAACTGTATGTTTAAAGTATGAATACAAACAATATTTAACAACCAATAAATTACTGATGAATAACAGAACTATGTCACATCATCTATAAATAAACTAACCCGAATTCAAATCTGTATTTGTGCAAAGATTTCTGAAAATTATAAAAAAAATCAATTGATTCCAAATTTAACAAACGACATCTTGAAGACTTCTTTCTTCGTAAAAATTCGAGAAAAAATCTTGATATTTGCATGCTTTTTTTAAACAATTATTATTATTTTTTTTTTTTTTTTTAAAAAAAAAAAGTTTAATTTGCTTTTTTAAATCATTTTCGGTGTGTATATGAATCAATTTTAAAAAATAAAAAAACTATGTTTAAAAATCTATACATCTGTTTCTGTATATTGAAAATATTACCATAAACATACATTTGTAATTTTACTATTTTTTTATAATCCACCATCTTTACAATTTCTGGTCTAATCGCTGTTAATAAAGAACATAAAGGAATATATAAAAAAGACCAAATGACCGTTAAAGGTACATAATATGACCATGGAAATGACCATGTTTCGTTGGTCCACACAAAGCATACGATCAAGTACAAACGATTACAGAAATGCAGAGTGGACTATTGTTTTTACTTATTGACATAAATCGGCAAATAGCCTTTAATTTAATGTAGAGACGACATATAAGCAGGTCTGACTGTAATATTTTCGGTCAGTGGGGCAAACTGATCTGTAAAATGACACGATCCATTAGTTTACAGTTATGCTAATATTCCTGTCCATCTTCAATCTGTATCGATCCAGTTAGATTCATGAGTTTGCATTACAATAATACTAACATGCGATTTTACAGTTTTATTTAAGTGTAAAATTTAACCTCACTATAGAAAGGTCAGTTTTACAGATGAGAATTTTTCTATTTTTAACAATGATGTATCTGTAGCATTTAACTTTCGAATGAAAATCAAAGTTTTAAAATCTCGTGGTAATATTATTTGCAATTTAAGATAGCATGTAATGCTATTTCACAGATATTTGTATTAAAAAAGTTTTTTAAAAATCATTAGTAAATTTGGCACGGGCATGAAGTTTAATTTTCTTTTCTAGATCCTTGTCAATCCAGGCACCCAAACATATCGGTCAAACCCCCTACCCTCCCTTCCTCTGACAAAATTGAAAGATATATATACATATTATATATGTATTTTAGAATGTAATTAAAATATTTCATGGTTAATTTAACTGTCACTTCACTACATTTCAATTTATGTTCAGGTTTACACCAGACTATGAGGTAGATATATTTTATCTATCAAGTTTTTATTATGAGTCATCACTTTTAAAAGATTACCTTCACGTCACTTTTGTAACAAGAGTGGTTTTTATCACCTCTTACAAAAGGTCCATGAAATTCTTTGTCTTATGTTACACAAATAAATCAAGGATTTAAATTCTCCTCTGGTAAAAATAACAAAACATTTATTCAAGATAGTTTTTAAATCTTTAAAAATGTAAGAAATACTGAAATACTGAGACACAACGTATTTTTAACGTTACCAATCTTATTTGAAAAAGCTGACGAGCCTTGTATGTCCATTTTCGGATGCTCCTTATATGTAAGAACATCCGCTTCACGACTTCCGGTGTATCCGAACTTCACTCAATATTTCCCATCATATCACAAGGGTTATGACGAAAAAGCGGACTAATTTTCTGACTGCCACAGCAGAGGCGTGGTTCTATAGATGACAATTCATTGCAACGGTTAGAAGAGAAATGGTGTATGGAAGTTGAAAGTTTTTTCCCCTATAAATTCAAAGATTTTCAAAGAAACGATTCTGTGTTATTTTCTCACTGAAAGCGGGTACATTTAAACAAAATTAGTTTTCTGTGATTCGACTTGAGCTATTAGTTTTCTATGATTAGACTTGAGCTATTAGTTTTCTGTGATTAGACTTGAGCTATTAGTTTTCTGTGATTAGGCTTGAGCTATGATATTCAAATCAAAATGGTTATAATTAGAAATGTAGATATTTACAACGATTTGACGGAAATACAATATTATGACAGCACTTTAACGAGTCCGTCAGGAATTTGACGTCTACATACGAAAATAAAGTCCGATTTTGACAAACATATTTAGATATATTATCACTATGTAAATGACCAGTTAACTTAAAGGCTATTTTTATCAGCAAAGTCAAACACAAGTTGATAACAGCGGAGAGCTTACAGATAGGGTATGTCCACCGGCAATGTCAATTTACTTCTAGAACGATAACTATTTAAATGGTCCCCAGTGTAATTTCACCAAGATTTGATGGCATTATTACATCAGCATAGCGCTGTAGGCGATGTGATTCCAAGTAACGGTAAACGCATTGCATAGGAACAGTAAAATGCTTATTCAAATTACACCGATACGTCAAATATTTTGGATTTTACAGTTTCAAAAGATTTAATTTTGGCTCTCTATACGCCCTCTAAGGTTAAATGATTCATTTTTGTTCATTAATTAATCACTGGTCACATTTCACGTCAAGCGCCACAAAATTCTAACCATGACAAGCGGAAAATGTATAAGCTTATAAGTTTTTGCGCAAAAATTTCATTTGGTCAGTCATATATTTAAATTTAAGCTTTTTGGCAAGGGGGTACCGATATACAGTCTAAAATGTACGATTAATTCGTGACAAATGACGCCACATAGTACCAATAATCTTTTTTTTAAAATCTGAAACCTATATATCCGGTCTATATACACATGCCTTTTTATGAATGCTTATGTTTCAATGTAATCAGGTAATGTAAAACGTCCAAATCAAGAATCATCTATATAGTTTATATCTGGAATGATTGGGAAAACCGGAGTACCATACTCTGGCAAGTGAAACATACGTTGTATGCTAAGGAAAAACTTATGATACAATAAGATCAAATACTGCTCTTAAACTCGATGATCGTAATTACAAAATGTCTGTTCATGAACAGCACCTCTAACAGCGGCTTTCAAAGCTAAATGTCAACCAAGACAGACCGCCATTGAGATTGTTTACAAAATTAAATTAAATAAGGAAACATCACAAAGACACAGACAGTAAACATCAATTATATAACTTAAGAAGAAAATTAAAATTTCCATAAAATGGGCGTAATGTGTGTGAAATTTGTTATTAGAGTTAACGCGGTGTCAAATGGTCAACTTTTAACCTGCGTGGGGCAATATCATACAGACTATTTATACTCTAAATTCCTACAATACAACTATACATAAATAATTACGACACAAACATCACAAAATTGCATTTCTTGCCTATCTTCATAGATTTTATCGTTAAAATTAACAGAGTTTAAACCAGCGGATGAAAGACAAATCTGTATTTAAGTACGGCGGTCGAAAGTAGGTCGTGGATGTCTCCGAATTCTTCAGACAATTTTAAAACCAAGATTGTTTTATAATCATATACGAAAGAAAAACTTAAAGAGAGGCGATTAAAAGTCTTCAGTCAGCTTTATTGAACATTGGGTAATCCGGTAAAATACGAATAGGGAGAAGACATTCAGTATGTCACCGCCAAAGCACAATCAAAACGTCGATCGATTTACCCCCGAAGAATGACGGAAATGGCTGATCAATGTCTCGATTTCATCAAAGTATACTTACAATTTTAACTCATACATACGAACTTTTGTAAATTGTGATTTGTTATTTTTATCATTATTGTTCGAGTTCTTTTTATATATATTTAAGATTTTACAATCAATTTATCACAGTGGACCCTTCAAAGCGTCTGTTTGAAACCTTCTGCAAAAAATCGAGTACTTTTTTGGTAAGAGAACTCTGACAACTAACTACTACAAAGTGAAAGAGAAAGTAAAAAAAATACAACAAGAAATAAACACCTCCTTACTTGTAGTACACGACATGGCTACTTTCTAGTACACATCCCAAATGACCATTAATACGTCAAAAATGACATTTTTTGCTTGTAACTGTCCGGAGCATATATCTGGACTTGCTGACCACGCGTCAATAGGTGTATTATGGCCTTTATTTATAAACAAACGTATTATTTATATATGTATTTATATACTTTGTTTTATTATTTATTTATTTATTCATTTATATATATTTATACTTATTTATTTATCTATTTACAGTTTATAGTTTTTGTGCCATCTCCATTTATGATTGTATAATAAGACAGATATTCAAACATGCTCACTAATGGCGCCAGTATCATGGGTATTGAATCTCAAGTATATTACCAATTTAAGACTTCATCATAAGTTTGTTGTGTACCACGTGTTATGTGTAATCAGTTTCACGTTATTCAAACGGCTGTAATGACCAAAATGTCACGTCAAAAAAAATAAAACGAACACCGAATTTTACATTAAGAAAATGACACGTTTTGTTCCTTAAAAGCAAATGTCAAGCTACTGAATTAAGTGCATACTTAGCTCGTTGGCCGAGTTGTCCAAAGCGGATCATAGCGCTTCCCGCCTAGATTTAAATCTGTCTCACTCTGATCCTAGTGTCGGGAAGTTTGCCACTAAGCTACCCGAAGGTCTGTTTTCTCTGCAGGGTCGAGACGGGGTGCAAAACACCGATACTGCACTCTACTAAAAAGTATGATACTAACTTTATCAAATTGGGTTTCATATAAAACCTACCGTTGGTTGCATAACACGAAACTTGTGTGTACAAGTTTAATATTACAGTTCGTTTTCTATTTAATGTATATTTTTGTAAATTCAATAATTTTATCGTTGGTTACACATAGTAAAAAGTGTGTTAGCAGTCTTCTAGCGATTCGATTACTGTACCGTTGGTTTGACAACGCGGAAATTTGCATCTTAATGTGCAATAAATAAAAAAAAACCGAAATCTTGTTTGTCGCAAAAATTACAAAATGTATATAATGTATATAAAATGTCTAGATGTTACGACCAAAACACAAATTATTAAATAGTTCACCAACGTTATGCGTTACAGTATTTTTTTATTTAATAAAACCCTTTATGAAATTAATGCATATAGTATCATACCGGCGGCAGCGCTTGGTAGTCATTTACATTGGCTAAAAATCTCTCAACAGATTTGGCTAGCTAAGACTTTCCAATTTTCTTATTTCTTTGTTCCTTAATTAATTGGATAAATCTGATGATCGAAGTGTTTCCTACATAACGATCTTGACATTTAGAAGTCTCACACATACTGGACAATCTTAATCAATATTATAACGTCTCGATTTATTACTTAGAAAATCTCTTGCGGGGATAGCTCGTCTCTTACACGCTAAGAACTTCAAAAAAACATTGCTTACAGCGCGTTATCAAGATTTTGGTTTTTATTACACGTTAGTGAATTAATATTTTATGCTTCATGTTATTCAGCCTGGGGTACTATTTTCTTGTTTACAATGTCTGTGAAACAAATTCACTTTTTTCAAATTTGAACATAATTTAACATAAAGATCGTTACTGCGCTGCCTAAATTTCAAAATATGGAGACCACAGAACAAAAGGATTGAGGAACAGCTTCAGTATCTGAATATAAGAATGATTTAATTGATGCTGTGATGATCATGGAGTAATGGTGTTAACGCCCCCCCCCCCCCCCCGGTCATGATTATTTCACTCATATCGATACGGTCAATTCAGGGTCAGAGGAGGAAAGTGGAGTGTCCGGGGAGGTTTTGGATATATCATATTATAAATGGTCTACATAGGTTTTCTCTTATATCAAGGCAGTCAGTTTTGAGATGATGGAGATAACTGGAGTGCCAGAAATCATAGAAATTCTACAAGCACATCGACAATCTTTTACACATGAGGATTTGCTAAAGTGGGGTTGAGCCTATAGCTTGGCAGAGAAATACATTGTAATTAGCCAGTACTTTGAACCACTTGGCCACCGATGTCACCCTGTTTCTACATAACGATCGTTTTAAATCCTAAAATATCACTTTTGGACCCAAAAAGTTTCTGTTTTGCATGTCGACTGCAGCAAGGATGTAAAGTAAATGCTTTGTCATCCTTCAATTGAGATACTATATCCGATTATATAAAATCTTCATTATACAGAAAGAACTATTATCACGTGGACTACCTCAGTAATTAAGGAGACTGTTTGTGTTACGTAATTGATTTATGAACAAGCCGTCTATACAAATACGACAACGTCTCGGTGTAATCGATATGTACACAAAATCAGTTCTTATATAACAAACCATCTGGACACAAAAGTACATGACCACTATACATCAGAATTAGATGTGTATAAACCAAGACAGACAGAAAGAAATAAAACATAGAAGTCGGTGCTAATATTAACATGAACATAAAAGAACGAAATAAAGACTACATGTACCACTGCTTAGAAACGGGTCAATTTTTTCGCCAATCAGAAAAGGTTGGTTGTGGTTAGTGTTGTATTAAGACATATCAGCAATTTTTAATTATTCGCGACGAGGCATTTTTCATGTCAAGGAATATTCTAAACACAAGTTCATATGTTGCGTGAGTTTAAGCGAGTGATTCTTCTAATATGAATTTTTAACAGTGCTGATTCACTCGCCCGCAATGTCACAGATAAATATCACAACCCACACGATCCGTTACACTTATACCGAGCCAACTAGTATAGACGCCAACGACAAAGATAAACCTTTTTTTTACTTAGGTCGACGTGAATAGAATCCACAGTCAGCGATAAGACACCTCGCGCTCGGGGTTGTATATGCTTAACCTCTTGGCCATCGAGGTCTTAATCCGAGAAGGTGTCATCAATTCTTCTTGCTTGTCAGTATTGTTGCTAGGATAAAAGGATATGTACATGTGTTTACAATAGCATGATAAAATACGAATGGGGAAAGAAATTAACTATTGATACATAGCAAAAAGGTTGGCATGGGCGTTCTAGTAAAATCAGTTCGCAAAATGAAATGAGGTTATATATCTACAGAATCATATCTGACATATCGATTTAATTTCACAATTCCTTTTTACAGAAAAAAAAAAAACGTTCATTGGAGCCTAATGGTATATGGCAGTATCTTGTCCTTTCATTGATCGCGTTTAAACGTTTACTGTTTGAATGCGTGCCTCATATCGTCTGTTCTTACCGACGAAATCAACAAACGACATTACGACACTGTCTGAATGAAAGATCATTTGTTGCTTGACAAACTGTAGATACTGTAAATTTTATAAAACTGATTTTCCCGTGATGTATTGTTTTACAAATTGGTCTTTCACGTGTTTGATCATGTGCGAGTTAATGTTTTAAAGCCCCACGAGCATTTAAATTTGCAGATGAATTCAATAATGAAAATGAAACCGAGAACACAGTTTAGTGATGTCAGCACAATGGAGACATATAACATGGCGGGCATTGTCATGAAAGGAATAAAGAATCGCACTTCAGACACACCGGTTTTGTTTTAATATCCTGGTGTTTTACGTCTGAAGAAGCGACAGAATCACGGTTCCTTTAAATATATATTACCAAAATTGTTTCACACATATTGCTATTACGATGTCAATTTTTTAATAATATATATATTTTGTATTTGTTTTGCAAGCTCTAAAACCAAGTTTTGATTGTAACTGGGATAGAACTGTCGACTCCTAACGATTACTGACAGGTATACAAAAGAGGAACATTGCCAAAAAATACCCTATACTGCAGGTACGACATGTAGATAAAATTGCAACGTATATTTGTGTACTTGGTAGATTGCGTGCTTAACCATCATAAAATACGAGATGTGTATTCATTTAAATCGATATGCTTCTTTGTCATATTTCACAAGGTGACCTTTTTAAATTCGTCGTAGACTCTGACTTAAGAACAGAAAATATGCCCGGTTTCTCAAAAGGCAACATATATTTAAATTTTACAATACAAATGTGTCTATAGGAAATTATTGAAAGGCAGTGTCATGATTTTCAATGCGCAACAGAAAATGTGAACTTTGTTTATATAATAACAGGGGTTGCCTATGACCGCCTTGTTTGTTTTTAATACAAAAATCTCTAAAATATGGAAAGGTAATAAATGGTAAACATTTTTAAGAAAAAAAAATGCAATGTATATTATTGCCCATCTTTAAGGCGGGTTCCATTAATACGCCGCTTTTGGTTTCTAAAGGTTTTTAAATGTGCGAATCTCCGCGTTGTTTGAATTCCAATACACATTGATCATAACAGACAGGTAAATAACCAGGTAAAATTGTATAATATATTTAAAACACAATATTCAAACTTCTGAGAATCATTTATATTGATTTTTTTAAACAAACAGCAATGTAGATAAAAAGAATTTTACAAGTTTTTAAGTATTTTAATTTTATACATTCTGAATAATTATTTTGTACCTGACTTTGACCTTGACATTGATAAAAATACAAACAATTTGTTTAAATTAATCGATCACACCAGCTTTTTATCAAATAACAGGTCCCATTTGATCATAGAATGATTAGTTTAATCAATTATAGCACGATTAAGTTTAACCAGCTTTTGCCCGATCATTTAAATCAATCATTGATTAACACATATTAGAAAGATGATTTCAAATAAATCATAAAGTCATTAAAAATCGACTGTTTAAAAACTTTTTTTACATATTGATAAAAATTTTACTTACATCTATCTATCTCTTACAAAAAATAATTCACAATATTTGATCATAATTTATACGGGACTCAAAATTTGACTGATCAACTGATTTAGGTCCTTCGGAGAAGACCTTACAAACCAATGTCTTGTGTCACAGCAGGCGTGGCATGCTAAAAGAACCCCCCCCCCCCTTGCACATTACCCTAAGCGCAATGCAGAGGTAAAAATTTCTTTTAATTCACCTATAGCTGGTGACATCTCGATATAAGTGAAATATTCTTGACTAAACCCCTATTAACTCAAATTACAATACATGGTCGACTGATTGAACCAAGATTCGCATGCACAAATGGACTTTTATCTTTTAAACAGATAAAAAAACTTGTTTTAGCTCATATTGCAGCAATGACTGATCATTATTTTATCGGGTGAAATACAAAATAAATGCATTTTATCAACAACATAATCCGATTTTGTTGATGACACTTAGACCTTGCACGAGACTTTAAACAAAAAAATCACGTGTCACGTTTTTATGTATAATATTAAATATCATATTTATGTATATATATCTTAAAATAGTACGATATACCCCGGTATATGTATTTCTATATTAGGTCACTGTTGTGATATTTTAAGCTAGTTTTGTGTGATAAACTTAAACCATTTTAATTTTTTTTTATCTTAAAATAATATTTAATGCATGAAATCTTTAGCATTTCGGAGAAAAATAACTATGTC
The DNA here is from genome assembly GCA_029721355.1 of Tegillarca granosa. Lineage (NCBI taxonomy): Eukaryota > Metazoa > Mollusca > Bivalvia > Arcoida > Arcidae > Tegillarca > Tegillarca granosa. The sequence continues at coordinate 11,304,140 of CM056606.1, read as the reverse complement.
ATAATTTTTACATAGAATGTGGTTACCAAAAAGTTTTTCACCCTAAAATCTAGTTGATAAAGCTTATGGAAACACGAAACAATATTTTGGGTGTAACCAATATTCTGATTATATTAGTTATATGATAAAGCAAAGGACTTCAACATACTGGACAGTCTTGAATTAGAGGTGGTCAATTTCATGATAATATTGTCCATTACACTGACCATATACAGTCAAACCTACTTTACTGACCGTCTCTAGGTAAGACCAAACATGGATTCTTCACAATACGATACATATTTCTGACGTCCAATAGATGGCCTTTATAAACAGGTTGTATCATATTTGTCAATTTAGACCAATAATTGTGAAGATTGACGAATGCAGTGATATATGGATTGATCTTAATTAAAACCCCGTCAACTAAAGGCAAACATTCTTAAATGTTTTATCTCTGAAAAAATGGTCCAAATGTCCAAAAGTCTGTAAAGTAAAATCTATTTTTAGTTTTCAAAATACGATATTTGAAATTTAAAAAAAATAACAATGCCGAATGATTTTTTTTACTTTGCCGCAAAACAAGAAATTAAAAAAAAATGATTCACAATTTTTCTTGTGAACTAAACAATCGTTTTTGAAAACAGTAAAATCAAAATGGATAATTAGTATTTGTAAAATCAGTAACATTAGCTGAACTTGTGCACAATAATGGCCAACGATAAAAATTTCAGACAGTGAAAAATTAACTTCTAGTTACAAAAACTTCCGGTTACAACCAAAACATTTACAACACTTAGTATAAAAAGTCAGTTTGCCCTCAATTAACCGAACGTGAATATAATAGAATGAAAACTAAACATAATACCATAAATGTCATCCATCACAGTGGCGTATCTGGTACATCGGTCAAGGACGAAATTGACGTGGAATTATATCCCTTCTCGACAAAAATCTTCATTAATATCTAATTCGTCCAGCAAGGTTTTCTCTTGTACCCATTCTATTTCCGGTTCCGATTCAGGCATGATGACACACATAAAACGTTTTCTTGTTCGATTATCATACGGGTAAATGATCATTGGACTAAAATGTTTGGCGTCAGCAACGTACTCAATAAGTTTATCATAAACCTCTGGATAATGATGACGAAGGCTGACACCCCGTTCACGCAACTTTCGTTGAATGTTTACAAAACAGACTTCCCGCGATCTCCGCTCACAGTTGGAATTCACATCCGGTCCACCCGGGACAGCAGTTAGAATAAGGGTAGAAGATTCTTCGCTTTCTTTAAACTCTGGATGCATGTGAGCAGGGCTAAGTCTTAATTTAGCAGTCCTTTGAACTAATGAAACATTTTTCCGTGGTATAGGCTTTTGAGGTATATTTTTTGGAACAGGTATAATAACATGCAACACAAATTTTAATTCCGGATTAAAACTAGAACACATTGCAACAAGATCACCAACACTATCTTTTAACATGTGAGCATCATTTAAATTATTTAATGAGAGAAATACAGGCGGCATCCACAGACTATGAACACCGTGTACTAAGAAATTTTCTGCACATACTAAATCCGAGAAAGCCAAAACCAAAGCCCCCCTCCCCTGTGATAAATACCCCCTCCTGGCAGCCCTTGAAAAGTGATATTGAGTATGAGATTCCCTGTTAACAAATTTAATGACCCGTTTACACAGACTATTAATCAAACTAAGCACACATTTGTGTTTATGGTTTTCCCAATCTAATTTCCGACAATGGCGGCTACAATAATATGTGTAACAGTTATGACAAGTTTTGTAACTAACCCTTTCGTATTTCAAGAGAGATTTACGTCTACAGTTTTTGCAGCGCACCGTCACACTCTCATCCTCTTCAAAAACATTATCATAATAATCTGGAGTTGTCGGACTTTTATCACTATCACTACTAATACTATTAAACACAGGCCCTAAACTCCAGGGTGGGCTCAAACTAGATTGCGATTCATCCGAAATTTTTCTCGAAAATATTTCATTATCACTATTTTTAGAACTGGATTTCTTTTTCTCGTTCAAAGCTAACAAACCTGATAGAACTTCTTCTAGAGAAGCGTCTTTCAGATTTGTATTGTCAATACCGCCATTTAATGGCGCATCAGCAAAGACGACTTGAAGACTACCAACATCCGTTGTCAAGTCGTCACGTGACTGTTTAAATCCAGGGGAATGTTGATTAACGGAGAGAATTGGGAATCTGTAATGCCCATCAGTCTCCGAATCCATATCAGTGGGAAGCTGGTCCGTAAACACGTTCTCTTGCAGTCGGCTATACCGTAGTTTCTGTAAAAAGTCAAACAAAAGTTCCCCTTGTAAATTATCATTATTATTGTCACGATATTCATATGAATTGCCACTATATTGTGTCAATGTCTCATTATCATTGATATCATATACCTTACCTTTTCTGCTTTGAGACTGTGGTTGAACCATTGCAACGGGAGGCGCAAGTCGTCTGCTGACTTGCTCTTTTTGTACAGGCGGATGTTGGCTCTGCGATGGAATACTATACCTTACGTGTTTAGTAGAATTATGTTCTCTAGAAGGTGCTGGTGGTTCTGTATTGTGTTGTGGGGCTACTGTATTAACTAGAAGAGATTTAGGCTTGTCTGGAACTTGTGGCTTGTTTGTATCACTATGTAGTATACGGCCATTTTTGACGGGTTCGATTGTGCGTTTCTGATGACTGTCTGTCATTGTTGAAGACGGCGAAATCGAAGCTGTAGGAGATTTCTGAGCAACAAGAATTTCACTTTCTATAATACTATTTTCCTTAGCGGAAGGTGTAACTGATAATGTCTTTGATATATTCGGCACTTCCGGCGAGGTTGGAGATTTTAAAGCGGATTTAGGTAACGGCGATATAGGACTTTTGATATCCGATTCTTTTGTTCGCGTTTTATCTTTCTTAGATTTTGATTCAAACATTAACCTTAACTTTGAGAAAGGCACAATCGGTATCGGCATAAGCTGCTTCGGCTGCTCTTTTTGTCGAAATTTGTCGCTAGGCAATTTTAAAATTGAAGGTGGGAGGGGAGATTTTTCTGGTGTAGTCGGCAAAAGAGGCGCTCTTACCAATTTAGCGCTTGACGGTGTTACCCTGGTGCGAATCACAACTGCATTTGATCCCGGTGTTACTGAAGGACACGGAGAAGTTGTTAAACTAGGGGGTTGACCAAATGAGTTGATGGTCGATGTAGAGTCTCTACGGCTAGAATAAAGACTAAATGTACTCCCACTCCGCGATACACTAGACTTTTTATACCAATCCGGAACATTTAATTTAGATAAAGATTTAGAAACACGGAGTTCGTGAACGGACGGCACACGCGCTAGGTTACCCTGACCTTCTGCTGTAAAAACGTCATCAATATTTGTCTCTAAAGTCTGTAAACTTTTCGATTTTGGCACATTCCTATCCGCAAATCTACCTCTACGAGGTTTAGTCCTGTTTCCAAGTTCACTCATACTCGCTGTTCGTTGTAAAGGTACCTGAAAGTGAAAATCGTGTTCATCAATATCAGTTTCAGGAAATATTCTAGTTTCGAACGTTTCACCAGAGTCAATATCAGTTTCAACTAGAGAGGCCACAGAACCATATCGTAGTAACTGCGCGTGTGAATTATCTATAGATAAAGTCGTGTTCATGATTTGCTCGTGCTTATGCGGTGAAAATATACAGTCGGCATGTAAATTGTCTATTTCCGGTTTTTCGAACGAGTCTTCCGAAATTCTTGGCGATTGGCATAAATCCCTTAACCTGTCAATTCTATCGAAACTCAAATTCCTTCGAGCTTGTGCCGAATTTTCGTCGCGTTTTGCGTACCGCCGTTGTCTAGGCGCTGTTTTTGTAAATGATGCTTTATGTTGCGAAAATGGATCTTTAAATGGTTTTGGCAGAGTTGACAAATTTTCCTCACTTAAAAATCTCTTGCGTGATACTAAAATTTTTTGTCGAGATTTCGGAAGGCTTTTCTCCGGAGTGTCGATGACGACGCTTTTGTGCGTTTCAATGATAATAGGTTGCTGTAGAACAGATGAGTATTGTTTTGGTTTATATTGCAACTGTTTGGTTATTTTCCCTTTAACTCCTTTGTATCCCGACGGTCGCTGTGCAGAGGTATGAACAACTCGACTACTGAAATTCGGAAGCGAGTTATAATCCCTACTGGCTCCCGGTTTATATCCTGAACTTTTTATCTCCCTTGACGCGCCTGAACTTGAGTTACTTTCCTTCCCCGAATTAGACTTGAGTGATTCAATGCAATTTTTTACTTTCGGTATTTCCGACTTTCTTGTTTCACTTTCCTTATTGTTGCTGTTGTTGTTAGTCTGAACGGAGTTACTTAAAATGTCAATACACGGTTTAATAGATTCCTCTAATTTTCCAATGGTGACATCTTCAACGCTTTTGCTGTTTTTATTTGAATTCAAATTTTCAGAAACTTCATTACATTTTGGATTAACCAATTTAAAATCAAAAATAGACGATGATACTTTTGATACTTTTTCGTCCACTAAATTTTCAAAAGCTACCTTTTCTAAACCGTCTTCTTCATTTTCGTTGTTTTTGCTGTTTTGGCTAAAAATCAAATTTTCTGAGACTCTATCACTTTTTTGATTTTCTGACTTGATTTCAGAAACAGATATTGGCACCTTTTCATCAACCAAAGTGTCAAAAGCTATTGGTATTAAACGTCCTTCGTTATTGCCACTATGACTGTTGTTTTTCACATTAGTTTTGATTTCTGAATTTGACACAGAGTTTGACGTTTCACATTGATTTTCATTCGAAACGTTATTTTTAAAATCATTAGAACAGACGCTTGCCTCACTGTTGTGATTCAAACTTTTAGTAAATGTCAATGCCTCTTCGTGACTATTTGTTTTGTTGTCAATAAGATTTGACTTATTGTTTACATTTGTTTTACACTCAATTAAGTCCGCTACTTGCTGTTCCGATTCGTCAATAACTACGCCTACTTCGGTATTACTTACACCAACACTTTCATTAATTTGATCGTCTGTTGATAACTTAATGTCACCAGGTATAACTGTTTCTGCTCCAGTGTTTTCTGAATTTAATTTCCTAACAGTCTCATAACTTCGATCTGGTGACAACTGTTTGTCGTTTTCGGCACTATCCTTTCTTTGTTGAGGTGACAAATTTTCTGTTTCTTTGTCACTATCCTTTCGTGGTGGTAATGAAGTTTCGCTTTTGGTTTCTACCTCATTCACAGTTTCACAATTATTTAAAAGTTCAGACACCTGTTCTTTTAACTGATCGATATCAACTGAATTAGAATTTATATCACTTATCTCGCCAAGTTTAACATTCGAGTTTTGATCAATATCGTCAAAAGCTGTATCGATTTTCACTTCCTCTGATTTTACTTCGTTTATAGTTTCCTCCTTTTCTGATTCGATTTCCAATAAAAGTTCTAAATCGTCAAGAATTTCTTTTTGTTCTTCTTCAAAGCTTTTATTATGCTTGTCCTCACTTCCGCTGTCGTTAACTTCCGATATCTCAGCCAATTTATCTGCCGAAGCTTCTCTATCCTTTACATAACATTTCACACTATGATCAGTCACAACTTCTTCAGTTCTAGAAAATACTATTTTCTTTTCACTTTCGTCAAAATACGTCACCTCGTCACCTGAATAAGCACCAGGAGAAAGTCCAACTACATTTAAATTTGTAAACGTTTCTAATTTCCTTAAATTCTCATTTCCACCTATTAAAAGATAAAACGAATCTTCGTCTGAATCTAAATCCGAATTAAACCGAGCAAAATCGTCCTCATCCGGATTATATTCGCGAGGACCTTCGTCGCTATCGATATCTATCGGAAATTCTCGTGGCTCCTCGTCACTTTCCGGATATACTACCGGACTGTCCTGATCCTTCTGTATTTTCCTGCTTACCTTCAGATTGCTTATTTACTTCAGTGTCAGTTTTTTCACCCTCCTTTTGATCAACGTGATTGTAAATTTCATCCGGGACATCTATATTATCCAGTGACGTATTTAGGGGAGATTCCAAGCTGACCTCTTCCTCGGAAACATCGATATTTTCCTGATCTGTGACGGAATCCTGATTGTCATTAGTTTTATCCGTTTCACTCACATTCGTTTCTGAATTAAAATTTTCTTTCCCGTTTAATTCCAAGTCAGTGACAAAATCGTTGTAAGAAATTCCGACATGTTTGCCTAACTTTTCTGCAGTTTTATCCGACCCATGTTTGTGGTTTTGAGTATAAACACTATCTGGGGTACCTGTGGTTTCAGTGACGTTTAAATCTAAATTTTGATCGCCTTCAATAGAGTCATTATTCAAAAAGGTATTTAATTTTGAAGTGTCATGATTTGTTTCGGTTGATTGGTCAGGAACCCCATGTATAAACGCGATTATATCGTTCTTAATTTGATCGGGTACGTGACCTCCTCCGGTATTTAAATGTTCTTGTGAAGGTAAACAGGTATCAACCAGTTTGTCGGTTTTGATTGACGTTTCATTATTTGACAAATCAAGCGAATCAGAACAAATATTTTCATTCAATTTCCGCCTTTCGTATGTTGGTAAACTGACAACTGTAACCACTGAAGAACTACTGCACGATTCGTCAGAAAAGTAGCCATCTTTGTCGTCAAGGGCGCTCGTGCGAATCGGAGATGCAGGCAAACTATCATCAATTTCAACATCTTCAATATTTTGATTTTCAATTTCAATAAAGTCTAAATGTGGAGGTTTATTTCTAAGTTCTGATTGATTTTCATACTCACATGTTTCCAAATGTGTTGATTGTTCAGATGTAAACAAATCCACGTGGTTAATTTGGTCGTCTGCTTCAGTGATCTCGCCACTTCCGCTTTTTGACACAAGGTTACCACCTTGGTCAGGTTTAATGCCAAAATGACGTGAACCTGTTTTAGGTTCCGACGGGCGTTTCGATTTTTTAGAAACAATTTCATGTTTTTCATCGTTTTCGACTGAATCGTCCGAGTCTTCCTCAATAATTGGTTCTAAAACACTAGGATAATATGGTTCTTCGTCGGAATCAACCATGGGGGGCTCATACTCCCCCTCATCGCTTTCACTTTCACTTTCGCTATCACAACTGTCATCCCCAATTTGTTCATTTAAATTCACATCGCCTTCAGTTATACTACTATACTCTTTGTTTACATACAGCTGTTCTAAATATTCATGAGAAGTCGGAACAATATTTTCTGACACTTCCGTATCACTGTCAGAAAAAGAATATCTGTCTTTTTTACGATCTTTATTTTCTGTGGTGATGAAATCTCTAACAGACCGTCTTGTGTGAAACTCCCCATACATATCCTCATCGGGATCGTAATCAGCCCAAGAGCTGTCATAATCAGGGGGTTCATCAATGTCACCGTCTAACGAGTTGGTCGTTAGACCAGACATGACCCCCTCGGGCTGTTTTTCATCCCCGTCCACGTCAAAATGACAAATCCCGTTTTGATCTTTAAATGGCCTACCTGATTCGACTGTTTTATTTTCAGAAATTCCAATGCTTGTATTTTGTTCCTTGTCGTCATCCTCATCCCGTTTCCTTGACCCAATGTACATTAAAGCCGGTGTCCTCCCCACCGCCCCTGGGGGTATGTCACCGAAATTTTCATTTTCCTCTGCTAAAAGCCTCCATGAAAACATAATAGTAATAATCGTTGCTATGGCCGCGGTTAAAAATCTTTCAAATGCTCCGTCCACACCAACGTGACCCACTCCCTTACCTAAGTTATCCATCTTGACGTTTAAACTGTCAAATTTATTTCACTATTTTAGACACACCTGGGTTAAAAAATCCTGCCTAACCCTGAACATAAACTTTAGCTTTACCCACAAACACAACACTTATCCGAGAACATATTTCCAATCCACGTTCGGTTGTAATAATCCACACATAATTCCACAGAATTACCGTATTCCATCGCTGTGCCTGTTATATCTTAGTAGCCATTACTATCTCGATGTCCTTTTAAAATCCTCTTTAACAAGGGGAGAATATCTCAAGATATTTCATGAATGCAAAATAATACCATAGACGAAAATTAGTACGCTTTGACATTCTTTTCTGGGCAAATATCCAATGAAATCTGTCCATTTTGTCACATGATCGCTGATATTACTGCTCGGATCGATACCTGTGTTATTGCGGTCACACACCAGTAAACTACTGTTGACAGTCGGTAATCTAGTAAATAATCGTCATTTAATTGACTCTCCAGTGGCAGATCACTGTTCTTATCTGCTCAAACTGGGCATACATACCTATCAACACCTTATTTTGTACGAAATTCTGTTTAAATCCGAAAATGAATAACACATTATTTCATCCGAGTGGAATTCCCAGGTAGGCCTAATTTTTTTTCAATCAGTCTGGAGTTTCACGATATTGTATGTCAACATCACAAAGTTCAACACAATATTTTCTTGACCATCGAAAAAGTTAAAAATTTCTGCAAGGAACCGTATCGAGTTATTATTTCTCCTACACAAACAGTTTTTCTAGACGTGTATTTTCAATCCGTCCGACTTTTCACGATATGATCTGTGAGCCTCTCTCTTTTTAAAAATTAGTTCAAAATATTTCTGATTTAATCCGGAAATTTGTGATTTCCCTCAAAGAAAAGAAGTTATCTAGCCGAGGATTTGACTCTTAAATACTATGAGAACCTGGTTTTACATCACAGGTAACTACAATAGTTATTCAGTTATTACTAATTCAAAGCAATGTGTCGCTCGTTCCCTACTCAGTAAAATAAGTCAAAAGCTGATTGAACATTGAGAAAAATCAATTTTATCCAGGGAAACATGTGTAAACATTATACATGGTAATATATAATTGTCATATAGCTTGTTCATCAAAAGATGTTATAAATGACTCATGTTACATGAAACCTAACTTGCTATATTTTTTACCTGACTACCAAATGTTGACACAAGGTAGAAAAGTAGAAAATCATTAAACTTCTTTGTAATATGTAAATTGCTTTTGTAATAAAGATAATGTTGTTAATTGACAAAATGCATTATATATATATATATATATGTATGTATGTATATGTGTGTGTGTGTGTGTGTGTGTGTGTGTGTGTATGTATATGTGTGTGTGTGTGTGTGTGTGTGTGTGTGTGTGTGTGGGGGGGTAATTTTTACGTCCCAGTCAAGATAAGACAGTCAGTGCTGAGATGGTGGAGGAAACCAGAGAAGTCAGAGACCTTTGCTAAACTTTCTCCCACAAGGAATACCAAGACTGGATTCGAGCCTAAGCGATGAGAGATGCTCTGAGCTTATGTTTTTGAACACTTTGCCACCAAGACCGAAACAAAAGTAGGATTGTCATGTGCAGAATTTTGAATTTTTTACAAAGAGAAATATTCAATACCCTCTGCACATGACAATTAATTGTCATGTGCAGAATTTCTATAATTTCTCTTTGTAAAACTTGAATTCAAAATTCTGCACATGACAGGGTAAACGTTGGGGTGTTCGGAAGGCTAGGGTCAGTCTAATGACCATGACAACAACATGGTTCATAATCTGTTTGTGTATGAGCGATACTTTCTTTGTGTATGAACGATACTTTCTATGGGGTGCAACATCAGCAACAACGGGAACGGCTAGTGAGAGAATGAAACACAAATGGCCCGACGGCAACAATGGGCCGTCTACGTATCTGATAATTTATTGAATATTTTAAATTTTACACATACAAATGCATTTAAATTTTAACAGATGTGTCTTGACTTTATAATCAGAATATGAGCGATTTATTTTTCTTTCGTCAATACGAGTGTTTAATCTCTTTGTGGGTCGGGTGAGCTGTTTTCGGGTGCCTAAATCCGTGTATCAAAGCAACTTTCGGACAGATAGAATAACTACTTAATCAGACATGTATACATGGCTTATTAATTAATATCCTAATTAATGAATGTTATTGTATTATTAATTAATATTATTTATACCTAAAACTAAAAAAAAATTTCTACTTTACGATAAGAAAAAAATCCCGCGCTAAGTCCCGAGGGTTCTCATAAAACTAGGTGTTGCCATGGTGCCGCGGTGTTTTACCCGTTACCATTACCACAAGTTAACCTTCCAGCAGTGAATATTAGTAAATTATTAATGTTAATTCCTTCGGGGCTCAGTTTTATATATCTGCGACTAATAGTACTACTGGACGTCAGTGTGCCCCGTATTTTAAGTATTTTCTCAATACAATAAAGTAAAAATACTTCAGTAAAACCTTGAGGAATCATAATTTTGTCATATTAAATAAAATATTCAAAAATTAGGAATATGACACTAGTCCACACACCCCACTCAATACGAGAAACAGAAACATTTGACGCGTGTATATAATACTAATATATATCATACAATAATAATAATAAAAGATATAAATACACATTACGAATCTTAAGCATCGACTTTAATTATATGCAAAATTTAAATTTTATTTTCAATTTTCACAAAAAGTGTACACATATAAAATGTATCTAGCCTTGTATTAACTTGGGAAAACAAAGATAGAATTTTTAAATTAAAAAAAAAAAAAAAAAAAAAGTCATAAAGAAGTTTTTATAGGAAATACAAAAAGGAAACATTCTTACCAGCGGAAGAATTTTGTTTATTTTTAAAAAGTATTTATCTCAATTATTTTAGCGGAAAACACTAGTTAAAAGATTTAAACTGTGTGTGTACTATTACAACAAACCTATCCTTCCCTTTTGTGAGTTTGTTTTTCCTCTATTGTTACACAATATCATTATACTTAAACTAAAAAGGAACGACAATATTATCTTTGTTATTTCTCAGGTAAAGAAATAAAAACACAGGTAACAAAGGTATAAATTGTTTTACTACCTATAAAAAAGATTTAATTTTACAAAAGATGAACCTAATAAGGACACGTTTAAATGCATAACACGATTAGTTAAGGCCCTACAATAATGCTTGACCGAAAACAGAAACTACAAAAATATGTCAGAATTCTTGAAACGTTTTCGTGGCTGTTGTAGAATGTATCTAACGCGTTAGAGTTTTAACGCCAAGTTTCAGATTAGTTCACTTGTATCGAGACGTTGCCATTAATATACACATGTATATTAATCAAAACTTTGTATCTCTAAAATACGCATAAAACGACAAGGGTTTTATTGGGTTTGAGTTTTCGATCGTCTTGGAACTCCGGGAAAATGTACAGTCCAAACTGGAAATATATTGAGATGACTGAAGACTAACAATGAGCGTGTCTAAAATTTATAACGATTTGAACTTTATTTTATTTATTTATTTATTTATTTATTTATTTATTTATTTATTTATACAAACCGTAAGAGCAAAATATAATGAGAACGAGAATACTTTCCCGACAGCTGGTCAGTTTTTCCCGTATCCTTTTAAACTTACATGCATGTTTCCGTTTTCGTGAGTTTTCGTAATTGCTTATTTAGTAATCTCTAAATGCTTGTATCGACATAGTTGTAAGATTTTTAAGACGTTTTAAAATTCGGATGCATGCAATGGCTGGTCATTGATTAACTGTAGATGACCTTTTACAGGACGTTTGTCTGGTTCAAAGTTTTTTCACCGGATAAGAAAATAAAACTTTTACCCCCTGAATAAGGAAACAACAGATCTTACAAACTTTAACAAGAATATGTACAAACATTTGACAAGTTTTTTTTTTAATACGCCAGGTTAGTTTGCCGTAGGTTACAAATTTGACTGAAACCGACAAGCTCTTCGTTCACGCTTCAGCGACTAGAAGTTATTTTTGTATATTTTAAAAACTACATCTTGACTTTTAAATGTGTAATTTATACAGAGGTCGACAATGAAATTCAATTTTTAATTAAAAAAATATATAAATAGTATCGGGGTTAGTGCACATCAGGACAAGGCCCGAAGCAATGGCGCTCAGTTGGAGGTGGGTTGTTGTGGATATTAGATTTTAGTTTTAAAAAATATATAGCTGCCCACTCCCAACGATCGATGACAATATGTAGACTGGTAACAGTGTTGACTGAGTTCTAAACGAGCAACACGCATGGAACCAACAAAATATACAATTTAGTACTGAATGCTGTTAAATAATGAACATACGAATATGTCATAATGAATATGAATGATCAAACTGTTGCACCCTGGGATTAATAACTCAGAGTTGAGTGTTGGTGAGGGTTGGGGGTCTCGTCATCTGTTATAGGGAGGGTCTTAAATACCAAATAGGTTTATCTGTTTGTCTCTTCCTGTTTAACTATTAACAGCAGTGTAGTTTCCATGTGGCTTTTAGAGTTGATGGAGATAGTCGTCAAACTAAAATAGTTATAAGTATAAAAAAGCTCAATTCTCAAATGATTAAGGAAACCGAAGTACTTAAAATTCGGCAAAGCGAAATGAGACCTTTTTAAAACTAGTAATCTGCTAAAGTAGGATTCAAACCAGCAAACAGATAGAAACACTCGATCAGCAGTTACAAAACTTTCAATTCCATGTGACAAGTGAAATCAACATTCCATTTATATATCAGGTTATGTGACAAGTAAAATCACATTCCATATATAGCAGGTTATGTGACAAGTGAAATCACATTCCATAAATAGCAGGATATGTGACAAGTGAAATCAACATTCCACATGTATAGCAGGTTATGTGACAAGTGAAATCAACATTCCACATGTATAGCAGGTTATGTGACAAGTGAAATCACATTCCATAAATAGCAGGATATGCGACAAGTGAAATCAACATTCTATATATATAACAGGATATGTGACAAGCAAGCAAAATCAACATTCCATATAAATAGCAGGTTAGGTGACAAGTGAAATTAACATTCCATATATATAGCAGGATATGTGACAAGCAAGCAAAATCAACATTCCATATATATAGCAGGTTATGTGACAAGCTAAGTGAAAGCTACTTGCTAATTGTGACAATTGAAATCACATTCTATATATAGCAGTTGATGTGACAAATGAAATCAACATTCCATATATAAAACAAGATATGTGACAAGAAAAATCAACATTCCATATATATATATAGCAGGTTATGTGACAAGTGAAATCAACATTCCATAAATATAGCAGGTGATGTGACAAGTGAAATCAACATTCCATAAATATAGCAGGTGATGTGACAAGTGAAATCAACATTCCATAAATATAGCAGGTGATGTGACAAGTGAAATCAACATTCCATATATATATATAGCAGGATATGTGACAAGTGAAATCAACATTCCATATATATATAGCAGGATATGTGACAAGTGAAATCAACATTCCATATATAAAGCAGGATATGTGACAAGTGAAATCAACATTCCATATATATAGCAGGATATGTGACAAGCAAAATCAACATTCCATATATATAGCAGGATATGTGACAAGTGAAATCAACATTCCATATATATAGCAGGATATGTGACAAGTGAAATCAACATTCCATATATATAGCAGGATATGTGACAAGCAAAATCAACATTACATATATATAGCAGGATATCTGACAAGTGAAATCAATATTCCATATATATAGCAGGATATGTGACAAGTGAAATCAACATTCCATATATATAGCAGGATATGTGACAAGTGAAAATCAACATATCATATATATATAGCAGGATATGTGACAAGTGAAATCAACATTTCATATATATAGCAGGATATGTGACAAGTGAAATCAACATTCCATATATATAGCAGGTAATGTGACAAGTGAAATCAACATTCCATATATAGATGGATCTGTGACTAGCTAAGTGAAAGCTACTTGCTGACCTTGATGCTTGCAAAAATACAAACACGCCCTTTATAAAGGAAGTTTTATCTAAAAAAATTAATGATATTTAAGTATTATAGTGCTCAAAGAACATTTAAACAGCCTTATAATTATGTACACCTCCTGTTACTTGTCGGGGGATTGATTTTTTTAATAAATAAAGTTTTGTTATGTGTCATTGACAAACAGAAGCTGTTACACATGTAAACTTATACGAACAGAGAAACAAACAAGTTAATTTATAATACACCAGACAGCTAGCTATCTGGCACATACTAATATTTCAGTTTAAAGTCACTGAAAAACTTTTAGATCGCCCACATATAGTGCAAAAGAGATAATGTCAACCCGTGAACGCGTAGGTATTCAATACTAAAGTTCTCGTATAAATTCAAGTTTTGTTTCATTAACAATAAATGAATGCTTGGTCATTTCATATGCAGAGTTTTGGATATTTTTTCAGTTAAAAATTCAAATTTCTACAATGACAGAGACACCTATCGACCATCGTTAAGCAAAGATACTATTTTTCTCATATTATTTGCCCCGAGTGGTAATTCGATCCTTACGATAGTATAGAGGCACTATAATTCGTAAGCCGGTACTTAAGCTCACTTGGACACTGACTTCACACCCAGTTAACAACAATATCATTTGATTTCTCTAACTGCGATTAGCAATGAATTAGCAATAAAGAGGAACATTTTGAATACGGTTGATGCTTTCCGGGTAATTCTTCCAAAAGAATTATAATCATTTTTCTTCCGACATGTTATTCTTGTCTGTAAAACATACTTAAATGACAAACGTCAACATGGAAAAGTATATGTATATTCCACTCCATCGTATATTTAAATCGATACCCGCTAAAAGTATTTTTCGGTACGTTGATTACTTGTTGAAATAGAAAAAAAATCTTTGATTGTACACAACAACCACTGCAAGAAAGATGTGTTACATTTTACTTATTTGGTTATTAAACATTTATATTTTCATTATTTTCAGCATTGATGTGGATCGAACTATGACCCCAATTTTTAGTGCAAATAAGAAAACTTCATATATAATTTATAAAGATGTCACAATGACTTAGCAATGCTTCGATGGCCAATTGGTCTAAAGATCTTAGCCGTTCTTAACGCTTAGATTTGTATCCAGCTAGGGTAGATCCTATTGTGAAAAAGTACTATTGCCTAAGGTCGGTGATTTTCTCTGGTCACTTAGGTTTCCTCCACCATCCCAGAATTAACCGACTCAATATAAATAAAAGGGATCTTGACTAGGGCGTAAAAACACCATTACCCAAAATAAACCCCACAATTTGTTAACTCCTAATTTATGTAAAATAAGAGTAGAATTCTGGAGTTTTAATTTCAGTCAAAAATTTTTTTCCGACTTATATTGAGACAATTAGTTCTGATATGGTGGAGGAAAAAAGAGGGCCCAGAAGAAAATCACTAACCATCGGCAAGGAAACTGAAACCTATATCACATAAGGATTTGACGTTATTTCGAATAACTAAGATTTTCAAAGACATTTAAAAGAAAACTTAGTCGCACTGGTTTATTATTATTATTATTATATAGAAACTTTAAACGATATTGTTGCTGTTGATGTTACTAGTACCCATGGAAAGGAGGAAAGCAAATCAAACGTCCCCGTCACTGATGCAAAAAGGAAGTGTTTTATGGTTTACACTTGTCTTTTATTATGCATATGTTTTACGGATAAAAGTTGGTACTTTTTATTATATATAAGCGGGTTGTCGTCAAAAGTAAGTCGGAGGCTGTCTGGTAAACCGAGAATACAGTTCAGAATTCTAGATTTTTCCAAAATTTTAAGACTACACTGTTAATCTTTTGTTAATGTTGCTGTTGTGCTCGAGTTGTTGTTGTCTTTTTTTGTTGTTGTTACTTTATTTACCTGTATCCTATATAAACATCATATGTTATAGCCCCAATACACATCCTTCTTCATACAGCATCTGAAACAGAGGCGAATATAATGTAAAGGGAGATAACTCTAATACAAATCTTTGGCAAATATTTTGACTAAGGTTATATAAACGTCAGATGGAAATTTATAATGCATTAATTTTGAACAAACCCAATTTGTCGTCTGTTGACATTCATTTATAACCTTACTTCACTGATGGATGTTATGAAGCTTTTTACTTAATGAAATGTATGGACATGAAGGTAAACAGTGTAAGAGGTCAGCGATCTGGAGTGACTTTGTTATGTGAGAGGTCTGTTATGTTAAAAGTGAATTACAAGTCATGACAGCAAATGAAATTTACATACATTACACGCATGCCTAATTAATTTCTTGATGAAAATATGGAGAAATTCATGAAGGAAGGAAGTCACGTTAATTAGTGTTCTTGTAGGCACATGAGAGAGAGAGAGAGAGAGAGAGAGTTTCAAATTCATTCTCTCTCTCTCTCTCTCTCTCTCTCTCTCTCTCTCTCTCTCTCTCTCTCTCCAATCCTTACATTTAAACTAAAATGTACCAGTGCTGCGGAAAGTATGAGCAAACCAATTTTTTTTGGTCTGTTACTTAAATCAATCAATTTCAGCCACGGAGAATCTGAGGAAACATTTTTGAAATTGTAGCAGATGGACTGTTGTAAACACAAACTTATATCGACTATATGTAGACAGTTTATTTACATCTATATGCGCCAAGATAAACAGATTAGGTAAGTGCAAGCTAACAATGTCTAAATAGCAACTTGGAAACTTGCCAGAACACAGAGTGTTTTTTTTTATTTCCCGCACGTGAAATTCAGGTAACATAAAAAACAGGTATGCTTAATGTACAAATGCAATTATATATGATATGATATCACATCATCCAATTAATGAATGGATTGGTTGTAATGTTGTTTTACGTCACATCAGCAATTTTAGCTATTCGCGCCGAAATTTCATTATTGGAGATAATATACTATACATAAACTATAGCAATTACATTGAAAGAATAATGTGAATAAATGACTTACAATGCATCGAGATTGCCAATATGCAAGAAAGAAATGACACTGTTGGAAAGCCAAAATTTCAGGTAAAAGAAACACACACACACACACACCAATATAACGAGCTAACACCAAAAAAAAAAAATTGAATTCTCTTTTGACCTTTAAAGCCATTTTGATTGGTCGGGACTTTTGAGTAAGAATTGGCTCTTGACATGGAAGTCACAAACATTTTGGATTTTTTATTATTAATTAAACTCACAAATTTCAATACACTGTATTCCAAACAACATAAAATAAACAACCACTGCTTCTAGAAACTAACAAAATTATGTTTGGCACACATTTTAGTTTAAATGTAAGGAACGGAGAGAGAAGGGGATTGCTTCATGAATGCAAAGGCCATAGAACGAACAATAACAATCAACAATCAATCACAAAACACGCCAACAAACAGCGAAAACAATCACTGCTTCTTAGAACCATAACTCATCACAGTTTACAGAAACTAGAAAAACTGACATTGGAAACTAACCAAAAACTTAAAATTAAACAAAATCATCGGAAAATCATATCCTAAAATATCATTGCTTCCTGTAGACAAATATTCAGAAAGAATAATAACATTCAACCGCTAATCTAAAAATAAACCTGATACATACACGAACAGCAGGGACAACTACAACTGTAAGAAACTACCCCCTCCCCCCCCCCCCAAAAAAAAAAAAAAAAAAGCAGAAATTAGACAAAATAGTCGTAAAAAAAACCAAAACGCAAAAAAAGAAAAGAAAAAAATGACAACCATCAATACTCCCTGAATGCAAATACATGTACTACATATTAAATAATTACAATTAATCACAAAACCAAATACACGCACAAAAGCAGAAACAATCACTACTTCTAGAAACTAACCTAAAAACTGAAATCAGACAAAACCATCAGTAAACCAGCAAAATCAAAATGATAAAAAAGGGAAAAAAGAAAAAAAGAGAAAAGCGTAGAATGGAAATTCTACAGAATGAACCATAACAGTCAAACACAAAACCTGATACACACACAATCACTGCTTCTTAAAAACATACCATAACAGTTGAGTAAAAAAAAACAACAAATGCGTACATACATTTATATTAAAATACAGGATTACAAATCAGTGATTATACATGGATGTTCCGCTCAATTAAACCCATTGAACTATTTCATGGTACATTTGTCATACTTTAGTGTTTTATTATAAACCACATGCTTAAAGTAAAACTACTTATTTCAAATTCCCCTAAAACGATATAAGGTTCTTCTAAAACAATACAAACTTCTAAATGTTTACACCAAATTACGCGTTTTTCGTAAATCGTTTATCTATCAAAATTGAAGGGTTAATAAATAAAAGACACTATAATCTCTCTCTCTCTCTCTCTCTCTCTCTCTCTCTCTCTCTCTCTCTCTCTCTCTCTCACGAAGGTACAAAAACTACCCATTTAATTATTTTTTAATTTCGAAAAAAAATTTAAATGATGTATAACAAGTTACCATATCAAGAGTTCAGCACTATTAGATAACATGGCTTTTAAATGTCACTATGACAAGTTTGACCTCATGTCTAAATATTGCAAATAATGGCTTAAATATGTCACCATGGCAAGTGTTCTACAAATTTAAATGTCACCATGCCAAGTGTCCACAAATTAAAATGTCACCATGGCATGTGTTACACAAATTTAAATATCACCATGGCATGTGATACACAAATTAAAATGTCACCTATGGCAAGTGTTCCACAAATTAAAATGTCAACATGGCAAGTGTTCCACAAATTAAAATGTCACCATGGCACGTGTTACACAAATTAAAATGTCACCATGAGCATGTGTTAAACAAATTTAAATATCACCATGGCATGCGTTCCACAAATTAAAATGTCACCATGACAAGTGTTCCACAAATAAAAATGTCACCATGGCAAGTGTTCCACAAATTTAAACATCACCATGGCAAGTGTTCCACAAATTAAAATGTCACCATGACAAGTGTTCCACAAATTAAAATGTCACAATGGCATGTGTTCCACAAATTAAATTATCACCATTATCCTAACTAAAATATTACTAATATTTTATATGCCTATGTAAGAACTGTTATGCTTTTATAGTGTCTTGTAAGTCATAATAGTAGCTGGATATTATTCCTAAATGTCACCAAGACAATTGAGCGCTCACGTGACAAAACAGCTCTAGAAATAAAGTCACTATGACATTTTTATTCAAATTTTTCTCATTGATCTGCGAAAACAGTACATCACTGCCACGGTACTGAGATCATCGCTGTTTCATTAAAATATCGAATTTAACAGACAAAAGCAATTCCATATATATTATATCCACGGATATGAGAAACTAAAGTAGAAATCGAAAGTAGCATATCAGTGTTGATGTCATAAAGGCGTACATATCGATATTGTACTGAATAAGAAATTGTCTCCATGCAGTCCAACGATCGTTAAATACAGTCTAAAACACAGACATAATATGTTATTTTATGTTCGTCACAAATAAATACTAATTTTGAGAAGCATTAGTTTGTTTCTGTTGTTCTGGAGTCTCATAATGGATTAGTTTTCAATGACAATTCTCTATAATCTGTAAAACTACACAGGGATGTTAGACAAAGCTTATCAATAATTTATATTAACATTTACTGAGTTTTCCGATGTTATTGATAGACAAAACCATTACGTTGATTATACAACACGAGGCAAAGGAGTTCGACAAAAAGTTTCATGTATATTAATGGCTGATGCGTAAATTCTTAGCAGCAATCAGAACAACGAAGACCACGGACACAAGAAAACAAAACGCAAGATTCGACGTTAAACAACATTACATTCAACACAAATATTCGTTGTTCCTAGAACTGACCGTTTTCTTGATTCTTGACTGGTTGAAGGTTTTATTTTAACCCCACCTCATAAAATTATTTCCTGAAAATTTGAAGATGTGTTCCGAGGATAATATTTCAAATTTTAAAACTATGCATACATGACAATTACCTCAGGGGCTCGATAAATTGGGGAGGGGTGCGATTTTAGATTATTTTATAAGCACTCTTCGTTGACTTTAATGTACTTCTAAGGGGTGAAAGACTTTGACCTTAGAAATTTGCTTAAACTAAATGTGTATTGCTGTAGGTTCTCTTCGGTTAAAGGAAGTTTTTTTCTTGTCGATTGTTCAGGGGACTGATTAATGCGGATGATTTTTTAGATAATTTTTAGATAATTGTAAAAGTTTAAATTGGTCTTAACGTACCCAAGAATCACTTGAGATCCAGAATTTTATTAAAGGGGGGGGGGGGGGACGGGGGAGAGGGGTGTAAATTTTTTTCATGATATTGCAAACTCAGAAGTCTCAAGACCCTGGCGACGAGGGTCTTTGGGCAGCTAAAGGTTCTGGATCTCTGTTGGGGTCCAGGGGCGATGCTCCCGCCGAAAAATGAATTTATTAATGTTTCTGGTGATTTTTGGATAATCTCTCTCTCTCTCTCTCTCTCTCTCTCTCTCTCTCTCTCTCTCTCTCTCCGGCTCTCTCTCATTCTCTCGCACACGCTTGGGAGACTTTTAACACATCGATTGATAATCGGTAGATTTATACCGTATTTTTCTAATATCGACATCACAACTGTGATTTAATGTAACGTTATACTTGACATCTGTGCATCTAAAAGGTCAATAAAATCATATTTGTTGTCAAAATCGTTGTCGCGACTATTGCAATATGCAGTCTATCGATCAAACAGCTTTTAACTGTAAAACAGAAAACAGTAGAGGAATTGTGTAAATATGGCCAAGTCAAGATTCCAGAAAACGATGATCAGTTTCTAGGACTATTGGTTTGTTGAATGTAATGTTGTTCCACGTCGAATCAACAGTCTTTCAACTATTCGCGACAAGAACAATCTTATTAATTTCTAAGGATTAATCTAATAACAAGTTCATGTATGCTTGAGATGTACATGCTGCAGACAAGATTACCAAACCCCTGGTCAAAATATCTTGATACCCGGTCGGTACTTAGTTCTATTAATGGCATGCACCTTATTTCAAATTTTAAATCTAATGCATCCCTCGTCGGGGTTAAAACTCACACTCTCCCGTTTCGAAGCGAACGCTGTACCTCTGAGCCATCAGGCGGTCAGTACGACGGAGAGAAGGAATGTCTTAAATAATAGCTACAGTGAACCCACAATGAGACTGGAATATAGTTTTATTTCCAATTTTTTTCAGGTATGAAAGCCGACACGTACAACATGCAAAAATACGACTTAGAACTTAGTCGTATTGCGGGAAACTAAGTGGTAAAAAAGCGTCTGTTTTATTTATTTATTTATTATTTACTAGTATTTGTTTATTTATGTATGTATTTTTGAATGTGACACTTGTCGGCTTTCGTACACCAAGATACATTACATTAAAAACAATAATAATATATCCATTAGTGCTAATAAACACGAGATTATGACTTTGAAATGAATATGTATAAACGGTAAAACGTGGTGAGTTTACTTCACATGATCGGAGGTAAAAATCGAAAAGTCCCATAAAAGGTTTATAGAACATATCAATCAATAGCTTCTTACATTTACCTACTGTTTAGAAGATTAAATCAGTTGAACTAAAGATACCGTGATTGATATCAAAATGTTACCAGTTGAACTAAAGATACCGTGATTGATATCAAGATGTTACCCGCTGTGTTAAAACACAACGCCATATACGTGAGAAGTAACACTAAAGAGATCAATAAAACAGTGAACAAATCGAGAAAAGTAAAGTAAACTACCAGTTATGACAACTGGTTACTTGTAGAAGAAAAGTTAGCAGAACTGTTAGCTACTAGTAGCCATTTATTTGTGGGAAAAAGGTTAGCTACTAGTAGCCAGTTATTTCTGGGAAAAGGTTAGCTACTAGTAGCCAGTTATTTCTGGGAAAAAGGTTAGCTACTAGTAGCCAGTTATTTCTGGGGAAAAGGTTAGCTACTAGTAGTCAGTTACTTGTAGAAGAAAAGTTAGCAGAGCTGTTAGCTACTAGTAGCAAGTTATTTGTGGGAGAAAAGTTAGCTACTAAAAGCCAGTTATTTGTGGGGAAAGGGTTAGCTACTAGTAGCCAGTTATTTGTGGGGAAAAGGTTAGCTACTAGTAGTCAGTTACTTGTAGAAGAACAGTTAGCAGAGCTGTTAGCTACTAGTAGCAAGTTATTTGTGGGAGAAAAGTTAGCTACTAAAAGCCAGTTATTTGTGGGGAAAGGGTTAGCTACTAGTAGCCAGTTATTTCTGGGGAAAAGGTTAGCTACTTGTAGTCAGTTACTTGTAGAAGAAAAGTTAGCAGAGCTGTTAGCTACTAGTAGCAAGTTATTTGTGGGAGAAAAGTTAGCTACTAAAAGCCAGTTATTTGTGGGGAAAGGGTTAGCTACTAGTAGCCAGTTATTTGTGGGGAAAAGGTTAGCTACTAGTAGCCAGTTATTTGTGGGGAAAAGGTTAGCTACTAGTAGTCAGTTACTTGTAGAAGAAAAGTAAGCAGAACTGTTAGCTACTAGTAGCAAGTTATTTGTGGGAGAAAAGTTAGCTACTAAAAGCCAGTTATTTGTGGGGAAAGGGTTAGCTACTAGTAGCCAGTTATTTGTGGGGAAAGGGTTAGCTACTAGTAGCCAGTTATTTGTGGGGAAAAGGTTAGCTACTAGTAGTCAGTTACTTGTAGAAGAAAAAGTTAGCAGAGCTGTTAGCTACTAGTAGCAAGTTATTTGTGGGAGAAAAGTTAGCTACTAAAAGCCAGTTATTTGTGGGGAAAGGGTTAGCTACTAGTAGCCAGTTATTTGTGGGGAAAAGGTTAGCTACTAGTAGCCAGTTACTTGTAGAAGAAAAGTTAGCAGAGCTGTTAGCTACTAGTAGCCAGTTATTTGTGGGAGAAAAGTTAGCTACTAAAAGCAAGTTATTTGTGGGAAAAAGGTTAGCTACTAGTAGCCAGTTATTTGTGGGAAAAGGGTTAGCTACTAGTAGCCATTTATTTGTGGGAAAAAGGTTAGCTACTAGTAGCTAGTTATTTGTGGGGAAAAGGTTAGCTACTAGTAGTCAGTTACTTGTAGAAGAAAAGTTAGCAGAGCTGTTAGCTACTAGTAGCAAGTTATTTGTGGGAGAAAAGTTAGCTACTAAAAGCCAGTTATTTGTGGGGAAAGGGTTAGCTACTAGTAGTCAGTTATTCGCGGGAAAAAAGTTAGCTACTAGTAGCCAGTTATTTGTGGGGAAAAGGTTAGCTACTAGTAGCCAGTTATTTGTGGGGAAAAGGTTAGCTACTAGTAGTCAGTTACTTGTAGAAGAAAAGTTAGCAGAGCTGTTAGCTACTAGTAGCAAGTTATTTGTGGGAGAAAAGTTAGCTACTAAAAGCCAGTTATTTGTGGGGAAAGGGTTAGCTACTAGTAGCCAGTTATTTGTGGGGAAAAGGTTAGCTACTAGTAGTCAGTTATTCGCGGGAAAAAAGTTAGCTACTAGTAGCCAGTTATTTGTGGGAGAAAAGTTAGCTACTAAAATCAAGTTATTTGTGGGAAAAAGGTTAGCTACTAGTAGCCAGTTATTTGTGGGAGAAAAGTTAGCTACTAAAAGCAAGTTATTTGTGGGAAAAAGGTTAGCTACTAGTAGCCAGTTATTTGTGGGGAAAAGGTTAGCTACTAGTAGCCAGTTACTTGTAGAAGAAAAGTTAGCAGAACTGTTAGCTACTAGTAGCCAGTTATTTGTGGGAGAAAAGTTAGCTACTAAAAGCAAGTTATTTGTGGGAAAAAGGTTAGCTACTAGTAGCCAGTTATTTGTGGGAAAAAGGTTAGCTACTAGTAGCCATTTATTTGTGGGAAAAAGGTTAGCTACTAGTAGCTAGTTATTTGTGGGGAAAAAAGTTAGCTACTAGTAGCCAGTTATTTGTGGGAGAAAAATTAGCTACAAGTAGCCAGTTACTTGTGGGGAAGTTAGCTTCTAGTAGCTAGTTACTTGTGAAATAAAAAGGTAAGTTACTAGTAACCAGTTACTAGTGGTAGAAAGCAAGCTACTAGTACTAGATTCTAACCAACAATTCTTCAAATGGGATCTATTAAGACGATTCATATCGAGTTCCCAGCTAAATGTGACGTTTCAAAATTTATAACCAAGCATCGATCTGGTAAATTGGTTTTAAAAAATCTCTAAATGATAGCATTTACAGAGAATTTTATGTTTTTTTTTTTTTTTTTTTTTTTTTTTTTTTTTTTTTTTTTGGGGGGGGGGGGGGGTTACTTGTAGTTAAAAAGAAAGTTATAATGCAAAACTGGGCCTTATACACTATACTTTTTATTTTTTTTAATTTTTATTTATTTTATTTATTTATTACATTTTATTGTTGTTTATGACTTATTTTTTTATTTAGAAGTTGTATCTGTCAATGTTCATTGACGGCACGATTCGTTGAGTCTTTAGACATTGTGTTGTCTCTATTCTACCGTGATGCGTATCAATCAGAATGATGTACGCTGTCAAAAGTGATAATACTGTACAAAAAAAAAAAAAACACGTGTAGTTAATGTTTAAAACACATGTTATCTCTCAGATGGTTATGATTTAAGAGATAGTGTAGTAATGTATATTTTTTAAACTTTTTAATGACAAATAATCATATGCAGAGCATTTTGCAATTAAGTAGGAATGTCATGCTTAGTGTGTTATTTTTTTTTTTTTTCAAACATGGCAGGTACAGCCATTTTAGCCCAAAAAGAGCGTTTCAGCTACAATATTGCTACATTTAATTTCGAGGTCGCTTTGTGGTGAAAATTCCAACAAATACCAGTGGCGATTTCTATAACAATAAAACATCTGACCCTTGATAAAAGGACCTTTTGATTTAAAATAAAGCTCAGACTCATCAAGGAATGGAAACCAGGATTTAGACAATCTATTAATATTTTTTCAAACAAAATGCAGCACTACCGGCGATATTTGTAAACAGATCTCGTACTGGTTTTGATACTTCACTTACCACTCCATCCCCCCCCCTCTCTCTCTCTCTCTCTCTCTCTCTCTCATTTAACCACTTTCCTTACGATTCATCCATAACTTTTCTGAGTAACCTAATTTTAAATTCCGTGCTATCTAAAGCCATCAAAATTTGATAATTTGATACAAATTCATATCATAGTCTACTCGCATATACATGTATTTTACTGTAATATATATTTATAGCAAATGTCCCATAGAGAGGGTTGATCACTTTTTCGCAGAGAGAGAGAGAGAGAGAGAGAGAGAGAGAGAGAGAGAGAGAGAGAGAGAGAGAGAGAGAGAGAGAGAGATTGTTATCTTTTACTTATTGATAAAAACACTTCAAAGTTTTGATGATCTGGTAGGATAAAAAGAATAATATTGCTCTAACTCTCTATGTATATAAGTATTTATAGCAACTTGTTGACTCATGAGAGTTTTTAATCTATCATTTTCTCGATTGGTGTCTGGGAAAACGTAAAAATATAACAAATCTCAGTTTGTTTTAAGCATGTTAAATAGAGCAATAGCACGAATATTATCGCTTTTGATAACAATTAAAGTATAAAATATACACATTTCTACTTTTTATAATTATAAAATATCACTATAAACTCTTGGAAAGAAACCCCAAAGTTGGATTATATAATTTCAGAGATGGCTTGTATTAAACTTGCCTTTAAGTTGTCTTTAAAGACTTTTCCATCTATAAGCTATCTTTAAACTCTCAATAACATTTAAAAGCTACCTTAATTTCCTTAAAGGTAAATCACCTCATTTAAGCTACCTTTAAACACCCCAAAACGTAAACTTAAAGCTACCTTTAATTTCTCTATTACATCTTTAAGCTATCTTTAAACTCCTTACACCACCTAAAAGCTATCTTTGAAACTATCTCTTCCATACTTAAACAACTTTTTAGCTATTTATGCCATCTTTTTCTAAATCATCTTTAAGCTTTCTTAAATTTCATCTTAAAACCCTCTATACCATCTTTAAGCTACCTTAGTTCTCTTTATCATTAATAAATATATAATACAAATACCAGCTAAATTTTGATGTGCCAGATGTGCACATTTCGGAAATTAATTCCTCATCAGTGACACTAAGACCGAAAAGTTTGATATATAAAAAATATATAAGCCAAACAGTTGAAAATAATGAATCTAAAGTTTCAAAATTATATAAATCCAATTAACTTTAAACCCTTCAAATCATCAATAAGCTTCCTTTGAATTCTTTTTCACATCTTAAGTCTACCTTTTAAAATCTTTATAATCTTATTTAAGCTACCTTTAAACCCTATACAAGCTTAAGCTACACTTAAACAAAATACAAAAACAAGGGACCCGATACGCTTACTTGATTTATAATGTCTAGCTGGAATGCTTTTGTTCCAGAATAAAATTCACTTTTTATTTCTGGAAGATCGCATCAAACTAAATCTATAAACTAATGAAACTGTGTAGTCAACTAACGTAAAAAACTAAAACTGCTATATATATATATATATATATATATATATATATATATATATATATATATATATATATATATATATATATATCACACACATATGTCTAAATAGTAACAAAGGATTTTTTTTAAATAAAAAGGTAATGACCATGACAACTGACCTTGGCTTTATTAAAAGTATAATGCTTCAAAAACATCAAAAATTAAAATCTACATTGAAATTTGACCAACAATAGCTAAACTGGTTCTAAAAGAACAAAAGTCAAAACAAGGTCATGACCTTTGAGGGTCAAGGAATGCCAAAAAATGATAACAAAACGCAATAATATGTTAAAATAATTAAGTTTTTAATTTTATGAAATTTTAATTTTTTAACGAAAAAAGCTTAACATTTTTACCTTATTTCACGAAATGAACCAATTACACACTTTAATACCCCGGAAACACCAAATATCACATCAGAATTTGTTTTCCAATCACCGACTTCTAGAGACTTAGACACAGTTTTGGAATGAATAGCAACACCTCGAACAAACCTGAATTGCATCGGTTTAAACAATTCTGACAAGTTTTATGGAAATCTGTCGAGGCATTAACAACACGTGCAAGTACACACGTATGCATATACACGCGATGCGCTTTGCTTCAAGCTCAAGTGACCTTTGATAAAAAAAGCCAATAAGCACTATTCAATCTTTCAGGTAAGAGTGAACATTCTGTGCAACTTTGTACATTTAGACTTTCTGTCCTGTACCATCATAAACCGAATACAAAAATCATTTCAACTTATCCATGTTTCAGCTACAAAAAAACACGTTACATACCAATTTAAAGGGAGAATCAATTTCAATCTGTCTGTTTGGCCACACAATCCTCCGATTTAACACCGCTTTGTTTGCCCCAGTCATATTTATATAAATCTGTCCCAGATGAGCATCAAAGACCCAACAATCGTTCTCACTTCTCCAATACATATTGTTTTGAAACTATTTTGTTTACTGAGACCAAACTGAACTGTGTTTATCACACATATATCTATATAAGCTTTAATTGATAAAAACGTGTTAAGTGGCTGTTAAAATACCGCTGATTTTTGTGTAAGTAGCTCAAACTATGTGGTTGGGAACCTGTGGGAGAAATTCAAAATTCAAAAATTTCATCCTGTGGAAGAAATTGAAGATGCAACGTACTCCGCTATCTATCATGATCTATCCGGACCACGTTTTTCTCTTTAAATTTTTCGATTTAGCCGTCGTTTATATAAACTACTATCATGAGCTAATATTTTTTTATTCAAATTTAAGCACATGTCATAATGCATTTTTTTTAATTTATCGTTAAATACATTCAAAAAATGCATTATGACACACAAGACACCACCACTGTAAACATGTCGCTATAGTTACCAATAGAATCATCGGGTTAGCTCGGGATTTGACCGGTTGTTTGTTTCATCATGCATAGATTAATTGATATTTACAAAACCTGATATCGGGGCTGATCGTATACATGTATTTCTCCGATTTTTCTAACGCGTTTTGACTAAGTCTTCCTGTGTATATAATTTGCGGTATTTTTTTCTAAGCAGATGTTTCACTTTTGACAAGCGTTCCGTTCGATTCTAAGTATTTCAGGCCCCAGTTTCACAATCATTCACTCAATTGAGTGTACACTCAACTCAAATTAAGGACTTTTTTAAAGACATTACACAGATTAAGTTGATTATCTATTGTTATATTTAAACTGTTTTGTGTAGGTTTGTTGAACAAAACAAAACATTGTCTCATAAAACTTAATTTTTTTTAAGATATTGATGTGAGAAAAATAGGAATATTTGAGTTGAGTGTATACTCACTTGAGTGAATGATTGTGAAACTGGGACCAGATGTTACAAAGTGTGAAAGGTGTTACTTTTGAAGGGTGTTTAGGCCTCATTCAAGATAATTTCATTTATATCAAACCGATCAGTCCACGAATGGTGGAGAATACCGGAGTGTCAAGCTGGCAAGCAAACTGGCTAACATTCTCCCATAAAAATATTATGAGTCTCTCTCTCTCTCTCTCTCTCCTCTCTCTCTCTCTCTCTCTCTCTCTCTCTCTCTCTCGTGACATATAAATTATTAGTGTAACTGGCCTACAGTATAATATCTATCATGTAAGGTCATGTCCTGACATCGACTCCCCTAGGCCTCGGTATGTTGTGTAAATTTTTGTATTCCCTAACCTAATTAATTCAATAAGTATCTCTAAAATCTTATCACCATATGTTTGTAAATGTTAATATTGACTGGACAGTGGCTATCATCATACCATTGTAACATCCCTAGTCTGTTTGTCCATCTGTCCGTCTGGGGATTGGTCCTATTACCATAATATGATTTTTTGAATTTTCCTAATGATAACTTGTCATATCAAATATTTTGAACATTTTATTAGAAAAAAAATAAAAATAATAAATTATAATAGGGCCAATCTACTATATGCATGTAAAATATTAACATTAGCTGGACAGTAGTTATCATCTGGTCAGTGCAACATCCTCAACAGTCTCTCTGTCGGTCGAATGGTCTTACACCATATGTATGCAAATATAAACATTAGCTGGACAGTGGCTATCATCTGGTCAGTGTAACATTCTTTAATTACAGTCACTCTTTCTGTCTATGGTCCTATCACCATGATATATGCTCGACAGTAGTGTTCATGTCATTATTACAAATTAATCGCACTGTCTGAACTATTGGATTATATTTCAGCCAGTCTGTCTGTCTGTCGGTCGGTCTGTCCTATAAAGGCCCAAGTTCTAATCATTGATCTGGCAAATTTGAAATCTTAATTTTGTAATTTTTAAAAAAAATTTTATCAGTCTGAATTTTATTCTTTCATATAAAATTTAAAATATAATTTTGTTAAATTTAATTTAGGGAAAACATTAGTACAGAAATGGTCATGAAAAAACCCCGGGGGTCTGCGTCATGTGCAGAAATTTAAAGGCAAGTTTCTTTTGGGGGAAAAAATCAAATTTCTGCACATGACACCTGCTTTACTTGTGCTGTCATCATATAACTGCAGAATACTTAATCAGTAACTATGAAGATTGTGCTGTCGGTCAGTATATTGTCATGTTCTACTTTTGAAT
Source organism: Tegillarca granosa (assembly GCA_029721355.1). Lineage (NCBI taxonomy): Eukaryota > Metazoa > Mollusca > Bivalvia > Arcoida > Arcidae > Tegillarca > Tegillarca granosa. Next base: position 11,274,648 of record CM056606.1, on the reverse strand, counting down.
GCCTTACTTCATAAAAATCCAAAAGCAGCACATGGCAGTATATTCAATATGTTGTAATGATTTTACCGTAAATTGAAATTACTATAATCAGAAGTCCATGAATTACTAGTAATTCATGGACTTTGCTATAATCCATGTGATGATTGTCCGGATTGCTCGTCTGTCTTTCTGACCAATTAGTAAAATTTTACATTAGAAGAGTGTCTGTCTGTCTGTCTCGTAACAGACTATTGTATAACTATTATTGCCGCTATATGACGATCTCATGATTGTCTACACTATAAGAATATGGTATATATGATATTATTTACAACATCTGTGTCATCTTAATCATAAAAAGTATATCATATATTTCATCAATTCAAACAAGTAATTGATTATTTTTCATATTAAAAAAATTAAACTAAAAGGGTGACCAAAGTGGATTTTATCGTTCAAACGTCTACTTAAGAAAGTTTTCAGTAAACAATACCTCAAATTTCTGATGATCAGGTCAAATAAACCTGGAACTGTTGCTAAAACACACACACACACACACACACACAGAGAGAGAGAAAGAAAGAGAGACAGAGAGAGAGAGAGAGAGAGAGAGAGAGAGAGAGAGAGAGAGAGAGAGTCCATTATATAAAATTTTGTAAAGAAAATGATTTGTATGCTTAACTAATTGATAAGCTTTTTTAAATAAGAGAGGTGAGGGGTGTGGTTCTTTGACCTCTATTTTCGGAATATAGATCGCATGCCAAATGCATTTTTTCATTATTATACTACAAGGTAAATGATGCATTGTGAAAATATTAATCATCACGTATGTTTGTATCAAATATGTCACATCTGACCTATCGTTGTGATAAACAATTTATTACACTAACTTATTCTACTAAACACACAACAGTTCCAACTATTATCGCCTATTCTGAATTACAGAACACTATGTGCCCCCTCTGTGAGCCTCAATACCAAAGCTGCATTTCTCCAAAGCCTTGTAGATTCCAATATAAATCGGTTTAGAACTGTATACAATTCTAATACCTTACCTGGATTGAGAAATAAGGGTTTTATAAACGTGGGAAATAAATATTATTTATCCTACAAAATGTTTCTTAGGGCGTGGAAAAATACTCACCCATCTGCAGAGCCCGGAGTTTTTTCCCAGCCTGTATCAATAATTCCAAATGTCCTCTTCCTCCTATCCTAAACAGATGTATATCTAACCCCAATAGTATAAATATATCCCCGTGTTCATACGGTATCTATTTAGTACCGGTAAATTCCGGCATTTAAACGCGCGTGTATAAGTGAAGATGATGCTATTATTATATTGTAGCTGTACCTCACTCGTCGTCACAGCAACCGATTCTCGATCACATGACATTTTATCTATGTTACTGTTTCGCGGCAAAATTCCATATCATCATCCATGATCTAGAATTATATAATGTTATATATTATTGTTCTTAGCTTTTCAATTACTCTGGCTAGCCAGATCAAATTCCTCGTCACTGTAAGTTAAAGGATGTACTAGGCGTATCAAATGACAACGTTTCCAATTTATTTTATTTAATAAGTATAGCTTGAGAGATTAAAGTCACGGGAATCAATAAAGTTACAAGTGATAATTTTAATTAGAACAGAAACGAAAATCCTTCTCACTTTATAATTGTATTTAATTAAAATATTTTCATTTTATTTTCATTTTCTTTTTATTTGTTTAAGTATTATTTTTATCGTATTTTTCTCTAAAATTCATAATACCTTCTAGTATCACATTTATTAGAAATTTTAATCAATTTAATTACACTTTCCATTCATTATGTATTCATGGCAAGATTTTCAGGATTGTTTTATCATATACAATGTACATATATTAAATACACAATTACATACATTTTTAAAAATTATTATTATTATTATTATTGTTTTTGTTTTTATTATTATTATTATTGTTGTTGTTGTTGTTGTTGTTGTTATTATTATTATTATTATTATTATTATTATTATTATTATTACGTTGTTGTTGTTGCGATTGTGATAGATCATTAACACACTGAATAGGTTAAACAAATTAAAAACCATTCTATATCTCTATTTTGAATGTAAAAATTTTCACAAAAAGGAAAAAAGAAAGAAAAAATATTAGTCTAATTACCTGTAATTACATTAGGATAGTGTATTCAATAGCAACACAAAACTGAGTAATTAAAAACTGATTATATATGTATATGGAACGCCCGAGTCACATTAATTACTGAATCTAGGATACGCTACTTAATCTAGGATTAAGTACTCTAACTCCAATGAACGCTACTAAACTGAATCCTTGGTTCAGTAATTAATGTGACTCAGGCGTGCCATATATGTAACTGAATACGTATATATGAGTGTACATAATATTAACTAAGGATATATCTGAATACGTTTGTTATTGAGTAAGTATGTAACTGTGTAATTGAGTACGTATGTAACTGAGTACGTCTGTTACTGAGTACGTATGTAAAATTAGTACGCATGTTACCGAGTACCAATATAATTGAGTACGTATTTTACAGAGTATGTATGTAACTAAGAAAGTATGTAACTCATTACGTATGTAATTATGTACCTATGTTACAGAGTACGCATGTAACTGAATACGCATGTTACTTAGTACACGAAACTGAGTTCGTACGTAAATGAATACGCATGTTACTTAGTACACGAAACTGAGTACGCATGTAACTGAATACGCATGTTACTTAGTACACGATACCGAGTACGTATGTAACTGAATACGCATGTTACTTAATACGTATATAACTGTTATTGAGAACGCATATAACTGAGTATGCATGTTACTTAGTACACGATACTGAGTACGTATGTAACTGAATACGCATGTTACTTAGTACATGATACTGAGTACGTACGTAAATGAATACGCATGTTACTTAATACGTATATAACTGTGTTATTGAGAACGCATATAACTGAGTATGCATGTTACTGAGTACGTTTGTAACTGAATACGCATGTTACTTAGTACACGATACTGAGTACGTTTGTAACTGAATACGCATGTTACTTAATACGTATATAACTGTGTTATTGAGAACGCATATAACTGAGTATGCATGTTACTGAGTACGTTTGTAACTGAATACGCATGTTACTTAGTACACGATACTGAGTACGTTTGTAACTGAATACGCATGTTACTTAATACGTATATAACTGTGTTATTGAGAACGCATATAACTGAGTATGCATGTTACTGAGTACGTTTGTAACTGAATACGCATGTTACTTAGTACATATGATACTGAGTACGTTTGTAACTGAATACGCATGTTACTTAGTACACGATACTGAGTAGGTATGTAACTGAATACGCATGTTATTTAGTACATATGATACTGAGTACGTATGTAACTGAATACGCATGTTACTTAATACGTATATAACTAACGCATATAACTGAGTATGCATGTTACTTAGTACGTATATAACTAACGCATATAACTGAGTATGCATGTTACTGAGTACGTATATAACTAACGCATATAACTGAGTATGCATGTTACTGAGTACGTATATAACTAACGCATATAACTGAGTATGCATGTTACTTAGTACGTATATAACTAACGCATATAACTGAGTATGCATGTTACTGAGTACGTATATAACTAACGCATATAACTGAGTATGCATGTTACTGAGTACGTATATAACTAACGCATATAACTGAGTATGCATGTTACTGAGTACGTATATAACTAACGCATATAACTGAGTATGCATGTTACTGAGTACGTATATAACTAACGCATATTACTGAGTATGCATGTTACTGAGTACGTTTGTAACTGAAAGAGCATGTTGCTGAGTATAAGTATTTTAGTGATTTAACATATGTATAAAGTTTACCCATAAACTTACAATTGGGGGTGTGGACTAGAGTAATAGTTTTTATTCACCAGTCAAGATTCTTTCGCTTATATTGAGGTAGTCGGTTCTCTCATGGTGGAGGGAACCAGAGTGCCCAGAGAAAACTACTGTGTGCAAGCAAACTTTTTAATTTTTTCACACTAGAATCTGCCCTAAGTGGGAATTCGAACATAGGTGGTAAGAAAAACTTTGAATCCATAGGCACATGCTAACTGAACACTCAATAACTGAGAACCCTTAACATTGGAGGTATGACAATACCTTTTTAGCACTAGGTATAGGAGAGCTGAATATTTCAAAAGCAGACAATGGCATAACTGCAAACTTGAAAAGCATTGGTTCAGGTGACAATGGAAGTCAAAACCAGCAAGTATGTATCATTATACAGTGCTCTTTAACTTTTAAATTCTTCATATGTCATTCAAAATTCCAAAATCAAAAAAAATAAATAAATAAAAATAAATAAAATAATAAATAAATAAATAAATGAATAAATAATTCAATAATTCAATAAGTTTTTTCTTTAGCTTTTATTTGTTCAGTTAGTAAAAAAGTCAGAAAATAAAATCAAGAGAATGAAAAAAGTCAAACATTATATATTGTAATAAATTATCATTCAACAATTATATAAATGCATTAATATTGCACTTAAAAACAATTTTAATTAAAACCACTAATTATGATTCTTGATATAACAGTGTAAATATACCTAAATAATTAATATAAAAAATTAACAGAATTTCTAATTGGTCAGTTTTTGATGATAGTTTATAACATACTTACAAAATCTGACACCTACAGTTAAAAAATCTGACAAACCTAAGCAGTTGGACATCAAAACCTTAGCAGTCACACATCAACTTGAAAAGTTAGACACCAACCCTAAGCAGTCAGATACCTTGTCTGAGTGGTCAGACACACAGCTTATTGTCAGGTGGCCTGTACAAACACCCCAAGCAGTACAGTCAGACACTCAATACTAATCAGTAAGAAAACAAAATCTCATGTCAGATCCTTAACCTTAGCAGTCTGACACCTCAATCCTGAGCAGTCTACCTAAGCACATGGTTGTCTTACAGTCAAACCTAAGTAGACAGTAACCCAAACTCAAGTGGTAAGCTGTCTAAACCTAAAATATGTGCTGAAAAATCAAAAGTGTGTGTGTGTGTGTGTGTGTGTGTGTGTGTGTGTGTGAGTGTTGATTGTTCTGACAACGACATGTAAAACTCTATTTTTAATGTCACTGTCAGGCGATTATAAAAGCAAAATACTGTTTAACAAGATTTAAAAAAAAAAACAAAAACAATTCCACTTTTACAGACCTAAAAGAGGAACATAATTTCTTCATTTGTGCAAAAGCAAAAGCCCTTAACCTGGGAAAACGGTTGGCACCAGTAGGTGATTTAAATTTCAAAAATTCATTTGGCAATTAATGATCCAGTACTCCTGATGAACCATCTCACTAGCTCATCTGAGCCTTTGACATCGGTGAGTTAAACACACACACACACACACACACACACACACTTTTCTATGAAATTCAAACAAGGCCAATATGAATTAACAGTGGTGAAAAATCATCATATACATTTTACCAAAAATCATTTTAAAAATTTTGACAATCTATAAAGGGTTTCAGGGACTAATTAACAACTGTATAAATAGGTATCTAAATTCCATTGAAACATGTTCTTTCAGCATAAAAATTGTTCAGAATAGAATAAAGAAATTTGCAACTAATAACATGTTATTAGCAAAAGCCAACACAGCCAATAACACCAAACACTACAGCAATAAAAACAGATAAACAAAAACAAGAAAGTAAAATTAACACATACAGGATATACTGATTCTAAAATTCTGACTTAGGACAGACAATTACAAATCTATATGACAGCAGACTTTCTAGATCTGTATTCAGCTCATTACAAATCTATATGACAGCAGACTTTCTAGATCTGTATTCAGCTCATTACAAATCTATATGACAGCAGACTTTCTAGATCTGTATTCAGCTCAGGAGAGTTGAATGTTTCTGAGTCTGGGGTTTTATTTTTTTAATTTTACAGACTAACTAACATTCTAGCACAATCATCAAAAAAAAAAATCTTTTCTCCACTAATATCACTCAAACTGCTACAATGTTAAAATAAACACAATAAACATATTACATAAACAATTTGGGATTTCTTCATTGCAAAAGTAAAATATAGCAAAGAAAAAGAAATTCTAGTAATATTTTAAAATCTTGAAAAATTCATCTATCAATTTATAAAATAATCACATATTTAAATAATATTGGTTTTCGTAATACACATAAATGCATGCAGGTTTATCTAACTTGATCTTAGCTTCATATCATAAAACATTTTAATTTTTTTTCTGATACTAGATGAAAAATTTCAAACAATTTCTAATGAACAATTACATCATTCCAATATTTTTTTTTTAAATCAATATTAAAAAAAACTATGTATACATACATATTTAAAAAATCTAATAAATGTACTTTTTCGATAGTCGAAACATTAACAATCTTTTTTCATTTTTATCATTTTAATCACCCGTATTATTATCTAATTAAACAATTCATTGTAAAATTTTCTTTTAAAAAATGGAATGTAATAGACACTTTAAATAAAAAATTAGGTCCCGGTTTCACAATTATTTCTTAATTATGATTTTCCTTTACTTTGGAATTCCGAAAATGTTATTAGTTTAGTTGGTTTTTTTTTTATTTTTTTTATTTTTTTTATTTTTTTTATTTTTTTATTTTTTTTTTTTTTGATATTCAGGAATTTTAATTGTCCTTTGAAGATCAATACAGAAATGAAATCAATTTTTCTTTTTATAAGAAAAAATGAAACAATTAAACTGCACTCTGCAAAATTTGAATATATTAAATTCTTTAATTTTCTATTACAAAAAAAATTTTTTTCATTTCTTATAATTTAAAAAATGTTTTAGCAACAAATCAGTGCATTTTGGTATTTTTATAATAATAGAAAAGTTAAACAATAAGAATTGCTATGGAGTGAAAATAAAGATATCCATGTGTGTCATCCATGATGCAATGACATCACAGAGAGATAATTCTTTTATTAAAAATTAACAGACATGATCTAACCAATCAAAATTAAAGTAACAAAGGAGAATTGAATTATATTAAGATAATGAAACACTTTTTTAATCCCAAAAAAATCTTGCATAAATTTTGCAAAGTTAAGAAATGATTGTAAAACTGAAATGCTAGAACCGTTATTTCTACGGAACTCTTTGTTCTCATATAAAATTATTTAACAATGATAAAAAATGTGCACTGGATCATTATGGTGAGTTTGCTTTGCATGGCAATGGAAGTTTTAGCATTATAAATGCTATTTCTAGAAATTTCAATAAATATATTTAAATTTGTCTTTTTTTTAAATCTTATGAAAGTTTTTAATCCTGAAAAAAATTAAAACACTGCAGCTTACAACAGGTCCATTCATTTGCTGGAAAAGCCAGTAAATGATGTTACATATATAATTGTAAGTCATGTGATCAATTATATTTATAGCTCATCTAACTACATTTGGACTCAAACAGCTATTTATAGAACAAAGAATGCAAAATAAGCTCTTTTCTATGAAAAATAACATAAATAACGAAATTAATATCTTCCTTAACATGTAAATTGTAAGCTCTATTCTGTGACTTTAAATGTTTAAACAAAAACATATTTTTCTTAAATTACAAAAATAATTATAACACAAGAAAAAATAAATTTAAAAAACATACACAAAACAAATACAAACATCATAAAAAACATTCTTAATAGAAAAATTTGAAAATGGGTTGTCATCCTTCTTGAAGATTCTCTAGAGAACCCATCCATTCATTCCTGAAAATTGCTCAATATAGATTATGCAAGCTAAAATACCTATATGTAAAACATTGTACATGTATAAGAGAGTACTTTATATTTATGAGATACATATCACAATTTTTCTACAAAGTTTATACATGTATAATTTATTTGTAAAGGTTATGGGACTAAACAGGATATCATTGACACATTTTGGAAATTCCAAAATCTGACTATTTTATATATGCATTTCAAAAGTAAAGATGATGAAATGGCAAACCAATGCATTGTTGGAAAAAGTAACTTACGACAATGATTCTTAATACAATGTATAATGAATTTTGAATCTATTTATTTTTTCATTTCATAATTTTTGTAAATGTTGATGATCATTTTATTGAATTTAAACAAAAAAATCAATAATGAGTATTAAATAAATAAATAAATAAATAAATAAATAAATAAATAAATAAATAAATAAATAAAATAAAATAAATAAATAAATAAATGAATAAATAAACAAATAAATAAATAAATAAATAAATAAATAAATAAATAAATAAATGAGTATTTTTCACTGTTATTTTACCAAAACCATTTAAAACTATAGGATAAGTAATATTGTGAAGATGGTACCTCATTTACTTTAGTTTCGTTCTTAAAGAATTATTAGTTACACTGACAGGAAAATTATATGAGCCTGGGTGGACATTTCTTGTAAAACAAAAATGTGGACATGTCATCTCTACTCAAAAAATTTACTGGCAGACAAAGTAACACAGAAAAGTTCCAAAAATCTGAATTTTACACAGAATGTGTGGTTTCTAATGGAAAGAAAATCACAAGTTTTTAAACAACAAGATATGTCCAACATGTAAGCAAATTCAGCTTCTCCACAGTGATACATCATATCTCTATAGCTTCTCCACAATGATACATAATATCTCTAATCTATCTTTCTTTACTTAAGTTTAAATGAATTTGGTAAAATGAAGCTTTTTGAAAGTAGTTTACAGAAAAGAGTAACAATATGAAAAGGGGAGACTACTGTGTCATGTCACTTTTACTGATAGCAAAGAATGATGCTCATGATGTGATGACGTGACAAATGTGTGATGTCATATTACTAGCCTAGCTGCTAGAGACAATAACTATGAAAATAAAATCACGTGAAATACAAATAAAAGTATCCAAAAAAAAAATAAATAAATAAATAAATAAATTAATTAATTAATAAATAAATAAAATAATAATTTACATGGGAAAGGCCTCCTACACACAACAGTTAGTGTTAGATTTATCTTAAATCTATATGAACTTGAAACTCAAAGACCGCATGCACATCTTGGTGAAATAAATATTTATTCCAAGTTTCCAGGGTAACCAACAAAACTCATGCAATGACCCCTTGAGTTTTGAAGACCCAAATTTTATTTCTTTCATGTTTTTCTTTAAGAGTCCTAATTTATTGCTAAATCTAACAGAATGAATGGTGAACGCTGAATCCAGGCTCTACTGTATATATATCTATAGATATAAATAAGATAAATAAATATAATTTATATATTTTGACTGATCTGTTTGTCATATGACAGAGCTAGAGGATTTGTAGTAGAGTGGTCTAAAGCACCAACTAACAGGTTACAGTGCCTACTGTTCCACTCAGATAAATCCTAGTCGGAGAATGTTTGTCAGAAGGTTGTTGATTTACTACTGGTACTCCAGATTCCTCTGCCATTCCATAACCAATTACTTCTATATAAGTGAAATATTCTTGAATAAGGAATAAAAAAAATTATTTCACCCCCACCAGTAACACTACCAACACCCAAACATTTGACAAAATTACATTCTGAAAAAAACCTAAAAAAGCAAAAAATGAAAAAAAAAAAATTCTCAATGATGATGATATAATTGTGAAGTGTATAAGAATATACCAGTATGAAAAATTTTAAAATAACAATGCCCTTTTAATTTATTAAAATATTTATATATAATTTCCTTTACCTGCTTGCTTTTTTATGGCACAGTTTGAGCAATTATCATTCATAGTATTGTAAATAAAAATGTGGCCACATCTAGTGGTATTTACTGGTGATATTATTTACAATTTATTGGTCATCATTCATGATTCATTTATTACGAATGCCACCAATATTTTTTGGAAATGTACCATCAGTACATACACAAAATAATTCATACCAGGTATATTGAAAAATACTGATCCCATAATAAAAAATTTATTTTAATAGTAACTTTCCTTTAGAAAACCCAATCTTTGTTTTTGGTAAACAGGCAAGTTTTCACACTTCACAAGTAATGTAACTTATTCCTATTGAAAATAGAAATTCCTATTTTGGAAATGCACCATCTGTAAACACACAAAATAATTCATATATATGCATAGATAACAAAATTTTTAAGCACCAAGTACCATGCATAATAATAGTAAACCTTGCAATACAGTAAACATACTGATAAATCAAGCACTAATAATAAACATTTTTATCTTAAGATGTCATTTTTATCTGTGACAAAAAATAAAAATACATGTACATGTATATGTAATACTCTTTAATTTCATTGCTCTTTGACACTCAAACCTGTCATAACTGAACTCCTTTATATCTGCCAAATGACTTAGTCTTTGTTTCTTATCTTTAGGTCTCTCTTGCCCTTGAGTAGGTTTTATGTTTGTATTTGACAGGTTTTTCGGTTTTTCACAGGTTATTTAATGAATAATAATAATGTTATATTTTACCAGATTAGTTCACTTTTTATACCTGTGTACATGAAAAAATATAGTCCATTTCAAAAAAAATAAAATTCTCAAGACCCGAATATAATTGGTTAAAAAAAGGGGCTTCAACTCTATACAGCAGCAGTTTTAATTAAGGCACATTTGTAAAACATTGCAACATGTTTCCTTTCATTTCTATCATATCACAGACTTATTACACCAAATTTTTCATGAACTTCTGACACAGAACTAAAAATACTGTGTATATTTAAATATCATCTTTTCTATTGATCTAAACTAGAATTTGGATTATGTGTCAGTGCAAGTGTCTATTATATCATTCTGAAGGAATTATAGATGATAAAATCAATTAAAATGCCTGATACGAGTTATTTTCAGAATTAGTACTTCAGTAAATGCCACCATCTGGATCTAGAGTAGTGAACTGATTACATGCTAAATTCATGTTTGCTTCTATTCAAAAGAAAACAAAATTGATCACACAAGTGGATTTGAAAGCCTATTATAATTAATTATTTAACTTTTAATTAAATTATTAGTGAAAATTGAAGTCTGGTGTATCTTGAGTTAACAAAGTTTCACTGTAATGTTTAATAAAAAAGTTTAACATGAAATTTTCTGAACAATGACTTACAGTTAATTTGCATATTTTTTGTGCATGTGTGTGTTCCTTAGCAACAGTCTATGTAGATACAAGTACAGAATATTGGATTTCAATTGACAGGTTTTCTCTTTGAAGAAGTAAAAATGCATAGTTAACAAAATTCAATTGGAATAAAACAATAACTATGTGTTGTAATACTTCCAAGCTTTTTCTTGATCAAAAACTGCATTTTCCCACAAGGTGGCACCATCATCTGTTTTTGAAACCATTGACCAATGGAAAGCTGCAGATTCTGAATTCTTTACCTGAAGAAAAATTGAATTAAATATGAATGGAGTAGAGTCAACTTACTGTTTCGACTAAAGAAATCATATCTGAAAAACCTTCTTACACTAGGATCTGTCCCAAGTGAAATTTGAACCTATGCAGTAGGAGGTGCTGTTGAAACAAGTTGTAATAAGACCAAATGATCATGTAAAGTCCCACATCAATTATAAAACAGGATTTTTAATTAATGTATCCTGTATATTAAAACTTCAAAAACTTTTGATTTAATCAAATGCACTCAAGTAGTGATGCCAATTGTTGCCATCAATATATATATATATACAAAATTTTTCTTTTTAGTAATATCTAAAGCACAGATACCAGTAAGAGAAAGTTCACTTGTCAGGTGTCGGTTGTTTTCTTCAGGTATTGTGGTACTTTGGTTACCTCCACCATCCATTAACTGACTACACTGATATGTACAACAGTTTAAATTTAGCCTTATAAACAGAAACGCTATAACCTATATATAAAGAACAACTTCAGGGCCTAAGAAATATGAATTTTTTATATAGAAAATTTTTTCAGTTGCTTTATAAGAAGATAAAGGAGACTTAAAAAAATACATTATATTGGACAGGTAGTCTTTATACAGATGAGCTCAATACAGTCGGTACTTTTCATTTTTCCAAATTTCCAAAACTTTTTTTTAAAGTTTTACTCAAAAAATTCTGGATGGTAAGTGCTCTGGTTCCCATACCAACTGAAGAAAATAACCATGGCAACCGAAGTTAAGCTATAGGTACCATGTATACCTGATATTCCTTTAACATTTCATTGATGGCTGATACAAGATATGGTGTTTGATCTGAAGATACTGACAATGTCCAGTCCAGACCAACTGACATATGGTAGGAAAACTTGACCGTTTCTGGGTAAATTGTCCACTGTCTAATACAAAACCATGGAATCTTTATGTTGCACACTTCTAAAAATACAAATTATACCAAATTATTTGTAATTAGATGTATGTCATGTCTTGTACTTACCTTGACTAGGGGGTGATGGCTAAGTGCATGAAGTAATTGAGACATTAACTCCATTATTTCTTAAATAACCAAATCATAAAAAATTGCTTTCACAACTTTTTTATCAGAATTTTACCTTCTTCTTCCATGGAAGTCTTAGAGCCTTGATGGCCAAGAGGTCACATTGCCTTTCACAGTCTTTGTTTGAATTGCACTATGGTGAGAAAGTTTGTTAATTCAGGAGTTTTCTCTACCATCACCAAACAGACAGTCACAATATAAATAAAAGAATCTTGACAACTGGGCCATGAAATGCCATTACTTTATGCTATTCCACTCTGTGGAGGTTTTCCTGTCAAAGGAAGGATTTATTGATACAAGACATACCTGACTTGGTGTAGAGTCCCTCACTATCTACTATAACTGGGCTTATAAATTGTTCTGATGAAGTCTAAAATCAGAAATAAAAAAACAACTAAAAATATCATTTAAATCTCATTATAATCGTTGTGTGAAACAGGCTGGAATAAGATGATGGCTCCAGGGTGAACTTTTAAAACCTTGGTAACCCAAATAAAAAACCTGATGACCTTAAAATTTGGATTTTCTATATCAAGATAGAAATTAGAGTACCTTCAATGTTTCCTGATGTATACATCTAACTACAGATAATAGACTCATGATTTTAATTATTTTAAAAGTTAACATTGTATTGCAAGAATTTCTTTATTCCATGTACATGTATTTTCAAAAAGATATTAGACACTTACATTACACAAAATATTTTGGGTCATTTAAAAAGTTCAAATTCCAGTTCATAAAATCAATGAGCTGTTCTGCTGGGTATCCCACAGCTACTTATACAATACATGTATATTGTTTAAAAACTAAAAAGCACACTGATTAAAAATAAAGTTTTCGTTTTCATGGAGCTAAAAAATTTGTTCTTGCTAAGCAAACCTTGAATCTTCCTTAGCAATATTTGGCTGTAACTTATACAAAACATATATACAAATGACCTAAATAAGAGGTGTGAAATATCTACTGGAGCAACTATATATGGAAATATAAGGTACTAGTTTATCTTATATAGTACTAAATTCTCAAATTATTTAAAATTTTCAAGAGGCCTAAGGCACCAGGTCAAGTTTCACAATTATTACTTAACTTAAATCTAGCACATTCATCAATCAGAAGATCAATATGTGCTCATCATCATAACATCTTTAGTCTTGTTCTGTTATAAAACTATACTTGTAGTACCACCATAAAAATTGCTAAATTTTTGCCAGTTTAAGTTTGAGAAAATATAGGTCAGAAATTTTAATTCTGGTTTCTGTAAGAAAAAATATTTGTAAATGTAGCATGAAGAATTCATTTGTAGTACCATAAAGATTGCTAATTATTTACATTGTATTTGTAGTAATAAATTTGTTTTTAGTACTGTAAGAATCACCAAATATTTGCCAGATTTAACTGAAGGAAAAGTTGAGTACAAATAAATGTAAAACTGCAGGCCCTACCCATGTGTACAAATGTTTTACCTTGTTAAGTGTCTCATTTGAACTAGATGTCACCCTGCATCCCTTCACACATACAGTAAAATAATCTTTTATATTATGACATACTTCTACAAACTGTCTCTCCAAGATAAATCCTGGCTCAGATAACTCTAAAAAATATATACATACTTATCATAAAAACTGTTTTACAGTGAGTAACTTCTATGTGTATTGTTAGCTGCCAGAAATGAACTTGGTATTTATTTATTTTTCAGAAATGGAGTGAATTGGGGTATTTGTGGAGTAGAGTGGAGTGAGTCCAAGTCAAGATTCTTTCGCTTATTTCAAGGCTGTCAGTTTTATAATGGTGAAGGAAACCGAAGTGCTTGGAGAAAACCACTGACCTTTGGCAAGTAAACTGACAAACTTTCTCACACTAGGATTTGTCCTAAATGGGAGAGTGAGAGGCAGATTTGTCCAGAATGGGAGAGTGAGAGGCAGATTTGTCCTGAATGGGAGAGTGAGAGGCAGATTTGTCCTGAATGGGAGAAAGAGAGGCACTGTGATCAATAAGTGCATGCTTTAGACCACTCAGTCACCGAGGCCACTGTGGATTCCGGTAGAATTAAAGTGTTTGTTTTACACTTCAGTCAAGATGATTTTACTTGTATTGAGGAAGTCATTTTTGGTATGGTGGAACCAGTGGAGTAACTGTCCTGTGTTTAAAACATGAATTATTAGAAAACTTTTAATACTATATACATGTATGGAGATGTCACTTACCATCAAGCTTCTGTTCTTGTTCTTTTGTTGGCAGAAGTTTGCCTAAAATAAATAATAAAATATAAAAATTTAATATTTATCCACTCATACCCTATTTATAACATACATTTGTTAATTTAGTTTGCTCCACAAGAATGTGTTTCTTGATGTAGTAGTCACAGGTCATGATTTAGGTTTTTAACCCTACAGCAGAACATGTATCTATAACATGTATTAAGACTAATAACAGAATGCTCATGTTACAGTAATTCTAGCTCATATGAGATTTACTAAAAACACTGGAATGTGGAAATCTGTATTCAAAACATTTAGACAAGTCTTCAACGTCAAAGTCTGCTGACTTTTCAGATGACTTCCAATTGATCCAAGTCAAGGTGACTTTTTTAAGAATGCCAACTAATCAATGTCTAAGTCTGTCCATTTTTCTAAAAGATGTCCAACTTAATTACTTTTTGGTTGACCAGAAAATAAAGAACATGGTAAATATTTGTTCACCACAATAAATCATATTTTCTGATACAAAATGCAAATACATTAATATCACAAGAAGACATAATCCTGAGCAGGGGAAATATTT
Source organism: Tegillarca granosa (assembly GCA_029721355.1). Taxonomy (NCBI): domain Eukaryota; kingdom Metazoa; phylum Mollusca; class Bivalvia; order Arcoida; family Arcidae; genus Tegillarca; species Tegillarca granosa. The sequence continues at coordinate 11,259,355 of CM056606.1, read as the reverse complement.
CTTTTCTGATCAGGTGACTTTGCTCAACCAATCAATCGTTAGTATCTACTACTGAGGGATACAGGTAATAATGTCTATTATCAGGTTAAGAATTTTACTGTAAATTTAATTTTTACACTGGAAGTTTCAGATGTTCTGTTTTGACATAATTCATTTTTAACCGTTTTCAAAAAATTAACAAACTAAATATATATCTCACCATTTTCTAGGAGATTTTCTGCTTCTAGATACAATAAATGTGTAGCTACTTCATCTGTAAGCAACAGTTCTTGTTCAAGTTTCAAATTGAAGCACCATTTTCTTATACACATTCCTAGATTAAAACAAATGTAAATTAATCTTCAGTGAGTTATTAATTAAGGGACAAATTTTTATCTTAAAAACATTTTCATCAATGACCAATAAATAACCATGATGATGGTTAAATATTTTTAACAACTAACCCACAATATATATTTATCCCATGATGTAAGGTGCTAATGCAGTGTGATTATATTGGCTGGTGTGTGTGTGTGTGTGTGTGTGTGTGTGTGTGTGTGTGTGTGTGTGTGTGATTATGTTGGCTGGTGTGTGCATGTGTGTATATGTGATTAAGTTGGCTGGTGTGTGTGTGTGTGTGTTTGTGTGTATGTGATTAGGTTGGCTTGTGTGTGTGTGTGTGTGTGTGTGTGCGTGTGTGTGATTAGGTTGGCTGGTGTGTTTGATTACAATGGTGGGTGTGTATGTGATTAGGTTGGCTGGTTTGTATGTGTGTGTGTGTGTGTCTATATGTGTGTAATTAGGTTGGCTGGTGTGTTTGATTACAATGGTCGGCGTGTGTGTGTAATTAGGTTGGCTGGTGTGTTTGATTACAATGGTGGGTGTGTATGTGAATTGTTTTGTCTGCTGGTATGGTGTGGTTTAACAGTGGTGTGGTTGTATGTTTTGGTATGTTCATGTGGTACAGTTTGTGTTTCCTGGTGTGGTGTTATTAGGTTTTCTGGTGCAGTGTGGTTTGGTTGGCTGTGTCAAACTACATCATTACACTTAACCAAGCCATACCAAATTGAACCATGCCATTACACTTATTTGTGCCACACCAATCATCAAATCATACTACGGTAAACCACATCATACCAAATCAAACCACATCACATCACACTGTCACACTTAATCAAACTAAACCACAATTCACATTAAATAATCACAGATTCATAAATCAGCAATTCAAACCATATCACAACATATCATCATAATATTTAGTTACGGCATATTTAATCAAAGCACACACAATCAAACCAAATCACATTACTCTACATGATAACAAACTTAACTACATGTACATCACTCCACATCATCATGCCAAATCAAAGTACATACCACCACAATAAATCATACCACACAAACTACACCTCACTATACCAATTCATACCACACTAAACCAAAGTAAATACCATCACAATATATCATGCTGCACAAACTACACCTAACCATAACAATTCATACCACACTAATCCAAAAGCACATCATCAAACCAAATAAACTAGCAGGAAATCAAGTGGTAAATGCAGAGATTAAAATCAGGCTTCCATTTAATTTCAATTTACTGTATTAATACGTAAACTACTTTATATTAGCGCAAAGAAATTTTACCGATTTCAAAATGCCAATTGTATTAGCACAGTTTTATTTTAGCGCCAGCGATTACCCTGTTTCAGACCCCAAAATTTACACCTGTACCCAACTGTAAAATGGAATCGTAATTAAGGTACCTGTATATATCGGTACTATGAATACTAGTTTATATACATGCGTAATCCCCTGTAAACAGGTGATGAGTTATATTAATAAAGTCAATCAAGCCATATATTTACTCTTTGTTTTTCTATACATGTGGACATATTTATAAAAATGTTGCAGTTTGTCGAGAGAAAAACTCCAGGGTTCCCGTTGTTTTCAAGTCCAAAAACGCAGATTTTTTAAATTTTGGGGATTTAAAGTGCTTTTTCAAACTGCTTTATTGTTGATAAACTGATTTTTTAGGATTTGATGTGATTAATTTCGGATTTTTTCCCATTTTTATTTGATGTGTGTGTGCAAATTATTCTCTTTCAGCTGAAATGGTAATAGACTGAACTGATAAAAAATTATTGTTGATCTTTATGTATTTGTAGATCTATACAGTTTCTTATTGATTAAACGTGTTTTGAAAAATGTTCTTTGATCATTAATATGATTATATGATGGGGAGAGGTATAATATTCAACAATAATAACAGTTAAACATCTTCACAGACTGTTTCGTGGGACCATTAGTATTTGTCCGTTAGTGTTGTAAAATTTCAGCGACAGCATTATTTTAACGGTTGGAGTCTTCCGTCAATTGCACTAAAGTAAAACTGCCGCTAAATCTTCAAAGTTTTGCAGTATATTATAATCACAAACCATTCATTGAGCTCACTGGTAATATATCATTTTCTTTAATTCTCTTCAGTAATCGATGATCAACATCTTCTTTAAATAGGGAAAAACACTTTAAACTGCTCTCTTTCAAACCTAAAATCAATTTAACAAACTAACAAAATCATTATTGGTTTTCATATATTTGTCTTAGAATTAATGTTTTTTAAATTAACAATGGCTTTTCAAATGGTTTGGTTTACCTGCATATCTAGTCAATCAAGGCTTCAACAAAACCGTTACCATCACAATCTCAATCCAGGAGTCTGGCATAAGCAGTGGTCTACTTCTTATAGACAAACTAAAACTCCAAATACATTATTATATGTATGCCCAATCAATACTTCAAACAAGTTTTTAATTTCTCTCACTTATATCAATGTGATCAGATCTGGAATGGTAGAAGAAACTGGAGTTCCAAGAGATAATCACCAACTATAAGAAATGATAATCATTCTCGCAATAAAATCTAGCAAGATAGAGATTCAAACATAGATGGAGAGAGGTATTGTGATCACTGATCAATAAACTGGAACTTTAGACAACCCAGCTACCAAAGCCCCAAAATTTGATTGTCTTACTTCAGAAGTGTCTGTAATTACTGGGAAGTTACAAGTATAAATTTTAGGCAAACATGAATGGATACAATAGATGCACAAGGCCTAAACATCTTCTGGCACAGAGAAATTACAGATACATGAAAGGGCTTGTTGTATTGTTTCTAGCTGTGGAAGAAAAAAAGGCTGTGGATTCAAACCCTAAAACTGTGTTACATGGAAATTGTTTTGGTGATTTTCATTCTTTGTCTACTTGTATGCTAGAAAAAGCTACATTTAATTTAGTAAAAGAGTTTTTCCAATAAGAAATAATGTCATTCAGTGAATATATGCTGAAGACATTTCAGAAATTCTGTAGATCTGAAAAAAGTAAGCAACTTAAGGCTGCTAGAGGAAATGAGTAGAGTACATATTGGTCAAGATTCTATCATTTATATATCAGTCAATTTTGAAATTATGAACAGAGGGAGACCAAAGGGCTAAAAGAAAACCAACTGCCTTTTCCAAGTAAACTGTCAAAGTTTCTCACCTAAATGAGATTTGAACCTAGACAATGATAGGCTCTGTGGTTCATTTTCAGTGCTTCACACCACACTTGAGTGACTTGGGCTTGTAATTGAAGGAGCCTTATTATGTTACATACCTAACTGATTACAAACTTTTTTATGTAAGTTTCCTGCTTCTACATTCCCATCTACAGCTGGTACAGTAACCTTAAAAAGTAAAAAAAATATATATATATAATCCAAATAACTGTAACAGGAGGGAAGAAACACGTGAAAAAAAAACACATCCTCACCGAGTGCCCCTCTAAAGATCAAACCTGGCCTCTCAAGGTGATAAGCGAACACTCTACCACAAAGCTAAAACATCCAGACCAGAAAGTCTGGCAGTAAATAACTCTGTTAAACGTACTACATGTATATACAACACAACAACACCACAACTAGCTCAGTCCCGCTACATAACAAATGATAAAGAAAATTGAAAAGCTAGGGCTTTAATAAATAACAAGGGCTACAAAAAAAAGGGAAACATAACTCACCTGAACATATGGTTCCTCAAAATAATAATAATAATAACAATAATTATAATAATAATAATATACATCTAACACTAGATGCTATCATTCATTTAAGGATCATTTAAGGCTTACATTAAATAACTGTGGAGTTTTCACATTATTGTCTTCGTGTCTGCATCTTCAGGCCTTTGACTTCAGACTTTCATATCAGTGAGCTAATATGATGAATTGTTTTATGACCACTGTTTAAATTATTACAACCATGAAATAGTAAATATCAAGAGTTGTTGATTTTTACTTCCTAAAAATCTGAAAAAAATGTCTTGGTCAAAATTTTCTAACTCTTCTTCTTCTTCTTCTTCTTCTTCAAAAAAAAAAAAAAAAAAAAAAAAAAAAAAAAAAAAAAAAAAAATTAAACTAAAACCACTAGTGAAATTTGGAATGTGGGATTTTTCAAATCCATGAGACTAAGTGTCTAAAAGATAGTGTACAGCTATTCCGTACTTCCTGAAACACCATATGTCAGTTATGTCGAAAATGAAAGTAGAAATAAAATCATGCAAGTCATTAGAATGTAAAAACTATTGGACATCTGTAAACAAAGTGCACATACTGATATAGCTGTTAACTGGGGCCATTTTTCTGAAAGATAATATTACTTACTTTGACTAATGGTTGGGTTTTATCAAGTGTGTTTACATTCACAACCAACAAATCTTGCAACTCCATAACTTTAATAACACGAAATATCAAAAATAATAACGATGATGAGGAACAGCAAAATATGTTTGATTCAAGGGAGACAATTACCAGTGATACACTTCCGGTAAAATAGCTAGTTGTAGGTTAAGGACACGACACAACAAAATTAGAGATGTTGTCCGATTGTATCTTGATTGTGTTTATCTCTATATGTACTGCTTTGCTTGGAGAAGGTAGTGTTTATTTTATGTATTTATATTGATCTCGTTGATCGCATGCACGCAACGATTTGAAATTGCGTATTCTCTGTTCCCGGCGTGGCAAGGTTTTGATGGAATATTGGACCACATTTCTTTTTACTTTATGTCAGTTTCTGGCCAATGAGTCTATTCATATCAAAAATTTAAATAAAATTATGAAACCCGAAAACCACGAGAGAAAGCCAGGTGTGTTGTATAGTTCAACAGTAATTCATTTACATATTCTGAGAATATATCTGTGTAGCGAGACGTACATTGATGATTGAAGTGATTTATTTGGTATTCTAATCATGAAGATGCTAAATTATATGTATTCTGGTATTTTTGTGCGATTATGTGAAATTTTCGGGTATTTTTGTGTATTTTCGGGTAAGTCTATGGACCAGTGTAGCATGGCTGAGCTAGTGGTGTTGTATATAATAGATATGATAGAGTGATTTATTGCCAGATTTTCTGGTCTGGATCTTTTAGCCTTGTGCTGGAACGCTTGCTTATCACCAAGGAAGGTCAAATTTGATCCTCAGCCAGGGCACTTGGTGAGGGTATTTTTTTCACCTCAAGGTGTTCCTCCCTCCTGTTACATTTTGGGGCTCATTCAAACCTGAAAGTTGGCTGACATGCAGGTTGGTCCCAGGTTAAGACCTGAAATACATGCCTCCGAACAGAGGTGGCATGTATTTCAGGTCTAGTCCCAGAGTGGAACCTGGGTTTCAAATTGAGGTGGTTGCATAAAAAAAAGAGAAGAATGTAGCAGGCTGGGCTTGATTGGTGGCCAGGTAGCTCAGTCGGTAGAGACACGGTTTGGCTGCTGCATTTTTAGCTCACCTGAGCACAAAGTGCTCAAGTGAGCTATTGTGGTGGGTCATTGTCCGTTGTGCATCGTGCGACGTGCGTGATTGTTAACACTCCTGGGGCCACAATTTAAGTGCAATCTTAATCAAACTTTCTCAGAATGATCCTCTTGACAAAAGCTAGCTCAAGTTCGTATATGGGCCATGTTGGGTCAATATCTAGGTCACTAGGTCAAATTGTAGAAAAACCTTGTTAACACTCCTGAGGACCCGATTTCAGTCGAATCTTCATCAAACTTAGTCAGAATGATCATCTTGACAAAAGGTAGCTCAAGTTCGTATATGGGCTATGTTCGGTCAAGGAGTAGGTCACTAGGTCAAATTGTAGAAAAACCTTGTTAACACTCCTGAGGCCCCAATTTTAGTCCAATCTTCATCAAACTTAGTCAGAATGATGCTCTTGACAAAAACTAGTTCAAGTTCGTATATGGGCCATGTTGGGTCAATAAGTAGGTCACTAGGTCAAATTGTAGAAAAACCTTGTTAACACTCCTGAGGACTCAATTTTAGTTCAATCTTCATCAATTTTAGTCAGAATGATGCTCTTGACAAAAGCTAGCTCAAGTTCGTATATTGGCCATGTTGGGTCAATAAGTAGGTCACTAGGTCAAATTGTAGAAAAACTTTGTTAACACTCCTGAGAACCCAATTTTAGTCCAATCTTCATCAAACTTAGTCAGAATGATCATCTTGACAAAAGCTAGCTCAAGTTCGTATATGGGCCATGTTGGGTCAATAAGTAGGTCACTAGGTCAAATTGTAGAAAAACCTTGTTAACACTCCTGAGGACCCAATTTTAGTCTAATCTTCATCAATTTTAGTCAGAATGATGCTCTTGACAAAAGCTAGCTCAATTTCGTATATTGGCCATGTTGGGTCAATAAGTAGGTCACTAGGTCAAATTGTAGAAAAACCTTGTTAACACTCCTGAGGACCCAATTTTAGTTCAATCTTTATCAAGCTTAGTCAGAATGATCTTCTTGACAAAAGCTAGCTCAAGATCGTAAATGGGCCATGTTGGGTCAATGAGTAGGTCACTAGGTCAAATTGTAGAAAAACCTTGTTAACACTCCTGAGGCCTCAATTTTAGTCAAATCTTCATCAAACTTAGTCAGAATGATGCTCTTGACAAAAGCTAGCTCAAGTTTATATATGGGTCATTTTGTTTCAATAAGTAGGTCACTAGCTCGAAATATAGGAAAAAATCTCTTTTAGAAATAGAAGCTCCAGTTTGCCGAAATCAAGCTGAGTGTACATCATTTTCAGGTGAGCGTCCAGGGCCTTCATGGCACTCTTGTTCCCTTTCCTGATACATTTGAAATTTTGCATGATGCTTCTTGCAAAGAAATTGTCCTTGAAAGAGTTAAACTATCAACATTACATGTTACCTTTCTAGCACCTAGGATCACACACACCAGATGATTACAAATTATTGGTTCTTTCAACTCGTCCACAAGGATTGCTGTTTGTTTTGGATTACCCAATCCTGCTGCCCAGCAATTTGGAGATATTACTTCACAACATTTTCATTCATCATTCATTCACATGCATATTTCTATAAATAATAAATAAATATTAATGAATAAATTATTAAAATGAGAATCAAAACAGTTAAACCTAGATTGGAATGGGAAAATAGAAAATGATGTATGGGCTAAGCTATTTGGTTCTTCATCAGTACAAATCCACCTCTTTACATCATCATCAATAAATATTGTTGGAATATATACCTAGCAACTTAACATTGTCAGTTTGGCTTATGGGTTGCCATGGCTGAGAGTTGCTCTCACTGGTTTTCAAACACAAACTTTGTTGGTTTGGAATATCACTGGGCATATGGAAATTTTCCAAGATGATTTGCATATTTTGCCAATGTTTACAGCTGTAAGAAGTTCTAAATTTATCTGAGAAGTCTTTCAGATGAGACTCAAAAGCATGGTCCTTAGCCTTAATACAAACAGCCATGCAAAAGACTGTTTTGTACAGTTAAAAAAGAGATGGCCACCCAATAAAAATAGAATTGATTGAAACAGACTAGGATTATAAGTATGATGTTGCATGCTTTATTTTTACTGTCTTTGTTGGATTTTTTTCTGGTTTTAGTTCTAACTTAATTTAATTTTTATATTTTTTTACAGGTTTGACATGGTTGTTAGTCTACAGAACAGAAAAGTACAAAAAATTAAAATCAGAAGTCGAGAAGCAAAGTAAAAAATGTAAGCTGTAATAAAACAAAGCTACAATCAAATTGAAAGTTTGGTCAGCTGATTGATTAAATTGAGATAACCTGTTTAACATCCCAGTCAAGAATTAACCCAGTATAACCCAGTGGCCAAGAGGACAAACACAACAACTAAGGGATCATAATTCCTCTCAATGACTAGGTTCTAATCCAACTGATCCCATATCCTGTTTTGAGTGTTTTTCTAAACTGACTGCTTTAATAAAAGAAAAAAATCTTGATTTGACTAAAACACCATTTCACTTTTCGCACTAGTCTTATGGTAAAATGGAAGCAGTTTTCTTTATAAATACTTTTCTTTTGTCTTTTTAAAGGATTCACAGTCACTGGGTCATCTAAAATTATTTACATTAATGCCTATACAAAATAAAGATGTATCTTACATTTACAACATTTGTGACAGTTGTCTATAAAATTTTGAGAAATTTATCTTGCCTTGTCTATGCCTATGACTATACTCACTATAGACTCTTCCTGTCATTAAAAAGTGAGTTTGTGATGCTAAGACCCTATCTCAATTTGAAATGATATGGTTGATAAAAGACATAAACCCCGGCAAGTAATATGTAAAAATTACATGTATTTCTTAAACAACTGATCTAAAATAGCAGATAAGCATTTGTTTTTTCATATGGACTGTGAATGAACAACTTGAAAAACTGAAGTTATTATTACATGTATTATAAAGGTAACCACATGTTTGACCTTTGACACTTAGTTTGTGTATATTCCTTCATGGAGAAAAATCATTGACATGATATTATGTAATAGACTTTATCTTTACAGTTATCTTGGTATCTAAGACTTAATACAGAAAAATCATTAGGATTGTAAATATTAGCGACAATTACATGACGATGTAATGAGTGTTTCAGATGACATTATTTAAGGACTTGTAATAGAATCTGTTAAAACTGGTGTTCAGTTTACTTTGGACTTGATTTAGATAGGTTTTACTGTTATATTATAGAGAAGTTATTTATTTATGTGTTTGTTTTTTTTTAGTGGAAAAAAAGAAAGAATCTGGAAATGAAGGATCTGACAGAGGTCAGAAAAAGAAGATAGGTAAGTACAATAAAACATTGTTATAGTGTCTGTCATTAACTTTACCACTTTTCTAACAGCACATTTTTGGAATACCATATGTGATAGGGGAGGTCTGTTAATTTTGTCTATTACTGTATGTTGGATTTTGTTCCTAGTCATAAAAATGTTTCCTTCATTTTGACATCAGAGAACAAACAATGCCATAAGTAACATAAATACAGAATAGTTCCATGACATAATTTGACAGTTTATCTAATCAAAGTGACTTGTTCCTTTACTTGGAAATTGTAACCTACATTGTTTATGAAACTTACAGACCGAGTACCAGCAGATTTAAATGAGAAAGTATATAAGAAATAGTCATTGGGGAACATTTATATACAGTAAATCCTTCTTATATAATACCCCTTGATAACTTCAGCACCTCACTTATCACCACAGTATTCTTGAGTCTGACTGACTATTTTTTATGTTTAAAGTTACCCCCGATTTATTGCCAGACTCCTTTATAATGCCAAATTCTTACTGGAAAAGTGGTGCTGATGAATCCAAGTTTTACTGTACACAATTTTCTAGGTCATTGGATGGCTGCATGCGATTACTAGTACTGTATTTACAAATGCTCTGTTTGCTTTAATTCTGAAATAAATATTAGAAAAAATAATCCTCTCCATGTTTAAGGATGTAGTATAGTTATCTTAATGCATATCAGTTTTGCCATCTGGACTCTGCGAGCCTTTTTCTACTTTGTCAGTCATATCTGTTTTAGTATAACGCAATTAACCGGTATGCAAATAGGTGGAACCTACTGTACTACTTTTTTTCTGTTACAGAAAGACAAGAAGAAAAGTTAAAGAATAACAATAGAGATTTATCATTTGTAAGTTATTATGTAGGGGTGAAACATTCGGTGTATAAAGACATCTACCATTATGGTACAATTCATGAAACATCTTTTGAATTTCACGATAGCTAAATTTGATACTTTCATTTACGAAATACTATTTATTCTTCATAATCAGGGATTTTTCTGGCCATTTTGGGAAAGGGAGTTTGGGATGAAATTGGGAAAATCATTGACAAAATCGAAATTTTTGGAAAAATTTTCATTAAACTTTAAAAATTTTCACTAGAATATTTACTATTTTGATACATGCTGGTAGTCACTCATTTGTACCAAATCACTCAGACATTAACACCATATCTTCATAGACTGGCTTCAATACAAACATCTGAGAAAGTTGTTTCATGAGTTGCTCCCATTTTACCTGATCCTCATTGAGTATAAATCAAAATGTGCATAAATACAGGTTATTATAAAGATATACAAGCTACACCAAAAATATAGAGTTTTTTCACTTTTTCTTAAGTTTCTCAAAGCAGGATCATTTGGGAATTTTTACCTACAAAATTGGGAAAAATGTATGCTTTTTGGCATTGGGAATGGGTCCCTTTACCGGACCCTGTGAGTGGCCAGATAAATCCCTGATAATTCTCTTAAACAATGTTAAAAACAAGCAATAAAGTCAACAGGAAGTGTAGATACTGGGATTCTGTGTACTTAATGCAAAGAGCATCATGATTTGTCAGCCGAAAAGAGTCTCAACCAATCACCAAATTTACTTTTAACATAATTGATATTAATTATGGATGTATTGAAATAATGACAAGCCAGTTACCTACCCTAATATGTATCGTATCATGAGGAGTGTATTCTGATGCGTGTCATATCGTGACTAAGATGTATTTTTAAATGCTTATTAATATGATATACAGTTGTTGATGGGAGTTAAATTTGCATACCAGTCTATTAACAGCATTCTAACCATAACTTAACCCTTAAACTGTAAAAATTTACAGTCTTTACATTAATAAGCCAACATGGTAGCTACTATTTCACAGTCAAATTGGGACCTTGGTGCTTGGGTGGTGCAAAACATCCACTAATGAATGATAACAGTATCCTCTCTACCCTTCTTCAAATATCACTCGGGCAGATCCTAGTTTGAGAAAGTTTGTCATTTAACTAGCAAAAGGTTGGTGGTTTTCTCTTGGCATTCCAGCTTCCTTTACCATCCTAAAACTCACCTGGCTTGATAAATGTGAAAGAATATTGTCTGTGGCATAAAGTACCATTACTCCTCAGCAATCTCCTTTACTTACTGATAATTTTGAATTTAAAATATTTTGAAAGTACATGTAATGGTTTTGGTACATTTATTTATTTGTTTGGTTGGTTGGTTGTTTATTTATTTATTTATTTATTTATTTATTTGTTTGTTTGTTTTATTTGTTTATTTATATTTTCAATTTTAGGTCAGGATGAAGTCAATGTTTGCTATTGGTTTTGCATTTACAGCTTTACTCAGTATGTTCAACTCAATGTAAGTAATTGTTTATAAGCAACTAAGTACATCAGTTTAAATCAAGTCTGGGTTATAACTCATTGCTGCATTGAAGGGATTTTGCCATATTTCATACAAATTGTCAAAGGGTGTGCTGGAAGTCTTGATGACCGAGTGGTATAAAGGGCACACCACTCCACCTAGGTTCAAACCCCACTCAGGCAATTCCTCATGTGAGAAAGTATGTCAGTTCACTTGCCAAAGGTATGTGTTTTTCTTTGGGTACTCTGGTTTTCTCCACCATCCTTAAACTGATCCCCCTTAATAAAAGTGAAAGAATCTTGACTCCGGTTTTAAACACTATTTCTCCACTCCACTCTTGCAGGCCACTGCGGTAGCTCAGTTGTTAGAGTGCTTGCTCCGTAAGTGGAAGGTCGTGGGTTCGAACCCCGGCCAGGTCTGACCCAAGACTTGAAAGTGGGTAGTGACTGTTCTTTCACCAAGCATTACGAAATGAAAGTCACGGTTCTTTCGGATTTGAACTTAAAATAAACGAGGTCCCGTGTCATGGCAGGCATGGCACGATAAAGAACCCTGCTGTATAATGCCATCAGCGCAACGCACAGGCAAAATTTCTGCACTTTCGCCTATAGCTGGCGATGTCTCGATATAAGTGAAATATTCTTGACTGGGACATTAAACACCATTACTCAACTCACTCCACTCCACTCTTAGGGTATGTCATGACCTTCAACTACTTTTCTTATCTTAAAACTCACAGAGGGTGTATGTTTGAAAGTTGTTGTTGGTACTTTTAAAAAAAATATAAATGAACTTCATACAAATGATCTCTATATTTAGATGTATCATTAAATCTCTTGGTATGTTTTTTTTAATGATTTTGTCATCTTACAGTATTACGATTATTGTTTTGATTTATATTTCAGATTTGATGGTCGTGTTGTAGCTATACTACCATTTACACCTATCTCATTGTTACAAGGAATCTCACACAGAAACTTGGCAGGAGAGAATTATACACATTGTTCATTTATATTCCTGTATATATTATGTACAATGTCGATAAGACAGGTATTATACATGTATATTATTGAAGTTCTGTCCTGTTGATTTAGTTCTGTTTGGACATCCCTATTACAATAATCTTAATTTTCATACCATCTTAATGTCTTTATTGAATGGATATGGCAAGTATTGGCAATATGTAAGTCAAAACCTGTACATGTATAAGCATTTCCCTTGTGATTACAACTGGGCTTCTCTTGCCTAGTCATTTAAATTACAGCATGTACTTGTGGATCCCAACACTTCTCAGCACCTAGGTTAAAACCCCATTCTGGCAGAGCCTAGTATTGTAAAATGGTTGTCAGTTTTCTTGCTGAAGTTCTCAAAATTTCCTCCACTATTCCAGAACTGATTGCCTTGATATAAGTGAGAGAATCACACTGTTAGTCTTTTTAGTATCATTATGTTACTTATATAATTAAGTCTTTTTTGCTCTTAGTTATACATATGATAAGGTCACCACTAGCTCTCTCCACTATCTTGAGATCTCTTTACTGCTTCTTCAGTGAATTGCAAAGTTATAAATTTATGAAAAGCCATCTGTAGGTGGTGATATCTTGATATAAATGAAACATTTTTAAAATGGGACCACAAACTGAAATTTACATATCATGCTTGCTTTTGTTACAATGTTGTAACTTGAATTTATTTTACAAATAGTTTATAGCAACACAGTAAAACTTTATGTAGAAATATGATTAATATAGACTTTTGTGGTTGAAATTTGAAGCAAAAGGGTCTTTTCACAAGACAGGTGGTCTTTCTTGAGAGGTATTCACTTCATCAGGATAGAAAGAATGTGATATTCATAAATCATGAGAATGAAAGACTTTCGCCTTGTGACAGAATACTAGTTTATGCCAGATGCACTCATTTTGCCCGACCACCCCTACCCATTCTTTTATCAGCTAGTTAGACTGGAGCATTGTGGAATTATTATAAAATGCATGACTCAAGGACATAAACCATGCAACCAACCTGTTGTTTAAACCCTTAAATAAGACTTCCATTTGACCGTTTAAAATCAAAATTTGACTCCTAACTTTCAAGGGTCAAACCAGTCATGTAAATAAAATATTCAAATAAAAGTTGTCCTTAAGATTTTAAAAGGCTGATTTGACCCCTGAAAATCAAAGGTCAAGTCAAAGCCCTGCTTAAAACTACAAGAAAGCAGCATTAATCATACGCATAAATATATACATGTGTTTTATTTAAAGTATTTTTTTGATAAATAGCTGCTAAATCCCAAATGCAGCTCTTAACAATATCTCACTCACTCTGATTATCATAATTCTTTTTTTATTCAGCATATTAATTCTTCTAATTTTATGTTACAGAATATACAAAAAATTTTGGGATTGGCTCCATCCAGAGCTGCCAGTAAACAGAGTGGTGGATTGTTTGGACCTCCTCCTCAGCTGAAATAAAGGATATCACAAATTTACAGTGTAATAGAATTATAACTGGGATATGTGCAGATAAATGTTAATGATCAGAATACCTACAAACCAGTAGTTTTTTTTAAATCAGTACTCTTTTGATTTTGAAATTTTGATATGGTCATTCTTTTGATGTCATATTTTATCTAATATAGATGTCTTTATTGAAATTCTGGTTAAAAGTTTCAGTCAAACCAGTCTGAGCTCTCAAGAAACTGTTCATCAACATCATAGTTCAGATTTTATTCTTGGTAAAGAATCTACATGTAGATCATTGTTAAAGATATCTTTTTGTCCCAAGCATGCCAATACAATTCCAATATAAGGGGTCTCACAAATGCTGATATAGACACAACTGATAAAGGCTTGTGGAAGATTTTCTACTCATCTTTTTGATTATATTCTGAAATTTTGGTGAAAAACTGAAAAGTACTTGGTTTCAATTGAGTCTATTTAGGAAAGTTTCATTCATGTTTGTATCTATATAGCATGGTAATCTTGGTTATTAAAATAGATTTATTAAGTAATATTTATGCAATAGTTCCAATGTAGTCATCTTAAAGTATCAGTTTAAATTTAAAAAAAATATGTATTGCCTTCCATTATTCCATGAATGTCATTGTGTGTTGTTAGATTCATTATATTTTGTTTAACCAATGCATTTTATGTGTTGATAATTTATATAAAAGAATCTATCATTAAAATTTGAATTGGGTTTTCCTCACTTTGTGGACTTGTGGAGAAATTTTTATTGCTTGAAAAAATACAGAAACCTATTTGTTGGGCTGTGGTAGAAACTTTACTGATATGGAGTGGTTGAGGTGAGTAATGGTGTTTAATGCCCCAGAAAAAAATGACAAACTTTCTTGCCACTGTGATCTGCTTGAGTGAGTTTCAAACCTTGGCAGTGAGAGGCACTGGATCAATAGTGGCAATTACAGACCACTTGGCCACCAACCGGTCCCAATAACTTATAATGAATTGTGTCTTGAATTAAATGCCCCAGTCTGATTCTTTCACATATAAATTCATTGTTCGGAAAGTTGACAGGAAACTGCAATGTATGAGAAAAAAAATTACTGAAACTTCATGATTACAAAATCTCAAACTCTAACAAGGACCTGCCAAAATGAGGTTCCACCTAGATGGTTAAACAGGCTGTTCATCCCTATGCACTGCTCTAGTCACTGATGCCCATGGGTACCAGGGAGTGTTCCTGTCTGCTTTAATGTAAATTTCATTATGATACTTTTATAAAAAGATGCTATAGAATACTTTTTACACAACTGAACACATGTTATGAAGAAATACTTAAGATTGTTATAAAACACTTGTTATATAAAGAAGACATTGTTGACATTTTGTTGTCCATTTTCTTTACTGGATGGCTTACTATCAACATATTCTGCCGAGTGGTTTTTGATATTATTCTGTAAACTAGCATTTCTAAGTCGCCAAATACTTACACACTTAGTTAAAAATAATATTCTATAAATAATAGAATAATCCTTTTAGGTAAATAAACTTGTATTCCTCACAATCATGCTTATGTACCATCAAAGATAAAACGTGGTTTACAGGTACAATGTATTTATACAAATCTCTATTAATGAACACCTTGTTGACTGGTTTAATGTCACATCAGAAAATTTTCTAGTAATTCACAAGACAAATTTTCTTCTGAAACTTAAGTAGAGCACGAGAGCATCTGCTGTGCATAAAATCTGTTATTTATGACCTGCTTAGCTCTACTTTTCACTATTGCAACCTTAAAAGTGCTTGCTTGCAATGTTGCAGATAAACATTGCAGACCACTCAGTCTATTAAACTGGTACAGAGTCACCAATAGCAGCCTATGACAAAAGAAAATACCCTTTCTCATTTGTGGTTATCCAGAGTTGAACCCACAGCAGTAAGACACTTTGGGTTTGAGGGCTAAGGCCCTAACCAATCATTCACTGTAGCAGGTTTTCTTGTTAAAATGTTCAATTTGAATCAATAAACAAAACAAACGCTAGTATTAATCATTTATTAACCCCCCTTTTCTATAAACAAACCCAACAGATTATGATATGTAACCCATAATTTGTGTAGCATATAAAAATAAAATATCTACCCATAAATGGTATATAATGTACAAAATGGCAGTTGTGTCTATAACATAACATAGGTATTGTTGTAAAGATTTCTTGTTGATCACATGATAACAAGGCTCTAGCTGAACATGCAAAATAGCCTGCTATGGTGTAAAAAACAGAAATGGTAACTATGACAACAAGATCTTAGCTGAACATGCAAAATACCCTGCTATAGGGTGTGAGGAACAGAAAGTAAAGGTTACTATGACAACAAGATCTTAGCTGAACATGCAAAATACCCTGCTATAGGGTGTGAGGAACAGAAAGTAAAGGTTACTATGACAACAAGATCTTAGCTGAACATACAAAATAGCCTGCTATAGGGTGCGAGGAACAGAAAGTAATGGTAACTATGTCAACAAGATCTTAGCTGAACATTCAAAATACCCTGCTATAGGGTGTGAGGAACAGAAAGTAATGGTAACTATGACAACAGATCTTAGCTGAACATTCAAAATACCCTGCCATAGGGTGTGAGGAACAGAAATTAATGATAACTATGACAACAAGATCTTAGCTGAACATGCAAAATACCTGCTATAGGATGTGAGGAACAGAAAGTAATGGTAACTGACAACAAGATCTTAGCTGAACATGCAAAATACCTGCTATAGGATGTGAGGAACAGAAAGTAATGGTAACTATGTAAACAAGATCTTAACTGAACCTGCAAAATACATGCTATAGGGTGTGAGGAATCGATAACCAACAGTAACCCCAAAGGGCTACTTGGAAAAAACACTCCAAACCTGACTTTATTTAATAACAGTGCATCTAGTGCTTAAACAGCAATAAAATACTTTTTTTATTTTGCAAAACTTGAAAAATAATGGCTGCTAATAAAATGAAAGAACTGCCTTTTGTTGTTTACAACAAATTAACAACCAATTGATATTCAATGTCACTGCAATCGGAATAATTCTTTTTTAAACATGTATTTACAATACAAATGTTGGCATTCAAATAAGATTTTGATTTCATAAAATTTAATTACAAGCCAATTCTGATGAACAAATTGTAAGAAACAGTTATCTACCTCATTTGTGAACCAATCAGTGTGACCTTACATTTCTCAATGTGATGTGTACATTATTACTAAAGGTTAATACTATATATCGGTAAATGAGAACAAAGCTAAAGATTAATGAAAGTTAAATTTTATGCACTATACACACTATTCAGTGGGTTCGCTATGGCACAAAAGAATTGATACATATTTGGTTAACATCATTAAGCTTGAAATTATAAAACCACGAACACCAAGCTATTGGTGGATAATAAAAATATTACATGTACTATTAAAACGATCAATTAATCATATCAAAAAATGGTTATGAAAAGTGAAGATTTTATTCTTAGGTAGGTAAAAAGTACAAATGTATTTACTCGTGATAAAGCTTTCTCCCTCTTCATTTAAATAAGGTTTCACCACCTTTACACATGATGTCTATTGATGTACAATTTCTGTAAATTGAAAATTTTTTGCAAACATGGTCATTTTTAAATACATGTATATTGATACTTTAATTCTGGTACCATCAGATAATGGCCAGTACAAATGCAAGTGAAATATCAAATAGAACTATTTGCATGTTGTTAAATACATGTATATGAAAGAGAGATTGAGAAAGAGAGAGAGAAAGAGAATTTAAAAATAGAATTGTAACCATGTAAAAATCCACAAACTTTGAAGCATTACAATACTAAAACTACAATATTTGTCTCTGGAAAATTTGTGACTTACAAATTCATAATCAAATAGATAGGTTACTCATTTAATCATGAGATATTTTCACAAAACCACCATGTTTTCTTTGGAAAAAACATTTACATCTTATAAGAAAAAAAGTAAACTATTGGTACAAGAAATCTGGATGTACAAAAATACAATGTATCTAAATCAACAATAAACTAAGTAACATAAACTAGAACCTTAAAAAAAACAACTCCCCCTGTATAAATTTAATCAACAAAATCAATTTTATAAAACATACTTTAGGTAAAAACAGTTAAATCAAACATTTAATAAAGCTGTTCAATACTAAAAACATCTTTTTTTTTTTTTACCAATGTGAGCCAAGAATTATTCAAGGTATGGAATTTTTGTCATTATCAGCTCATGATGTATTTACATATTATTTTTTACTAAATAAAATTCCATATTTATATTGCTTTTTTGCAATAGGTAAATACAATGTGAACATGGCAAAAATAGAGCTAGCAAAAAGAAGGTACATGTATACAATCAAGCAAAAAATAAATGCTACAAACATTTTGTGTGTAAATATTTAACAATGGTTAAACTAAACAAAATATAACAATCAGTATAATATAATATATATATGATTAAGTATCAGGTTCTTTTTTAATATTTACTAAATTTAACGTCCAAGAACTAGGAATTTCTACCTCAGGTGTTTTAGCTATAACTGAATTTTCTTCTTCTGCTTTTTCTTTATCATTTTGTACTTCAGCATTTTTCACAATTTTATCACTAATTTCACTTGTACTATTCTGTTCACAGTTACTATGAGATACTTTGGATTGAGAGTCTTTAATTACAACTTGTGAATCACTTTTTTCTGTATTAGACACATCTTGAGGACTTTTGCTTGCCACTTCAACACTATCTTGTTGGTTGTCCGATTCTGACTTTTCTACTGATGAATCACTGTCAGGTTTTGAATTTAAAGTATTAGTTGAGGTTTTTGATGGAGAAAAATTAATTAAATCTTCATTTCTATTTACAGAGTCAAAATGAGTCATCTTTGCATCCTTTTCAGTCTCATCAGACACAGATTCTTTCTCTTTTTGCTGATCTGATACTTCTGATTGTTTTTCTTGAGACAATGTAGATTCTTGGTTTTCTTTAGGTGATTTTTCTGACAATTCTTTCTCTGAATTCTTTGGCTTTTCTGGACTTTTTTCAGAAGTGGGAGACTTGGGTGAATGGAATGTCTGGGCAGCAGGCATGCTGCTGAATGATGAGAGTGGAGGTAATTCTGGTAATTGTACACATTCATCATTGGAATCCATTTCTAGTTCTTTCATTAGTTCAGCTAATTTCTTCGACTTGCGCACTTCATTTTGATGGATTATTGTATATAAATGTTCTGTTAGTTGTTCCTTGAGTTCAGATGTTGACTGTAGTTCCATTTTAGCCTCCACAAACTCTCTCTCTGCTCTATCATATCTCTTTCTATAAAAGACAAAATACTGTAAAATACAAACATTTCAACTCAAAAGTGTCTAATAACAAGTAATTGTTGTATAACTGCATTACAGTTTCTGCAATTTTAAATTTCAAGTTTTCCAAAATCAACTGGTCCTAAGTCTGAGGCATTTTATTTTATTTTGGGGTGGACCTGTAAAAATTTTCAGCTGCATGGACTAGTATAATTTGGTGTATATTGATAATTTCTGAGAAATAGAATACCATGATCAAGATTGACTTGTTCTTGTCTCCTAGATGTTTGTTTTTGGACCAGTGGATTCCAAAAATTATTGATCCTAGACCAAAGGGTAAAAGAAAAAATTCCCTTTTTTTTAAATTCACATACAATGGTTTGGTTTTCGGGTTGTGTATGTTAAACTTGACATCAGCAAGGTTTCAGTTACTTACAAGGATGCACAATTTCATTCATATAACTTTATTTACCGGTAATCATAAAAAGTTCACTCAGTGTGTGAGAGTCTGTGCAAACTTGTGTTTCCAATCTAGTATAAATTTTAAAAGCTTATTTATAACATAATTTCAAATACTTTTGGACTATAAACATGCACATATAAATTTTCACTATTCATACATACAATAACTTTGTATTTTTTTTTATTTGGTATGTTGCTCATATCTCATCTCCCTTTGCATTTCTTCAATTATATGAGGCAAATATAAACATTATTTTCATATCATCTTAGTCAAAACAGATACCAGATTTGGCACAAAAAAAGGCCAATTAAAAATGTTGCAATTTTAGAGATTTGCAACAACCAAACTTACTGTGCTTCCAGGAAGTCTCTACTAGCTATTTCTATCCTACTGCGGATTACAGTAACATCTGCTGATAACAGATTATCTAGTTTGTGTAATTCTTTCTGTATGTGTGATAACTTCTCAGCTTCTTCTCTGGCTTTTCTTTGTCTGTAAGTATTTCAATACAAAGATTTTTTCTAAAACTTGTACATGTACAGTCAGTCTGTACCTAGGCCCATCAAACCAGTACAATATTTGGATTTTCTTGTTTCAGTGAGGCAGACAGGTTTACCAATCCAACATCACTTAGTTGCTCAAAACTTAGTTTAACTGGTTCATTAGTAAAAATTTCTATCTTGCATATTGGTTAGAGCTTATGAAATCTGTGTTTTAAAAAAATACTGTTTACTTTACAATTATTATTATCATGTTGAATGACTTATATTTGTATTGTTTCATCCACAACAGAAACAATGTGGGCAAATAATGCTTTAGGTATTACATTTGTACCAACTAATTAAGCTAACAAAAATAAAATAAATAAATAAATAAAACTGGACCAAGAAGGGTATCTAAAAGAACAAGTACAACAGGACTTGACATGAGCTTAGATCAATGGCCTCAAAACAGAATCAGGGTTCTCAGCTCTGACTAATACACCATGTGCTTTAACATGAAGTGCAAAATCAATTTTCATTTTTTATTATCCACTAAAACCTAACCAATATCCAATAATCAAAACTCTTTTGAAAGCATATTTCATTTCTTACAGAATTAAAAATTTCTTTTTCTTTTCTATTTTTAACTAACCTTTCATTCAATGTTTTGGCTAGAAGTGCTTTTCGTTGTTTATTTGCTTCCTCCATATGCTTTTGAGATTCTCTAAATTTCTCCAAATTTCCCATTTCACGACTGAAAAAGAAGATCAATAATTACAACACACACTTTTAAATTCTGCATCAATCCTGATTCATCCAAATCAGTCTTACCTTAAATGTAGATCTATTGAAATTATCATTGTGTACCTAAATGTTAGCTGTAAAAATGGGGACCCTGGTAACCAATTGGTTCCAAGTACAGATTTATCAATTATCAATCACAGCATCTTTCATAGCCTAGGTTTAAATCCCATTCCCAAAGATCCACTTAACTAACTGAAAGTCAGTGGTGCATTTTAACTTTTTATCAAAGATGTTAAATATGTTAAAGTTTTTTTGTATTGATCCCTTTGGACCCTTTTTATGTCACATATTACGCTCAGAATTTTGAAATTCATTGCAAAGATTTTATATTGTGACAATATCTAACATTTTTTGTCAGTCAGAACAGTTTAGGACAACTGGATTTAACTTAAACTATTTGATTGTGTGTCACTGTTGCCTTTTGGGGAATTTTAGTTGTCAAATTGGGAAATTTTCGTCTAATTTCTCAAGGGGAAACTAACTTTATTCGGTAGTAAATTTAGGCAAACAAAACCACTGTAAACTGTTAACAAGACCTGTCAGAGCTGAATTGCTTGCCTGTACATTTAGTATATCCAAAGAACTTTATCACTGAAGCTGATGTTTACATCCCATGAAATTCACAGTGCTTTTCACAACATTAGTTTGAATCCAACCTCAGATGATCCTAGAGTGAGAAAATTTGTAAGTTCACTTGATAAAGGTTAGTGTTTTCACTGGGCCTAACAGTTTTCCACACCATCTAAAAGCTGACCATCTCTATCTAAGTGAAAGAATTTTAACTTGGGCTAAAAACTTACTCCACTCATGTTACATGAGGTGTGTTAGGTTGTTCTATACATCTGAAAAAAACAAGTTAAAAAATTTCATTCACCTTAAAGCTTCTTCAGCATTGATTTCTACTGGATCCACTTCCTCTTTGATCAGGTACATCTCCATGTTTGGATCTTCCACCTTCATATTAGAGCTTGTAATATCACTTTCTGATACAGAAGTACTGTTAACTGCTTGCACTCTTTCCTTTGGAATTTTATTGCTACCACTATGACAAGCATGGTTTGGAATTGGTTGAGATGTTGGTTTTGGCTGTAATAATCGTTGTGAAGATGATATTGTTGAAGATGGTGCATTGGCAGCTCGATGTAAAAGTCTCTCTATATTTTGAGCTTTGGCTTTTTTAAGTGATCCTGCTTTTAGAGCCATTCCTGCTTTGATATCTGTAAGTAAAGAAAACTTAGTCAAAGGCTAATGCTTACCCTAGTTTCAATGACATGATGCGACAGAGATAACGAGATCCTTCTTTAACAGGTCAAAAGTCAACTACATTCACCCTAAAAATTTCTGTGACTGAGTTGAATGTATTATTTGTGAATTAAAAGACATATAACACAACCCAACTAGGGATACAACTAACTCATCATTGTTAAGTCAAAAAGTTTGGTGCAACTTTGAAAATATGTTCCAAAAAATGTGATGTGGTATTAAGGCATTAGGTTATCACAATCAAAAAGGTAACATAGACCCCAAGAACAGGTGAGCAAATTGATGTTTCGAGCATCTCACCGGGTTTCTTATATCTTGTGAACCAGTATTGAGTAAACTAGACTTCATATAGTATGTATAAAAATCTTGGGAAATTCTGATAATTCTGCAATACTGTGAACTCTACTCATGTTTACTGATTCCACATTCTTTTTTCGTCTGAAGTTGGTGTCTGAGTATAAAACAGAAATAAATATAAAGTGGAAAATTTGGTAAAAACCCAATTCGGCAAACTATGTATTTTACACAGTAACATAAAATCACTTTTTTCAGAAGTTACTTAAAACTGCTGTAAAATCAATAACAAACAAGTTACCATAGGCCTATATCCCATTTCATTAAAGCAGATAACGATAAATTTGACAATCAACATAAACCATGGAAACTATCATATTACTTGGCTGAACTCCACACGACCGTACTTATCTTTATTCTTTATGCAAGGTTTGCTATTTCATATTTAGAACCCACCCAGTGCCCCCCTCCCCCATCCCGCTATTTTTATTAAGGAGAATACCGTACCTAGTAGGCCTAAGTAGTTGAGACAAAGATTATGTTACTATGAGAAGTGAAAGTTCAACCAATTGCAGACGCATTTTTTAAATTTACAATCGTCGATTATGACATGATTGTGTTGTTGTTTAGCGTTAAACTTTAGATTATTACATAACTTTGTGCATAAATAAATGTGAAATGTGGATATTTACTCCTGTTTTGTTCTTCTTGGGCATTGATATCTTTCAAACGCTGAAGATCATGATCTGAAAACCCGGCCCATCCAGCCATTTTCGCCACGAATGTTTACATGATCTTCAAGGCGCTTTACATTCAAGACCTCCGTATATGAAATCATTTTTGTGATAGAGACTAATAAGTTATGCAGACGACATATGGCGGGAAATTTAAAGTGTTTGACAGTGGGGTATAAAAGGAGAAAAACAGCATCTACATCTTCTAGAGACAGAACTTTATAAGAAATTAACTTTTATGCACATCATCTTCACTTCATAATTTACTTTTTAAACAGCATATCGAATGAGGAGTGATTATTAGTTATACTTTTTTTTTTTTTTTTTTTTTAGATTTTTTTTATATAAATTAAAAGAAACATTGGACCACTTGGTCATGCCCCCTGTAATGTGAAATACTTCAAATAGATTTTGGGAGTAATAACTAATAACTAAGACACACTTTGGATTGTTCATTTAATTAAGCTCTTTCTGAATTACTTTTCGATTTGTTTTTCTTTTTTTTTTTCCCAATCAAGATCTGACAAATACACTTTATCATTTCTTTACAGAGTTAAGTCTGAATCATAAAAATGGATGGTGATATGATTTGTAACTTCAAAAAATGCAGAAAGAGATTAAGTACATTTGCATGGGTAAGGTACAAATCAATTATGCAATAACATGTTTTTTTTTTCATCAGTTGTCCAATGCAAAATATATTCATAAGAATTTGTTGTAGGAACTCTAGACGTAATCACTTTTTACTACATGTACTTAGCTCCTAAACCATGAAGAAAATAAATGCAACAAAAAACTAAATTTCTTATAAATAAATAAAATTATGAAATTTAAACACATGGATCAATCATGTCATGTAACAATTGAGAAGTTAGGATCATGGATGGGAGGTGCTATTCTTCCTTGCCTTGCCAAAATTTTAAGAACTCTAAATTAATAATCCCTATGTATTATACAGAAAACCTAATGATACTGACATATTATTTAAATTTTTTAAAATATTGATGTAAAATTCATAACTTTTTTTTTTTTGTTTTAGGTTACATCATGTTCTCATATCCTTTCATAAGCGTGTGTGTGTGTGTGTGTGTGTGTGTGTGTGTGTGTGTGTGTGTGTGTGTGAGAGAGAGAGAGAGAAGAATTCTACTGGCTGTAATTTTTCTGAACCTATCAGCTCAATTAGATGACTATACTGATTGTTGTAACACAGCAATAAGCAGAATTAAATTCTCCATAATTTCCTAGCTATGACAATTATGCTTTGCTAGCAATTAGGTAAGAATAGTAGCTGACAAAAATGGCATTTGTTTATGTACATCAAATTTAGTAAAAAAAAAAAAAAAAAAAAAAAAAAAAACTTTAGCCTAAAACATGTATACTCAGAAATTAATATACATGAAAAAATACTACAGAGTGCTACTTTTGAATTTTTATGAAATAAAGTACATAACAATTCTTAAGTTTACTTTGGGATATTACATAAGGATTTTACATGTTTGTATTCCTATCTGCAGGCAGAAAATGTAAGCAGTAATTTTTTAAAATCAACTTGACTCTTATCAACCTTGACAAATTCATAGATATATTTTGTGATGAAGATGGCACTAGAGAATTCAACAAATCATACAGCTCACCAAGCTGCCCTGCATGTAAATATTGCTATTGTTGAATTAAGACTTGTAATACAAGTAATTAGTGTAATTCTTAAATAAAATTCATTTTTGGAGTCACCCTCAATGTACTTCTTCCTACCAAGATTTATAATTTTCCAATAAATACATTCCACGAATTATATTGAACAAGAATTAGGGATAGATAAACAAACAGACAGAACTTCAAATTCTTTATCCTCTTTTCCAATCATATTTTTTTTTAAAAAAATCAACTAATGTAAAGTTCTGATTTCTATGTATAAAAAAGATAATAAAAGATGATTTAAAATTACAATGCTCAAAACTAAAGGTAAAATTCTATCAAATGGTAAGCCTATATTGTTTCAACAAAAATAAAAAATTCTGATCAACTATCAAACATGAATGATGGTCTGAAAACCAGTAAATCATTCATTTTTACATGATGCAGTCACCAATTATTTAAATAATTATGCATCAATAAAATTTATCTATCAAATATAATGCGCCTCTTGACTCTTTTTGCAGGTGAAAACTCCTTGTCAGGTAAATTTGATATTGTGAGAGCTGATCTACAGCCAAATGAACAGTATAAATCAGTAAGTATATATTCAGTTTAGAGTAACAACTGCCTTTTTTTGTCCCACTAGAAAAGTGTAAGACCTGACGTGTGTTGTTTTCATCAACAACTTTGATTTGAGTTAAAGATGTTCCATATCCTCAGACAAGAAATTTGGTCCACTTATCTCTTTTTTAATATATTGCTACAAGTTGAGACTGTCATACCTGCATAAGGACAACTTAAGCAATAGTAGAATTGTTTTTATGCCCTGTGATGAAGTCATTGAGCATTTTAGTTTACCCCTGGACAGGGGTACATGTCTTGTATGACTTGTCTTTCTTTTTAGCTTTTGAGCTGCACAGTTTATATGAACACATAATGGAGGTATGCAATGCCAAATGATTTTGATTTTTGTGAAATATTCTTTATAAGATAAATAATTATTAAGCACATAGAATGTAGCCTTGACAAGTTTTTGATTTTTATGATAAGGTATCATTTTTGTCTGACACACTCTACTTTCTGAAAAGATGGCACTATCCGACTCATATCAAATAATAACCCAACCCTCCACACAGTTCTCAGCTTTGAGTACATAACTCTTCTAATTATTTATTTATTTATTTATTGATTTTTTTATTTATTTATTTATTTATTTTTATTTTTTATTTTACAAAAAGCATTGGCTAAATTCAAAGCAAAATGTTTATTAAGAACGTACATTCAGTTCAAACTTCCTAACATTCATGGTGATTTAATTTTGAATGTCATATTGAATGCAAATAATAGACTGCTGAGCAATTAATTGAATGATTGCTTCTGTTTGTTTTTTATTACTCATATACCCAACCAGTTTTTCTGATGTCAAGATTTATCTCCCTTATTTCATACTGTTTACACTAACGACTCCCTTTCAACTAAAATTTTGAAGAAGTTTTTCATCCACTAGCCTACTTTAATGAAATATACAGGTTACTTGTAAAAATCAATATGTACCAAACTCTTTCATCTCTAGTGAGTATAGAGCTTTGATGGCAAAGTGGAGCACTTTCAGTTCACAGTGCCTCTCACTTCCTAAGTTCAATATCCCACTCAAGCAGACACTATTGTGAGAAAAGTGACATGATGCGAAGGGCACTCTTACCTGGGCTTAATCCAAATTGATTTAATGGATATTGTGATACAATGTTGGTAATATCTATTTGATCTGACTGGTTGCTCTCTGCTGCACTAAACTGAGATGAGTTATGATGCACTGAGGCTACAAAAAAAATATATACCAGTACCAGTAATGTTTTGTTTTAAGATGATTTTGCTAACTTAGCTACTGAACCCCAATGCTCACTGTAGTCCAGTAGCATTCCATTTGATACATACTCTATAACATTGTTCCAGCTAGTCAGGTAATTCTAAAGAGAACTAAAATTTCCTTTTTGCTTACTAATCACAGGGCCTTTTTAGTAGGAATCAAATCTGACTCAGGTAGATCCTTGTGTGAGAATAGTTGTAAGTTCCCTTGCTAAAGGTTGGTGGTTTTCTATGGGGACTCTGGTTTCTTCCACCATAACCAAACTGACTGCCTCCATATAAGTGAAAATCTTGACGAGGGTGTAAAACGGCCAATAACATTTCATTTCTTTTTACTAAAATAAGGTTTTGTTTGCTATACTGGTCAATTTGAATACATACATTAACATGTTGTATGTTATATTTAAATTACAGATGGTTTTAGCAGGACAGAAACCAGAAACTATTATGGAGATTTGTACAAGAGCTTTAGCATTTTGGACTTACCAGGTTGGTCAATATGAATATTTTAAATAAAATAATTCAATAGAGACAGAGCAATGTACCAGTATAATTTTGAGAATTTTAAAAAGATAAGCAATTTATGAATTTGCTCCTACAGAAATAATTTTTATGTTAATGTTATAAAGTTAAAGGAATTCTCATTGATACATGTACTGACAAATCTATTTCATAATTTTATGTGTGAACAGTTTTTATCATAAGCTGCAAAAGAAATTAGAATTTATAATACTCCTGACTGTATTTTTGTGAAAAGATTTGCGATTCAGTTCCCGATTCACAGTTCGCTGTATAATATATTTCTATTTTGTAGACACATCAAGAGCAAACATATCAGGAATATGTAGCAACAAAAGCTAAAGAAAGAGCAATGCAGCTGGAACAATATTATGAACAAATCATCACCAGAATACAGTCTGAAATATCATGTATCCTTTATTAAGATGTTTCATGGTAAAACTGGAGTTTTTAAGTGCAGCATCTGTAACTTACTGTCATTCATTATGACACTGTGTTTTTTTAGCAAAAATGAATTGATAGTTTGGGATTTAAACTAATTTGGGAGGATATGACATACTGTGGTGTGGTATAATTCAAGTTCTTTTTAAGGCAAGAACTATCATCATAACATATAAACATGTACCATTATTTATTATGATGCAGAAAATTCAAGTATTTCAATTTTAATGACTTGAAACATGTTAAAACAACTTTAGAAAATGTTTTACCTTCGATATCTGTAACAAAAACATCTTTGCATGTAATTTTGTATCGATCCAAGAACTGATTCAGCCAATTCTTATCAAAAGAATACGCTGCTGCTCCGTATGCTGGACCCAGGGTTTCTGCTTTCTCTATAATCATAGACTGAGTCATCACAATGTTTTGTTCTCTAAGCTTCAAATACCATTTATGTAAAGCTTCTTCAAGTTCAGTGTTGATTGGTGCATTCATCATTAATCTGCTCATCTTCATTTTTGGTGCCTGGACAGATGTGTCTTCTATGTATTCCCTACGACGTTTCAATATCTTTGATACAGTTGTTCTGTCTATGCCAAACATTTGTGCTATTTCTCCCTGGGTTACCCTTGGGTTTTCTTCAGCCATCTTAGTTATTTGACATTTAACAGAAAGTGGAATAACTGTCCGTGTCCGACGTACCAAACTATCATCAAATGTGATTTGATGACCAGCTAAACTTTCAAATGTTACATTTGGTGAAGTCACGTAACTAAATTCATTTTTAATCACTGGTTGTTGAAGAATTGGACTGGTTTTTATACCAGTTTGTGAAATGGTAATTATTTCATGAGTTGGCTCATTTTGTCGATCACCAGTGGATGTTGAGCTTACATGTTCTAATAAATTTCTCAATGTTTTTGTAGCTGAACCTTGAACCTCCATTTTCTAGTTTTTCTTTATTCCTCCATCCTACCAAAAATTTTAAAAATCAAATCTCATGTTAAAATTTAAAATTTTTTCTAATATCATTACACACATTAGGATTAAAATTAGAAAATAAAGACAGACTTTCTTTTGTACCTCCACTAAGATTTTAATTTAGAATCAAATAGCCTAAAATGACTAAAATCAAGTCATTTTAAACATCTCTGTGAATTTTTTCTTTAATTTTATGTAGAATTAAATGGTTGAAAGTTGTTACAATAGGAAGCTTTACTGAAAAAAATACATGTCAAGTTTCAATTTCTTGATTTATATATACACTATATTTTAAAATTTACAGCACAAATTTAAATACACCATATTCATATGACAGCAGACTGAAAATTACTATACATCACACACATATATACCTGTTCAAGAAGCTGCTTTTTGGAATGATAAACAGAAATGGTAAAAGTGTAAAAGTTTCATGTTTCTGTAAATCAATAATTTTTTTTTTTTTTAATTAAGAACCTGTTTAAAATATGAACAGGGATGATTGTTTATTTTTGTGTAAACACATATGCCAGCTTCTACCTATCACCTTTGACATTTCTTTGTAGTTATGGACCCCCTACAGAATAATTTGACAGGTGAACCCCTGATAGTCTTGCTTAATCAAGTTTTTATTTGTCATTAGACATAACAATAAACAAACGATACCTGGAAGAAAATGGAAGCATATTTCACAGCTGAAATGTAACAGCAATGAAAAAATAGTCTTGCATTGAGCTTAATTA
This sequence comes from Tegillarca granosa, assembly GCA_029721355.1. NCBI lineage: Eukaryota > Metazoa > Mollusca > Bivalvia > Arcoida > Arcidae > Tegillarca > Tegillarca granosa. The sequence continues at coordinate 11,229,815 of CM056606.1, read as the reverse complement.
TTTAAATATTTCAACACACACAAAAAAAAATTGAATTTTTTTTTAATTCAAAAAAATGAGAAATAAACATCTGCTTTAAAAGTGCAGGTTTTAGCAGTTATTAAATTTAATGAAATGTTATAAAATTTGCTTTCAAGAATATGATACACAGAAAACACAATTTAAAAAAAAAACAAAAAAAAACTTTTCTGTGTAAAGATTTGAAAACCTATCTTATGACTAATCAAACATTTATGACTGATGTTGAACCTTTGGTGGGCCTCACTATAGTTTACGACAATATCTAAAAGTCAGTGTGTTTAATTTCAAAATAAAACAATATCACATTTAAAAAGAAAAATCAGCAACAAGAAATAAGAAAACTTTATTCATAGAAATTATTGTATATTAATTGTATATATAAAATCTGACAGATGTAAATAAAGGCTGTTATGGCAATCACATTTTTCACTAATTAGCAATCACACATACACTTGTTACACACATAACACATCAGTAGTTATACACATACTTACAGTGATATTATAGATGATATTACTGTTTCAATTTTAAAATTTTAACTACCATATGCATTCAATTCATAAAAGAACAATATAAACTGTATTCTTCATTCACCTTTATGTCTCAGCACATAGAAATCCATTTATCAACTCTCAATGTGCCAAGTTCAAAGGTCACACTGAGTTTACATGGGGAGTTTCACCTTTATCACAGAATAAATTCTGCTTTAAAAACTCATTTAAATATGTTTTAAAAACTCTTAGTTATTTAATTGAACTTAAAATGTTTTGTTAGAATTTATTTAAATGTTATTTTCAAGATAAATGCTTTATTTTGTATTTTATTAATTTTTGTTGATATATCTCCCATGGTGAGCCCCTATGTTGGCAGCACTTATGTACAAGTCACATGGTCTATCAGGTCTGAGAAATGTGATAAGTTGACAGCTGTTGTTCACAATGCTTGTACATTGCACTGTGGCTAGGAGTTATTTATAGACTGTATCATGACTACAGACTGCTTATTGATTATATGACTTAGTCAGAACAGGGGCCCTCAGACGGGGTTCAGGTAAACTTGAATTTAAATTGACTTGTGTCTAACAAGGAAATAATACCATGTAATGTTTGTCATAGCAGTAACATGCCATTTTTTGATAATATTACATTTTAAAAATATTTGTAACAAATGATAGTGCTATTTAATGTAAAAACTATTTTTTTAAATGAAGGATTTTGTGAGAATAAATCCTACATACATGAATTGCAATATCCATTAAAGTTATTTGTGATCATGTTACTAAAAATACTTTTTTTTTAATTTTTTAGTTTCTATTTTTTTTTTTTTTTTTTTTTTTTTTTTTTGGTAATTAAATTTTTAAAAAAAATCATTATTATTATTATTATTATTAATTATTATTATTATTATAGATTGTTTTACAAAAATTTAAATGATATCACCTGAGTAAAGTAAGGTATATGTTTACCTGTGGTATAAAATCGGCAGATATTTAATTTCAATACAAAATGATTTGCAAAAGTTCCTTTAAAATTGAATAGCTGATACTATGGCTAGCAGAGACAATGATTTTTTTTATTCTAGTACACTTTTAATACATTTTTTAAAATCATGTTTTTGTTATAGTGATCATATCTAAAATGTTTCAAATCTCTTACTGGTCAAAGGGAGATAATTTGGCTCACAAATATAGTTCTTTTTGATTCTTGAATGAACAGCACAAATATTTATATTGATAAAGTTCATTGGGTATCTTCCTTGGGGGTAATTAAATGTTTGTCTTGTTTCTCTGGTTTGAAGCAGCTTCCCTTTGGATGAGACATGCATCCACCATAAATTCCATCTTGCATTACCATTAATTATTTCCCTTGTAGCGGGGTTGAGCTATTTGTGGTGTTGATGTGTTGTACTTAGATATAATAGAGTGCATTGCTGCCAGACTCTCCTGTGGTAAAGCATTCTCTTATCATCTGGAAGGACTGGGTTCGCGTTGATCCTCAGTTGGGACACTCTCTGAGGATGTGTTTTTTTTTTTTATTCAGGTATTTCCTACCTATTGCTACACCCTTTTCTTTATCTAAGATCTACTACCTGGTGTTGTGTATGCATCACTACCACACTATGACTAGTTTGGCTCTTCTTAGTAACATTGATAAAACTTACATAAAACTGACTGTTACTTTATTCCTGAATATTCATGGATGGATGAAATCAATTGGGGCTCATTTTTCACCAGAGTCTGGTTGTTAAATACTCTTTCAACTTACATAAGGTACTATTAGTGAAAATATAACCATCCACTGGACCTAAGAAATAAGGACATAATAGAGAGTGGTTCTTATATAGACTATTTTTGATTGAAATATAAAGCTAATAGACCTTATAACACTGGTACCAGTAGTACATGTATATGTATTTATATAGAGAAGTTGTTATTGCTTTAGCAGATTGTATTGCACTTTTGATAAAAGGGAATTAATACAGGAAGAATTATCTTTTTCTCTAACCAGGTGTCTGTTTAAGCTAACTGAGCATTAATCAGTAAAGTTTACCAATAAATAAATTCAGTCAACAGAATAACCTTTTTCTTTGACTCTTTAAATAGCATTGAAAACACAGTTAGCTGGTGAGTATAAAATTGACAAGAGAAATAGAAAAACTGGTCCGAGTCTCAAAATGTACATAATTATGTAGTCTGTGATTCTGTTGAATTTTTGTTGCTAGTCCAATTGAAGAAATGCTAAATATTATCACAATGTTCAAAGGGACAATTAGCAAAATAAGATATCCTAAGATTAGAACAGAACATCAGTGAGAGCCATAGTTGAGGTTCTTTCAATGCTGAGATAGTGGAGGAAGCCAGAGTTCACAGAAAAATCCACTTACCTTCAGCAAGCAAACCGACCATTTTTTTCACACTATATCTACTCTTGTGGGAAATGAACCAAGAGAGTGAGACATTGTTATTAATAATCACATGTTTTAGACTGCATTGTCACCAAGCTCCCAATATGATATAGGTGTTTCACTTGTAAAAAGAAAGTTTTTTCATTACCACTTGCATTCTTCACAACACTGGTTGATGGTTGAATTGTTTGCATTTATAGTAACTTATTTCAGTACATATTATTTCATTTGCATGTAATGGAGAGCAGCAGAATTGATGCCAGTGTGAGCATCTTAGTTTAAATTAACTCTAAGATATTTTTATTTCATTGAGATAGTATGGAAATATTTCAAAGATTTTTAAGTCATGGAAGTGTTTATTATTATTGTTATTATTGTTAATATGTATTCGTAAATTATATATATTTTACATTATTTAATCACTTTTAAAGATTTTTCTTTTACAGCAACAAAGAAAGAATTGGAGACAAAAGAAAAGAAGACTAATGAGATCTCAGATAAATTAATGGAAAGAAGTAGACAATATCAAAAATTACAGGTAACACATGCTAACTGGGGTTCCAGATATAGTTGTATGCTAGAATTGGTATTTCATGGTTAAAAAAAAATGTTGGAGTCGGTATTTCACGGTAAAAAAATGCATTTTCAATTTTACATAATTTTTCATTAATTTCATCAAGCACTAGCAGTAACATGCTTTTTCAGACAAGACTTTAAAATCTTAAGTCTTGTAAACAGTAGGAATGGCATGTGTAAAGAACACACATTTCTAATTGTCATCAGTGCATTACTTTGGAATATTTTTCCACAACTTTACTTTTAACTGTTTACATTCATTTGAGGAAAAATGAATAATCTTGACTCGGATATAAAGCCTTTGTCATTCAACAATCTCTGTATATTTTGTAATGTGGGGGAAAAAATTATTTGGTTAAAGAACTAAATGCAGTTTCAAACCTACTCTCTGAGAAAGTCCTTGACTATACTTACCGGTACATTTCTTTAGCCAATCTGTTGCCTGGAAGAGGAACAGGGATTTTTCAATACATTGTACTTATTTTGATCTACAGGACAGATCTATGTACCTCTTTTTGGTTAAGAAATAAGAACAAGAATAGTAATACTGTATTCATGGGTTCAGTCAAATTTTGACATTTTATAGGGATATGGCCAAAAAAAAAAAAAAAAAAAAAAAAAACATGGGTTGACTGCAGATATAATAAAGTTGGCAAAGTTACTGCGAGACATGAAAATGAGGTATCTATTACATGTATAAATAGATCTAAAAGTTTAGAAATTGTTTTAATTTATGTTTGTTTATATGAGCCTTTTTTTTCCCCTAGTCTATGTACGATGCAATGAGAAGAAAATGTATAACAACATCAACATTTGATGGAAGTGAAGATGGTGGTACTTCTAACAATGCTCTGAAGAATGTACAAAACTTCTCACTGTCACTGTCATCAGGTGAAGGTAAGTTTTAACAGTGGGGAAGATGAAGCTTATAATAAAAGTCATTGATAACATGAACAAATAAATAAATAGAATTGAGTTTGAAATAAAACCCTTATTTAATTCCTTATATGGTTGTTTTGATATTCTGGCAGTGATTACTGTATTTGTGTTTAGAGTTTATAAGCCTATGTTTATGATCAAAGGGAGACAAATCTGAATTTCAAACATCTCCTGTTTACCCTTTCTCATTCTGTCTTCGGGGGCCTCGATGGTCGGGTGGTCTAAAGCGAGCGCTTAAGGATCACAGTGCCTCTCACTGCCTGGGTTCGAATCCCACTCGGGACAGATCCTAGTGGGAGAAAGTTTGTCAGTTCGCTTACCGAAGGTAGGTGGTTTACTCCGGGTACCCTGGTTTCCTCCACCAACCCAGAACTGACTGCCTCGAATTAAGTGAAAAAATCTTGACCGAGGCCTAAACACTGTTACTCCACTCCACTCATTCTGTCTTAACTCTAGACAGATCCTGTGGGCTTAAAACACATTCTATCACACACAAGAGGGTCTAGGTGGCTGGGTGATCTAAAGCTTACAGATTTTAGTGCCTCTAATTGCCTTTATTCAAATTCCACTTGGCAGATCCTAGTATAAAAATGGATGTCAGTTCAGGTTGCTGGTTTTTTTCTGGGAATTCCAGTACCCCATCATCCCTGAACTGAAAGAATAATTATAGTTATAGTGAAAAAATCTTGACTGGGGCATTAAACACTATTATTTCACTCCTCTCTCTCTCTCTCTCTCTCTCTCTCTCTCTCTCTCTCTCTCTCTCGCACACACACATACACACACCCACTGTCTTATACAGAATGTTCAGACAATAAATATATCTGTTTCAAGAATATATATATAGACAAGTTTTTAAATTTTTAACAGTTTACATCTTTGTTATCTGTAAACATAGGTTTTGTTTAGCAGATTGTGTTTAACTTCATCTTTGCAAGACTGATGACTGGTGTAAGCATTTAATCTGCATCAGACATACAATATACAGTTCTGGGCTTTCTTTGTAACCCATCAACCTCTCTTATCTTCTTTTTTATCTAGATTTTCTTAGAAAGACCAACAAAATGCAGCATCACCATCATCCATCAAGTAGGCTTTCTTCACCACCAGAAGCGTAAGTGATCAGGTTTCTAGGTAATAGCAAAACTGTTAAAAACTGACACTTAATTCATTGTCAATTTAATTGGAATATAAATGTGACATTCCTGAAAAACTTAATTTTCCACAGGTTTTAATTTGCATTTAGAAATGAAAGTTAGAGGTCCTTTTAGACAAGACCTGTAAAGCTTATTTGACAAGTTGGGATAAACATGTTTAGATAAAGAACCTGTACTTCTATTTTATAGTTAAACTTTTCCTATGCTACAAATATTTAATGTCCTGACTTTTGACATAGCCAAATAATATTTGATTTAATTGTATTTGTATGATTGTGATCCTATTTAAAAGACCACCTGTCTATAAAGTCTATATTTCATAAGTTCAATGGGCAATCATTATATAAAGGTTTTTTTTTTAATAATTATATAACTTTGAATGTATATTTTAGGAGATTTTTCAGTAACACCTCGTAGTACACCAGTGGTGACAACAGGAGGTGGTGACATTAGTGCCATGCAAAGACGGTTCAGTTTGAATATAAGCACACCAAGATGATTGGTTTCTTTATTTATAGTGCATGTTGGGCAAATCCTGAATACAAACACAGCTTTAGTTTTGTTTTTACTTTCCATACTTTTATCCCTGTATCAACTGTAACAAGTTGTGATAAATATATGTTTTGGTTTTATATAAAAAGAACTTAATTAACTGACTTTAGTAACACTAGTAATAGTCAAGACTGTTTATCCTGCTAATCCCCGATTTTAGTTTTTTATCTTACAGGGGTTTGTGACAGCAGGGGATTTTCTTTCAAACTTGTTAATCTAAAATATACAAAAGCTCAAAATAAAATTCTAATGCACTTACTTAATTATTCATGTTTCAATGTAAATGTTTATTCAAAAGGTTATTGAAAGCATATTCTGTGATATTCATTGTTGTATTATTTGTATAATTACGTTGTTTTTACATTTGGTAGAATCTAAACATAAAATTATTCAAATGTGAAGAGAAAATTCTCATTCCTCAATTTTTCTTTTCTGCATTTCTCAAATGTTATCTAAAATTTTGATACCTCTTGGATGGACAAATGTTCAAAATTTTTGTATTTGTGGGATGGTCACTGAAACTTATTTATTGATAATTCTCATAGATATGTCTAAATATACACTTTTTTGCGTTAGTATCTTTTCATTTTGGTAAACTTTAGTTAATATCACATATACATGTACACAAAAGCTTATATGTGATTAAATGTAATGGAATTCCTCTTAGCATAAATGTCAAGATGAATTTTAGTTCAGAATGTTAAAGAGTAACAGCTATCCTTAATTATTCTACAGATACGGTCGGTCAATTCTAATACAATCCAGGTCCCAGTTTCACAATCGGTCCTTAACTAGGTTTTCCTTAACTTAAATCTGGCAAATTTTGACAATCTGTTTTGCAACTACAAATTAATATTTTTGAAAAAAAACAACAAATTTTAATGCTTTATGCTGGAAGTGATCTTCAAAATTACACCTTAAATTCCTGAATATCTTGAAAATTAACAAAATTACAATAATTTTGAATTTGTCAAGTTAAGGATTGGTTGGGAAACTGGGGCCTGTATCATATCAGAAATGACTACATTTGTAGAATACAATGTAATACAGGATAGCTGTTACAGCTTTAGTTAATTTCTGTTTATTGTTTAAAATTTTAGGTGATGTTTAATAATGTGTTAGGAATTTGTGTAAAACAAATACTTTGTATACGGTATTGTCAAGAATAAGCTATTTTTTATAAATGTGTTATAATTTTGTGTGAAATAAATACTTATGAGATGAACATGTTCTTTATATATTATATAAACTTGTATGTGCATTAGAAAAGGGGTTATAACAAGGTATATCTTTTATTTTCTTGGTGTAGGTTCATACAATACAGGATTTGCGAAATCTCTAGAAGACACAGACTTGGTCTAGAAATAAACCATTCTGTAAAATGATTGGCACTTTTTGCTTGGCATACTTTATGTTTGTTGTGCATGGTAGAAATAATACAGAAACATGCCAGTAAAAAGAATTTTAGCAAATTATTAAGTAACAAAAACAATTAAAAATTTTTAAGTCATAGATTTAGCATATAAACTTATGTCTTTTTCTTTTTTTCTTTTTTTTTTTTTTTTGATGATGGAAATTGGGATGTGCTCACCTGATTTGTAGAATGTCATGATTTCCTATTGGAAGTGATACAATGAGACAACTCAATGTAGCTAACAGTGGTAAAATACATGTATATATTCAAGGGATGACACCAACAAAGTTGTTTATGTCCAATGAAGCATATAATATGCTTCTATATAATGAACTTTTTCTGACTAGTTTCACATATTACAGGGTATTAATCCTTTCTGGGGGATATTCTATTTTGGACTTGTGTTCTTTTCAAATAAGCTTTTGATGGTTATGATCATTCTATCATTGCTTGGTTTGTATCCAATGACAGGAAAAATTCACATTTATCTTTGATCTTGCATACTTGAAACTATATTGATGTTTTTTTTAATTCAAATCTGAATTTTGGCAGCCAAAATACTTCTTTAGTGCAAGTCTAAATAAACCAGGTTAAATGAAAAGACCTGTCAAAAAATTGTAGCTCATCTGTACATTTAGTCCTATCAAAAAGTAAATTTGAGCAACTAAGACTCTGATTTGTTCATCAAAATATTAATCTCTTAAGAATTGATTCTAAGAACATTTAGGGCAAACTTAAATTTAAACTTTAGCTCAAATTTAGATCATATTACTCCCGAAAGTCACATGATATGGACACCAGGTAAACTGGTCAATCGTCCTCCTAATGCAGAGTGCCAGGATGAGGAATCAGTATCTAAAATATTTCACTCATATATCCTCATCAAGGGTTCAAACCCACAACCTCTCAGTACAAAGAGTCATGGTACAACTGAGCTCTTCTTCTGTATTCTAGGAAAAAAATAATAAAGATACATGTATATCAAAAATATTTGTTTAATAGTTTTTCAACATACAATTCAGTTACAGTATTTAACATACAAAGTTTAGAGGTAATAAAACGATATATGTGTATATATAACAGCTGAAATCACAAAATATCACAGATAACAAAAACATTTTGTTAAAGCAGTTAAGCCAATCATCACAGTTAACTGAAAATCAAAAATAAATACACATGTCTCAAATGAACATTACACAGATTACTATGAACCAGAAAATTATACTGGGCTGAAATGTTGGGAAAACTAGAGTTCCTTGTGAAATGTTGATAAAGAATATATAAAACGGATAGTATGCAGAATTTTAGACAAAGTAAGTAATGATAATTTTCCTTACCCTGTTTCAATAAATAAATTGCAACTAAAGTCAGTTTGCAAAAATAAAGTTTTGCTTACAAAGTGAGAGCTGTCTTAACAACACAGAATTTACCCAAATCCTGTGAACATCAAACTTGATCTTAAGTCCTCTTACATTTTGTGGTTATCAACTGCTGATTATCATTTCATACATGAATATATATGTGTATAGCCTTGGATTTTAATTATAGTGTGGGAGAGGTTTCACGAGCTTCTTTTCAAAAGGTTTTTCTGTTAAAATAAAATTGCCATCACTGACAACAATTTTAATAAGTTTTGAGCATAAAAATCAATAATAGAAATCTACATCACTATACATGCAGTATTAACTGATATAGAAATTTTCTTCCTTTCAAAATCACAGACCAGATGTAAAAAACAAGAATTTAATTTAAGCACCAGAAAAATAAGATTAATCAATACAAGAAAATTAACTTTTCATTACCGGTACTTTATTATTTGAGGCAGTAGACCTGCAATAGTACAAAAGACCAGCACAGTTTCCCTGTCGTTTAAGTCCATTGAAACCCAAAAATATATATGTAAAATTGGATACTAATGTTTGTGTTGGAAATATGAAATAAACACTTTAATACTCTTATATACCTAAAGCTAAAGTTGAGCTCTGTCTCTAGACCTAAGACTTGTTTAGCTGGCATTTATCCTTGTTTCAATGACATGAATCATAAGACAGCAGGGTGTCAGTCTAGGGAAGATTGACCGGGCATTTCTGCCAGTACCCAGGTAGTCACTTAAGTAGATAGGTGGATAGGAATGATGTGAAATTGAATGTCTTTCCATAGACATATCAAAACAACCAGGATGTGGCTTGACCCAACTACCCTTTAAACCCAGAGTCCACATGTTTAACCACATAGCCAACCATTTTGACTTTATACTTCATCATGATTAGACAATAAAAATGGATATAAATTTTCTACTTCACTGTTACAGGTTGCAAGTAACAAGGCACATCATTGAAAAGAAAAAGACATTACAGTATGAGAAAGACTAATGCTGAATTGTACCAGATGGTATGAACAACTTGGAAACATGAGTTTATGAAAAGACTAAAAAACTACTGTATAATGGTTATATTTTGCAGAGGTTTTATTTTTGCTGCCAAGTATTGTCTGAGAAAATAAAACAGCCACAAAATGTAGTCTTTATACATGAGTATAGTGTTTCAAATTCTAGATTGTGAAAATAAACAACGAAAATACATCAAGCATCATAAAACTGCAATAACTGACAAAATGAGAAAAAAATGTTTTACATGTATTTGTCAAAGTTTTCTTAAAAAGGCATCAAGAAAACTGATTATGCAAGGCTGAGATTTGGAAAATTAATTTCATAAAATATGAGTAATGATTTATAAAATACATATACATGTATATCAAATAACAGTTTTAAAAAAAACACATAAAAATCAGCAGATTTTTTTTACCACTGCATCAATCCATAAACATAACATCCAGTAACAAACAGATTAAAACAAGATTGTTCAAAGAATTAAATGTGTTAAGGCTACTGGACAAAAATAGTTTTGACACATGCAGAATTAAGCAATATAAAATGCACCACTCATAGATAAAATTCACTGAAACAAGATGGAGAATTTTCATTGAGATCTACCGTATCTACACAAACAGAAAATTGTTTTGATGAACAATGGACTTTGTAAACAGAAATTTTTAAAAGTCAGAGTGTTTTTTAAACCAATTTAAATATCCATTTTTTGGCAACCAAAACTGAAATAAAATTAATATAATATTTCTAGAAGACTAGGAAACTTTTTTTACTGGTATAAGTTAGAATAGTATGACTTGGTCTCAAGGCACAGCCTGTAAGTGAAACTTGTGACATTAAATGATTTTAATGTTTTTTAGCCATGAAAAATAAATCAGTCAGGGCTTTATAAAGTTCCAATACTTCCAGATTTTCGTGATTCTGACAAATAATCTTCTTGCTACTGGTTATATCAAAAGTAAAAATTGTCAGAGAAATTGAATACCAAGCATAAAATTCACTGGATTGGGACTGCAGATCTTACTTTTGGACCAGTTGTTCATGCATGGACTAAAATCATAATTCCTGTGACGCATTATGAATTAGGGTTCTGCACCTAGAACAACTAGAAGAAACTTCCATGCTCTAAGTCCATGATGCAATGTCAGTATCAAATTCAAACACAGTGTTTTTAACCACATCAAAAAAATGTTGCTGATTACAAAAGTTATTGACTTGTCGGACATGTAAAAACTAAAGCCTTGATGAGGATTATGTTTCTGAGGTTGATAAATCCTTATATAAACTTAAATCAAAAGTGAATAATTTATTGATATATAAAAACTACAGCCTCGATGGCATGTTTCTTGAAGTTGATAAATCCTTGTATCCAACTAATTAAGTCACAAATCCATTAAATCAGTGATTTGAAAATATATATTATTTTCCATCTACTGCAGTTTTATAAAGTAAGCATAAAAATCAATCTAAAAAACAGCCGTTTCTAAACACCATAAAAATTCAGATATTTGTATCATTTTACTAGTGTCGGTAAAAAATTGAAAATTTAAAAAAAAGCACTTTGATACCTTTTAATTCCATAGGTATATGAATAAATACAGTACTGCACAAACAGTAAAACCTGCTATAGTAACCACCTCCCTCCATATAAAAACCACCTGTTTATTAAGAGCACTTACTCATTTCAACCCAAAAGACCATCTACATGGAAGTCATCATTTCTTGGGTCCAATATGTGATTTTAAAATACAGGTTTTACTGTAATTAAAAATTTTGGCATGTTACTATGTGCATGATTTTCATGGTTAACAACCAACCCCTAGAAAAAATTTTCGAAGTGAAATTAAAATGATTATACATGTAACTGCAAAAGTGTCTTAATACAAAGTCCAAGATCCCGGAAATTTATAGCAGGAAATATGATAAACTGTATATTATACCATGAGTCTTAGGTGCAAGTTTCAACAACATTTTGACTGACATTTTTACGTCAGAGTTTTATAAACTGACCACATTTATTTATACCCGATCTCAAGCTACAGCCGTATGATGTTTACCCACTCTACCATGTGTCATTAACACACTCGTTTCAAATCTGGAGGTACTGGGATCAACCATAACATTTGATTCGTTCCCATCCCCAGCCACAGCCTGGGGCAAGGGATAGAATGTTTTAACTGTATTTCTACGTGCTTTTTGTTGAGCAACTCTCGATTTGGCTTCCATTAGCCTGTCATTAGCTTCTTGTAACATTCTTGTATCAAGAGCATTTCTTGCCATGGCTGATTCTGTTTGTCTCATGAGTTGCCGATGTTCCATGTATTTCTTGACCACTTCCTGTTGGTCAGATGATGAAGCTTTCTGGCCTTGAATCATTTCAGTCTTATTATTTAATTGATCCTCAAGTTTTGCTTGTCTATCATGCCTCATTAAAGCATTAGATACAGAGGTATGCTGATTACTAAACTCCGTAATAAATGTGAAATCAGCTCTAAACGACCTTGATAAATCAGATGACCTTGCTTTAATATCATGCTTTTTATCAAGATAATTTAGTCTCTTCATTTCACGTTTTTCTAAAGCTTCTAACATCCTGGCTCTTTCCTGATCTCGTTTCCTTAATGCTTGATTTCGTTTTTCATCATTGAATATCCTTATTCTTTCTTTAGCTCGATCTCTTTCATCTCGTAAATTTAAAATATGTTCCATTTTGGCTACAGTTTTTTCAGCCTTTTCTCTGTCCTTATATGCTTGATGAACAGCAAGCAGACTAGAAATTCCCATTGTCCCATGCACTCTGGCAAATAATCGTTGATCAGTGTTAATATTTTTACGTGGAGTAATTTTGGGTTTTGGCAAATCTCTGGCTCTTATATGAGCTTCTTCTTCAGCATCTCGGACATGTCTCCCTGCTTCCTGTTTTGATAATATCATCTCAGTTGTAGCATCTACTAGCATTATATTAGGTTTTACCCCTCTTAATCTATACTCAGTAACAGGTATATCTTCATCAATGTCAGCCTTTGCGGGTTCCTCAATAGCTGGTGAGGAATCAACTATGGGCCCAAAAAACTGTTTTACACTTTTAACAATCCTCCTCTTTTCTTCCTTTTTCTTTTTCTTTCCTTTTTTCTTTCCATCTATTGTTTGTGATATAAACTTTTCTGCAGAAGGATCTGGTAATATGGTTTCTATGGCAATTGCTTCATCGTAAAGGCTTGAGAAAGTTCCATTTTGTAGTTTGGCTAAATTGATCAGTAAGTTTTTACGCTTTTTAGGAGCATCTGAGCTTTCTTGTGGAACTGGACTTTCACTTTCTCCATCTATAGGTGTTGGAGCAGGTTCCTGTGAAGTCTGAAATAAAAAACATAACAAATTTTAATAAATATATTTAGAACTTACCATAATTGAAACTCTGTGGATCAAACTATAATTTCAATAGTACTTTTTTTTACTATTGGAATATGGAATATTTCTTGGTGACTAGGTGCACTGTACATTATAGGGGTACTTACAAATAACAGCTTCTCATCACTAGGTTACAATATAACTCTTTGGATCATAGTGTAAGAAAGTTTGCTACAGATCAGTGTTTTACTCCAAGTATTCAATTATCTAAGACCTGCAGGTCTGTGTATAAGTGACAGAATTTTGACTGGAGCATTTACACTATTACCATACTCCCCTCAACCCCATGTACTCTATAACCACTGTACTTACTTCGACTTGTGGCACTTTGACTCCTGATGTAGCCGTTCTGTCACTTTTAGCAGAGGATTCTGATCTTCTTGTCTTCATATACATATCATAATCCATAGTAACGCTTCCAGATAAAGATATGTCTTGACCACTTAATGTTGTACCAAAGGCAGGGGAGGAACTAGGTGGTGGGGGGACAGCATCACTTGTCATCTGCTTCTGGGATACTTTACGTCCAAGAAAACCAAATCTAAAATGATCAATTACAGATTGATTAGCAAGATGTTTTATTCAACACATATCTAAAATTTAAAGAAACATGGTAAAGTGTTGCTGTTACTGACTTTCATAGTCTGAAATAAGGATCTAAACCCAAGCACTGAGAGTGTCCAAGGTGATTTTCATATTTTCTTTTCTCAAATGAGGCTTTAAAAACCAATTCCTAATGTCATGCATACAGCAGGTGTGACAAGGAGAAGAACACTCATATCTCACTATCATGTGTATAAACTACAAATGTCACTATGACTGATACTTAAGCATTGAATCTGATTTTCATTCAGGTCAATGAGAAATAATCTGAATGAATGCTGTGCACAGCTGTGTAATTTGCAATGCAAATTTCACAAAAGTGTGTGCCGCGTCCATTTAGGTTATTTCTCAATGACCCAAATGAAAATCAGATTCAATGCTTATAATTAAATTTTAAAGACAACTTAATCAAATAAGAGAATAACTTAATGCAATTTTTGCTTTTAATAACATTACTTTAAAACATGGTAAAATAATGCACATCAAAAGTAGTTCATTCTAGATTACATTAAACACTTCAGCATGTGAGTAGGTGCAGCTACTTTATGTTCAAGTCATTGAGAAATGACCTGAGTGTATATTCGCTTTTCAACCAACGAAATTGAAATTTGTCAAATTTAATTATATGCATTAATCTTGATTGAGACATAAAATTTGATTGAGACATAAAACCCTAATTAATTAACTCTTTTTCCCCTAAATAAAGTTACTGCAAACAATTTCCATTTGCATAACACTTTTACAGCTTGTATCATTAACATATCTTAAAATCTTCTATGAAGTTTAGTAGCAGGATCATTTAATACATGTGTTTCATGAAAAAAGTTAACATGATAAATACAGTAACTGCTGCTTAGACTACAATTCAAACCATGAAGTCCAATTCTCCTAGCATAGATATACAATCATTTAAGCAAATGGGCTACCAAGGCAAACCGAAAAAAAAAAAATAATAATAATAAAAAAATAACAACAACATATCTTTTCTTCTCAACAAAACTTCTGATATATCCTTGTATCATATGGATCTGCAGTGAGTCATATTTTAATCCTACATTTTCCTTGAGAGGAAAAAGAAAAATTTACCCTTTCCAACTGATAAAAACTTCAGTCTTCTGATACAATATATATCTTTGTGTAATAACAATCTACAGTTAGCCATATTTTCAATCCTACATTTCCTCTTAAAGAGTGGAGACAAAATTTACCTTTTCCTTGTAATAAAACTTCTGATATATCTCTGTATTATTAGGACTGGTGAGTGATGAGCCATTATTTCATTAATTCTGGATTCTATACTCCGTATAATGTACATCTCTTCACTATAGGTTGTTTCCTATTTTAAAAAAAAAAATTCAGCTAGTACAGAGCTTTTATTTTACTACTGGACTTTCAGAGGTCAAATAAATTTTCTACAAAATCTCAAGAGTCAAACCATATAAACACCAAATTTTTTCTTCAAGTTAGGAGTCAAAATCAATTTTCAAGTCCAAAATATAGCTGTAAGGTTCTAATGAAGCCTTATGGGTAGTCAACTACCAACTTAAATTTTTTTTTTAAAACGAAGTGAGACATTATTTATTGATCAAGTAAGTTATAAGATACCTCAATCTTTTTACAAATATAGCCCTATATGTAGGCCTTTAAAAACAATTGTCAAAGGTCAATGGTGGTCAGAAGTCACAAATACCTGCCCCACCATATCTGATTGCAACAAAAATATTTTGATGAAATAATGCAATATGGCACCTTCTTTTGGTGTTTCCTGTTTGGTTTAATCAGCAAAATTGTGTATTTATTATGGCAGAATTTCGAGAATCAGAAAAAAGTAGCATTTTAAGAAAATGGTATTCTCACATAATGGACAGTTTCCTGCCATTTTTTATTGATGTATTTTCTAATCTCACCTTGGTGTTAGACAGGCATCTTTATCAGTGATAAAACATGAAACAAATAATTTTTTTACTCACTTGTTACAAATTAAAATAGTTTATATGCATTATAACATACCTCTGGAGCTGGAGGACAGAGTTCAATACGGAATGCGGGATGTAAAGTTCCAAACCGACCTCCAAACACTGCATCCTCGATAATCTCCTCATCAGACACAACATGCTGGTCAAGTGCTTTGAGTGACCAGACACTGTTGACCACATGATGCCTATAGTTGCGTTTAAGACTGAGAGGTGTGTCATAAAGTGTTAACGCCATCAGATGTGGACATGTAGCAAGACTTTGTAATGTGTCATATTTTCCAAGTGGGTTATCATGCAGGTTCAAGAATTTTAATTTCCGTAATCCCGACCAGAAAGAGATTCCAGGAACACTTGATAACTGAAAAATACAAGAATTTTTTATAACTTTAAAATATTTAAAACAAGCATATTCAGAGTACTGATTTGGCAATACAATGTTAAATACCAAAAATAAACAAAAATTAAATTATTATTAAATTCACCATGGATTAATGACTTCCTAAAATCAGTGGAGTGTGGATATATTGAAGCAGTCAGTTCTGTGATGGTGGAGGAAACCATGGTGCCCAAAAAAATTGTCAACCTTCTGCAAGCAAACTAACACCCTATGATCAGCCTGAATGGGTTTCAAATCTAGGTGCTAACAGGTGCTGTAATCCATAAGCCAGTGATTCAAAACACTTGGCAACATATGGCCTAAAATAAGTGGTGTAGAGTTAAACAGATTCTTGATCTGTAACTCATCAAGAATAAATCTCATACAAAGATTCATTCAATGACCAAAATAAAATGTGAGTGGCATAATTGTGTTTTATGCCTCAGTCAAGAAATTTCCACTTATAATGAGACAGTCAATTCTAGGAAGTTGAAAAGTATGAGTGTCAAGAAAAAACAACAAGCCACCAGCAAGCAAACATTCATGAAACGTGTTATTTTTATGAACTTTTAAGGCCAAATACCCTACACATTACACTTTGTCTGCAGAAGTTGGTTTAAGAGAAAACTATTTTTAGATTTTTGAACCACAAAATGATCGTCTCAAATGTGCTTTGGCAATGTAAAAAACAAACCTAAAATTTACTTAAACCAAAAAAAAAACTTTTGATCAAGTTTCATTAAAATTGTTCTAGTAGTTTTGATATAAACACAGAGAACAGTGACCTTAATGTCAAAAAACCTGAAAACTCTTGACTTACTGGTACTTAAAAAATTGAAAATCTATGTACAGTGCCAAGTCCTATTGAAATTCATTTATATTACAGTATCAGTTAGAATTAATGGTTTTAAATACAGCCGGAATTTTTGTACTCGATCTCCATGTTTTTATAAAACTTTGTTTGTTCTTCTATGTATGAGTCTATTCAAAATATATATAATACTGATATTTTCAATTTGTAGTCTATAATGGCATTTTATTGTCAGATTTATAAAAAAAATGGAAAAAAATAAAACAAAAATTCCCACTTAACAGGGCAGTATAAAAGACCTCAAGATAATTGTATTTACTTTTATATTTAATAAGTCCGATTTTTTCTTTTCATTCTTTCATCGGTGCAATAAATCTACCCCATAGATTATCTTCAATAGTGAATACACAATATTTTGTGTTGATTATTCAGATTTGACTTTCATGGATAAAAAACATAAAGAATTCTCTTCTATATTAAAAACCATTAATTCAAACTGTATTCATACATATACAAAGCGTTTACTTATTACTTTTTGCTGTATGTTTTAACCTAAGAATATCTTCAATATTGAATACAAGTATTTTACATTGAAATTCAAGCAGGCATTGTTAGAATAATAATAAAAAACACCAAGTAACAACATAGAAAAACACTTAATAAGGCAAAATTTAAAAAACGTCAATATTTAAATCTGGTGATATTACTGAACGTCAATATTTACATTTACTGGGTTCTAAGTTATTTCTCCTTCTGTTCAAATATTCTTAAAACATTCTTTGTACTAAACCATTCTCTAGAAAAATAATTATCGGACTTGAGTTGTTTTGAAATAAATCAAATCAATCATCTAGATCTTGGTATCTTAAAAATAAATCATGCTTAATTTGATATTTTTCAATATCTCGAGGTGCCCTAATTTTTTTTCAATCTCACAAGGTGTTTTTATCTCCATATTTAAAATAAAATTTAAAACATATCTCCTTAATATATATTTTTGTATTATCATAAAAATATAACCTATATTTGACTTTTATTCAACATAAAATATGAAGATTTAAAAGGAGGAATAACTTTGGTTTATTTATAGAACAGTCAAAATGTTTTGGGTTTCATATTTAACAGCCACTGCACAATATATATGTAATATAATTCTTACAATTGTAAAATTCTACAACTTGTAAGTTCATAGGGAATTAAATTTTGCTTTTTTTTTAGTTTTTGTTTTTTTATACCGTACATATTTACTAAATTTTAACCCCACAAATATTAATGATACTACAGAATATGATTACAAAATCTTAAATCCAAAATACATGTACCAGTACATTGAAAAACACTTGATTATTCCAACAGTACCCATATGTAAATTTTAAAAAATTTATAATAATCTCCAGCAAAAAAAACAGCTTTTCTAATAAATTTATGCCAAAAACAATTTTAAAACATGAATTTACTTTATTACTGGTATGATGCCACATCTCTCAAAGAAGTACTGGTAAATACGATGAGGGCCTCATTTGTGTCTCAAATTTGTATTAGAATGAGCAAATTATTTATTTTTTAATTTGAAGTTTATTTAAATCAAGACTATTTTTGCCAAAATGACAATTATTATATAATAATTTTTTATGACTGATGTAAAAAATGGAATGATGAAGCATAATTTCATGGATTTACTTCCCTTCCAAAATTTTTTGTAATTCCTGCAGAAAGAATAAGAACAAAAAAAAAAAAAAAACTCCATACCTGTTTGGTCAAGTATCAACTATGAGCAGAAAACCCAGGTGTGACATTAATTGTTTAAGCCAGCAACAGGTTAAAATGTTTGTAATTTTCTCAATGGGACATGTAAAAAATCATTTTTGCTAGCCAAATAATTCTTGGAATTAGATTTCTTAACTAAAGTCAACCTACAGATCACATTGCTTATCAGCTGTCTAGGTTCTTATCCAGCTCTGCAGATCCTAGTCTGAGAAAGTATGTAAGTTTTCTTACCAAAGGTTTGTGATTTTCTTTAGATAAATAAATAGGTTTCCTTCATCTTTTATAGAAAATCTGATGAAGTTGATTGAAAACTGATATTTTCAGTTACTTTACTCCAGATCCCTGATTACTTATATAATATATCTATAGAGCAGAAATTTTGACACTATGGAGATTTTACATAAAAAATCAAACAAACAAATGTTCCTTTTGAGCATATGAAAAAATATGCCATCAAGGCATCACAACCAATGTAAACACCAACATGTTCAACAACAAAAATTACTGTAGCAGTATCAGTTATCTTTTCTACAGATGTATGCTCTAATAATTGAGGACGCACATACTGACTATCATTATTGTTCACTTATGCTTTTTGAAAGTGGGCTATTGAAAAAGAGTTATCTAAAAACTAAAACATAACATCAATATTTTTGCATTCATCTTACTTTTACATGGCTCACTAAGGTAACAATGGGACAACATATTTGACAAAATAAGTGACCAAAAGACCCATGGCTTCTTCTAGATTATTTGGACATTTTTTTCAGTAAAGAATAGGCTATGTAAATTAAAAATACTAAATTTTATTCAAATTCAGAAGTTTCTCCATGAGAATTTTTCCAATTACACTACCACAAACACAATAACAACACTGATGACTTACCTGGTTACTGTGTAAATCCAATCGGATGAGATGTCTACAAGCAGCCAATCCATCGATTTTTGTCAAAAAATTGTTATTTAATATACAGATCCTTAAATTTGTACAAAATGTTATTTCACCTAATTTTCTCATATGAACCCCAACCAGTTTAATTAACCTTAAATGGTTTGCATCATAAATGTTACGTCCATTTCTATATGCATTCTTTTCTATCAAAAACTCTTCCGTCGGAACACGGAAGTACCCACGTTCCTCTGCCTGTCGGATAGATTCTTCTTCTCGTTGTTTATAATATTTATTTATATGTAAGTTACCAGGCTCCTTCAAGGTGTCATGGAGCCTGGAGAATTTTGACCAATCAGGAATGCTGACCATCTTGAGCCCTCTATTGCTGTTTTATCTTGTTTTGATATCTGAATTCAAGGTGTCATCCATTTTATGCTACCTCTAACCCTGAAAATAAAAGTTAAAATATAAATTACTTATACAAAATATAATAATCTTAATTAAAAATTCAGTATTTTTTAGAATTATTATAAACATATATACTTGTTTGAATTTCAATTAAACTGAAAATATGAAGGACTTAGATTTTACCCTAGAGATTAGATTAAGTTTAAAAAATTTGAAATAAAACAAATTTAAAAATGGGATCAAATAATGAGTGAGTTATTTATGGTCTTTTTGGGAAAAAAAAATATTTGAGTTATCAAAATTTTACATTACAGGAAATTTTGTTCATCAAAGTTCCATGTGATAAACATGTACTTTGATATGATTGTAGATTTTTGTTTTTCCAGAACTGCACCAGTTGTTGTTTTCCTATAAAATGATGTCATTGCTGGAAAAAAAAAATTCCAAAATTTCTGCACAAAAATTAAGAGTATTGATCAATTCATAAACTTCCCAACCCCATATAAAAACAGATTTATGTATATGAACAAATCTTTGTATCCAGTACTTTGGCTTTCAATTTATAAACTTTGATGAAATAAGCCTAACTCAGATGATATTGGTATCTAGTAAAGTATTCTCACAAATATTACAAGAACACCTGCTATTTTTCACACTTTTCTGACATCACAAAAATTGTGTCATATCCAACAACTTATATTACATTCACATTTCACATACAGATTATTTATCCTAAAGAAAAAAATGTTTTAAAAAAATCAGAGACTTGTAACAACTACTAGGTATTTATATCCCTGAAAAAAATATAATGAATACCTGTGTTCTTAAATATATTATATACTAGTACATGTATAACTTTCCCATTTTAACCATTTAATTATATTTCACATTTCTCTGAAACCAAAATACTGAAAAACTGCCAACTTATAAAATGGTATATCAATATACATGTACAGATAAAATATATACTGTGGAAGTATAATATATACCAATAAGCTACTAATAAAATCAATGATTGTCAGTGGATCAAATTTTGTCTAAATTCTTAACTCACCCATTACCGTTAATGGTAGTTCACATATCTCTAACACAAAAAGTTGAAACACCTAACTTATACCTTCAGATATACCATGTTATTTGAGCCAATAAAATTCTAATAAAGAATTGTGACTGTGGATCAAAGCCTCTATCAATCAGATTATCGTTACTAATAATTCAAAGTATATGATCCATGATTAACTGGGGAAAAAAAAATTACAACCTGTTTAAACGATCGAGGCTTGTCGTAAACTGGATCAGAGACTTCTAATCAATATCATATACTTTAAAATTATTTACTATTTAAATATTTATTTAACACTAAAGTTATTTATACTTTTAAATTAATTTACATATAGATTATAAGGAACGTGTCAAGTTAACAAACTCCTGCACATACCTGTTGACAAAATTTTTGTCAGGTTTGAGAATGACTGTATTCATCTTAGAACTTTAAAAATTTTCTTATGAAATCAATTTTTAAATCCATGTTTATATTTTCAAGAATACTATATCTATATAAATTTATTTATATGTAAAAAAAAGAACCTTATTTATCCCACAAAAAAAAAGTAAAATATAAAACAGGAAAAAAATCTTATTGACAAAAATTTTCTGACATTTATTACTGCTGTGTTCAAATGATTTTCTCTTGCTAATTTTAATTTCAAAATCAGACTGATTTTACAATTTTAAATTAAGTCAGTTTTATATTATGACATAATATTTACCTATATGAATAAAATTAAAAGTAAGATGTTGCCAAAACAACAAATTCCCCCACAAAGACAAATTTTACTTTATAAGTATTCCTTCAAATCTTGAGCAAATTTTATTCACTGATGAAAAAGGAAACTTTGTGAATTACTGACAAAATTAAGTTTCTATAACATTTTTTTATGAAGATTACTTGTCGTCAATATTGCAAAACTTTTTCCTTAAATACCTTAAATTATGCAAAATCACACAATAAACTCACACAACACCCCTACCAATCAGAATTCAATTTAACAAACTTAATATTGTACTCACAATAATAACAGAATTCTATCCTCTACAGAATTAACTTAAAACCAATCTGCTTATAGTTAAAATTTTAAACAAGAGCTGACATTATACATAACAGCACACCTCCCCTGCACATCTAGTTCATTACAAACTTAAGGACTTTTGATACACTTTAACTTTTTTAACTTACATACAGAAGATTTACACATCCAAAACATTACCAAAATGAATGGATATAAAAACCAAAACTCTATAACATAAATTGAGATAAATCAACAAGTCCCATTGATGGAAATATTCAAGTATATCAAAAGACCTTAAACAGTGGACACTTATGCTTACACTCACTCTGGGTGGTATGACATAAGCACCTTTTTACTTATTCAAAAAATGAAAAAAAAAAAAAATATATACCAGTAAAGTGCTCTAGCCAAGAATATGTGATACTATGACCTCCTGACCTTTGACGTAAATTCAAAATGGTTAAAATTACAATTTGGCATATATTTATATGGAAAATAATCAGATATCATTCCTACTACATGGCCTTAATTCTGTGAAATTTGACAGATTAAATGATTTATCTTTTATGATAATTCAAATTAATTAACGAATCAAAAAATTATTAATAACGTTTTGATTATGATTAGATATAATTGGTTGAGTTTGATTTTTTTTTTCCGGTGTCACACAGGCAATTAACTTTAATTTAAAGATATTTAACAATTTGCATTATACAAGAATTTTTATACTTATGGGTATATGTGGTTTATTCAAAAATAATCATTCAAAAAAGTTAAAATAAAAATCAAAGTACATGTACCACTGATTACAATCACAAAATTTGAGGGGCCTGGTTTACAGATCATTGTACCCAGGTTCTAATTTCATTCTGGCAGACTCCGTAGTAAAGAATTTTGAGAGCTTTCTTACCCTTTTTTCAGTTTTTTTTTTTAATTTTAAATATTTGGTCACATTGTCAAACAGAGGCTTTGAACACCGATTGAGTTGTTTTCAGTACTGGTTCCTAGATCACTGTGCCAAAGTTCTAATCTTATTCTGTTTCTGACAGATTCCACAATGAAGATGATTGTCAATTTATTTGCCTATGTGGTTTTCTTGAAGGAAGTGTAGCAGAACTGACAGCATTGATACAAGTGACAAAATCACGACAGGTGTTCATGGAACTCGTGCAATAAGTCAACCTGGCCCTGGTTTTACAATCATTCCTTCAGCATGATTTTGCTAATTTAAATTCAGCTAATTTTGGTTATCTTTATGAAACAAAAAATAATAATTTCGACAAAAGTGGAATACATATATTAATAGCTTGAAGAAATCTTTAAAATGACATCATACATTATTTGATATTATGAAAAATAACAAATTAAATAAGTCTACAATTTTGTTAGATTTAAGTTAACAGTACAAGAGACAGATCATTGTCAAACCCACAGAGGTGAGACACCATCAGTTTGAATTAACACCTTAACTTCTCTGTAACCTCAGAATCAATGGGGACAGGGTTTTCACACTGGGTTATCAGTTACTACTTCATAACCATGCATTATGAAACTAAAATCAGCCAAGTAGGAAAGAAGATTTAAGAAATTTTGTATTTTATTAAGCAGGTTTTTATGCTACACAAATAGTGCTTATATATATGATTATCATTAATATATGTCTACATATAAGTAAAATAAATACCTAATTTAATGGGAATAATAAGTGATAAGCTGTTATTTGTACTCAAACATAAGTGATAAGCTGTTATTTGTACTCAAACACATGCATGCAAACACATGACATGGGTAGCTTTAAATGTCAGCATGTGAAAAATCTATAGCCTATATATCGAAAGCAATTCATAAGTAATTTTCACCTGAAGAGTGTTGATTTTCAGATATCTGTGTACCAGGACACTATTAATGAACTATAATGCATGTTAGGTGTCAAATAATCATATAAATCACAAATACAAGTGTTTGTGTTATAATGATACCTAACAGGATAAAATTTTAAAAAGAGATTAAAAGAAACTGAAACAATTCAAACAAAATTAAATAACTTCTGTAACATGGTTTTCTAACCCAATATTTCATGTACTACTGACAAGCTTTTGTACTGGGTCTAAGCTAGTCCTGGAGTTGTAGTGTTGTATATAGTTGATACACAGCCAGATTTTCTGGTCTGGATCTTTTAGCCTTGTGGAAAAACAGCAGCTTATCACCTAGAAGTGCTGAATTTGATCCTCAGTTGAGGCACTGAGTGAAAATGTGTTTTTTTCAGTGGGTTCACATATATACATGTAATAGATACATGTATAACAGTGATTTACTCATACTGTCATACTTTCTGGTCTGAATCTTTTGGTCTTTTAGTTGTTTGATTGTCTATCATCCAGAAGGACCAGGTTCTATCCTCAGCTGGGTCACTCGATGAGGAAGTGGGGTTTTTTTTATTTTTTTATTTTTATTTATTTATTTATTTATTTATTTTAAATATTATTTTTATTTATTTCTTTTATTTTTCTCCAAGTGTTTCCTCATCCTGTTACACTTTTATTCTCTAAGTACCTTTAAGTTGCACATGTCATAATATGTCCAATCTAGCTTTTTTCGATAAGTAGTTGGTGTCATGTTTATGTTCATTAAGCAAGATCATTTGATAACATTTCCTTGTTATAAATCAAATACAGACTGATGGTTGATAGTATTTCAAACCAGGCCAGATGAAATGATAAATGTTATAATTAATGATAGTATTAACTAGTGGTTATACACCATTTGCACCAAAATTTAATTGTTTTAAATAATAACATTTACAATCAATGATTTTTTAAACAAAAACAAATTACTGTAAAATATCAAATGATATGTTTTTACTAAATCTATATAAATTCAAATAATGACTGCTTGGCCACATTTTTAATGTAAAATGCAGTATAGTTAATGCCCAACATAAAATATTTAGCTCCATTGTGTTATACTAAGCAACATTAGCTCTAACATCATTTTTTGGATAATCAAATGTATCAGGTGGTCACACTCAGGCAATATTCCATTTGTATTAGAAAGCATATTGAAAAAGCATCATTAGGTCTCAAAAGCTGAAACAAATTCCCCAATGTAAAGCAAGCCTAATTTTTGTTTAAAATACAAAATACTAGTATTATAACTGAAGTTCTCACAATCTATGTTACATGAGGTACATCAATATTTAATACAATGCAGATAAGTGAATGTTTCTGCATCTACAGAACAACTTTTTACATGCAAAAAAATCTCAGACCATTTCACTCCATTGTCATTTCAACTAATTAATGTTTTGCTAAACAAGCAATTTCCTAAATAGTGGATTAACCCCATATATCAGGGCTTCGATTATTCACTCGTCCACTCATCCTGACGAGTGAAATTTGCACTTGGACGAGTGATATTGTTACTACCACTCGTCACAGTGCAGAGATAAATTTATCAGACATATACATCAAGGGGCTTGTTGCAATTACTAAACAACAGATTATATTGTTTTTTTCGGGAAAATTTTGTATAAGGAGGTCAGTTGTAACGAGGCCCTTTCTAGACATTGGCGGTTCTGTTACAAGCGTCATTGAATAAAATCATTTAAACGTTTGCATCACATGTGCAAACCTATTGTTTGGCATTTAGAATTTACTTAGTGTAATGTAAAATCGAACCAATCCATGTTCCGAGTGTTTATGTACTTGTCGGTCCGTTAAGTATGTCAAATGAAAGTAAACAAACTGTTTTGTTTGACTTTCTAAAGACAAACAAGGATGTAACAGCTGATAGAGAAATTTTCAAAGACACTGATTAGACTACCACTGATCCTGACGACAAACCAGTTGCAGGTAGAATCATTTCTAAACCTGCCACTTCAAAACGAAAGTTACTGGTTACTGAAAGTGGAAAATCTGAAGTTCCTGAAAAACTTAAGAAGCTAGTCAGAAAACATTTATTGGTACTAGCTCTGGTGGTACTTAAGAGAAGGGAGTCTCGTTTTTCATGTAGTGTACTGTGCCGAGTTAAATTTCCAAGTGACGAATGGTTTTCTTCTTTAACTAGGCACTGTGCCGAGTGGCATTTAAAATTCTATCTAAGGCCTGATATATGGAAAACAATTCATCCCATTGTATAATCAAAATTAAAGGAATTATTAAAAAAAATATTTACAAATAAATAATTTAAAGGTAAAATCTGTTTTGTGATCAGGACTAGTATTCTACTCAAATTTCTTAAAGTTAACAATGACTTTTGGATCATTATTAATTAATCAAATTCAATTACTGGCATTTACTGCACAGCAGATAAATCCAAAATTTAATGAAATACTGTAAACGATGATGATGATTATTGTTATTATTTTTTTTTTTATGATGATGATGATATTTGACATGTAAAATTGCTTTTCAAATGTTATGAATATTATTATTATTATTATTATCATTATTATTATTTTTTTTATTATTATTATAAATAATGACAAACAATGCCAAAACATGTGGTTGCTTATAATAACAAACTGGGCTATTCCCTAAGGCTGTTATAAAAAAAATGAAATGAAAATTAATTTTTAAACAAAAAGTTTATTTCATTAATATTGAAGCAAAAATAAATAAAATTTGCATTTTTAAATGTGGATAATGCTCATGACTGCAAAAGAAAAGATGACATAAGCCAAAATATGAATTTTGAACTTTTGAATATTATTTTGTTTTGTATTTTGATTAATGCTGGGTAATGTTCAACAAAACATTAATGATTATGTCTAATTTGTTAAAAAATCTTTGTTGTAGAAAAAATTTAAAAAAAGGAAAAAAAATAAAAAATGAAACAACACAAACAATTTGGTATAAGTTTTAAATCAAGTATTTTAGAGGGTTATATCTGATGATTCTGTGAGGGAAAAGTCCTGGTAGTGATAGGTAAACAGTCTATGGAATAAACTTTATGCATGTATAGTGATTATGGGAAGTTGTCTGGTTTTAGCTCAAAATAGATATTGCTCTCTTTTTTATTTATTATCTTTTAAGTTTTTAAAATGAAACTTCAGATAAAATATGCTTGTTTTCAAATATGCTAGTAATAAACACTTGATTGTCCCCTATATTAAACTGTATTTGTGCCTTATGTGATACAAATAGTGTAAACAGTTCATTAAAAATATTTAGGGAAAATAAATTGATTCATTTTTCCAGATTTTTAATGCCAATTTTGTAGCAATTATATCATCATGTTTTGATCATTTTAATAGGCAAAATAAAATTAACGCTATCCTTGACAAGCGCACTTCTGCTTAGCCTCACCACTTGCAAAAGTGAGACCTAAACGTGAATGAATTTTTTGGATTATCAACATGAATCCTACTACTACTAGTATAAGGCTATAACATTGTAAACTCAAAATTCTGCAATCTGTTGTAATTTACTTGTTTTGCCTACCTTTAAAAGTGGATGCCTTTTACTTTCAGCAACGAAGTTAAATAACAAAAACACAAACCATGCTACTTTCTAGAAGGAAGAAACTACGTACTGGCGGCCATTTGTAAACGTTACCCCGAACAACGTAAATCTCGTCTGATACGTGATTAAAGAAACAACATGGCAGCCCCCTTAAGCAAAGGGATTCTTTGTAAAATAAGCGAACTGAAATTGGACCGGACACTTCCTTCTGGACAATGTTTTAGGTAAAAGTACATTCGGCGTTTCGTATTTGCTTTTATCTCTTTTTAATTTTTACTGCTGTATCATCTGACAGTGATAAAGAACGATGTAACCCAGTACCTAAGTAGAAAGGGAGATAATACTGACTGTGATGATAAATGCAGTAAACTACACTACTTCTTTACTTACCATCTTAGTTTCTAAGTGTACCTTCTTCGATCGTAGCTTTGTCTTTTGCGTATGCTTTGTACTGACACAAACCGTGACTTTTAGGTGATAGCTCTAAAAGAAAGCATTTGAAGAGGTTAATGTTCCACTCAGATTCATTATCCTAGCATATCATGAACCAAGGCAAATTGTGAGTCCAAACAGATCATTCAAGAAGAACAAGCCATTGACAGCTACTTTAGAGAATAGATGACTTTGTGAGATAAAAATAAGAAAGGGAAAATGCAGTGATGTTACAGAAACCATTCATATGAGTCATTATTAAGCTTGTATTTTAGTCATCAGTTTTGTTTGAAGCGTGAGGCAATGTTGCCATTATACGTGCAAATGACGAGAGTATAAACTTGTAGATATAATTTTTTTTTAATCCCTAGATATTATAAATTAAAAAAAGTTCCTTAATGAACATAAATCGCTAGTAATTCATTTTTTAAAAAATCATGTTTTAATAAAATTGCACAGCAAGTTCAATAAACATTACATATAAATCCCTGTCAGATTTACTGAATATATAAATATCTTATCCTATCAGCCAGAACAAATTCACTACATTTCATACTTGATCCTGCCTGATTAATTGGAAACATATTTTTTATTATCCACAGATGGAAGGAAATCATGACAGGAGTATGGAGGGGAGTTATTGATGGCAGTGTTTGGACACTTTGGCAGTCGGATTCTGTTCTTTATTATGATGTCATTACAAAAACGGAACAAAGTGATACAAAGATTAAAACTGAACTTGACAGCGCAACTTTGTTTAAAGACAAAACCATGAACAAAAAATCCATAAAAGGTGAAATACTCAAAAATAAAGCTTGTTATAAAGCAAAAACTGCCTCGCTATCAGAAATTTGTTCATTTCATAAAGCAGAAATGTTAGAAACTGAAGGCATGAGCCATTATCCAACAGACAGAAAAAAGATCAAAACTGAACCAAAGGGAGATAATCCTGTTGTTCAGTGTATATCAGAACCAAAGAAAGAAAAGATTATAGAAAAGCTTAGGGATTACTTTAGACTTGATGTTAATTTATCAGATTTGTATGAAAAGTGGTCATCAGTTGATGATAATTTTAAGAAAGTTTCACAAAATTTTGAAGGTATTAGAATTTTAAGACAAGATCCGGTTGAAAATTTATTTTCATTCATATGTTCTTCAAATAACCACATTTCAAGGATAAGTTCCATGGTGGAGAAACTTTGTGAAAATTATGGAGACTTTATTTGTGAAATAGATGATCAAGCTTATTATTCTTTTCCATCTGTGTCTAGTTTAGCCCAAGAGGGTGTGGAGGAAAATCTGAGAACATTAGGGTTTGGATATAGGGCCAAATATATATACCAATCAGCCAAATATATTAAAGAGAATTGCACTGAATCATGGTTATATGATTTGAGGCATAAGCCTTATAAAGAAACTAAAACAGAACTGATGAAGCTGTGTGGAGTTGGTGGTAAGGTTAGTAATGTTGCAAAACACCAAAAATTAAATTGCTGATCATGTTTGACTTGGTTAATTAGTCCAAAGTGACAGGTTATGGATCATAGTACCTCTCACTGCCTAGGTTTAAATTTCAGTCAGGACAGATATTATGTCTGAAAAATTGTAGGTTTTATCAGGGCACTCTGGTTTTCCCTATTATCCAAGAACTGACCAACTCAATACATTGATTAAATCTGGAGTGTAAAACCTCATTACTCAACTCAATATTTTATATTATATTTTTCTATTCATGTTATACAAAACATTATTTGAATTTATAGACATGTCAACTGGAATTTTGTCACCATATGGTGAAATACAGTGTTAAAATTACTCTATTCACTGCATTATTAAGATGATTTCATTGATAAGTACATGTGTATCATGTTGTTATCTTGCAACTGCATCATTTGTGTCTAGGGTTACTAGAGGGCATGGCTTATTGTTTGTTTGTCTTGGTAGTGGGCATTACCATTTAGTTTTGGTTTTTGTGTATATTAAAAAACAAATATTACCTTTAGGCAATTATGACTCTTTGATGTGTTTGTTTTTTTTTATTTCAGTATATATTGTTTGACTCAAACAAGCCTTCTTTTGTTTTGTCAGTTATTTATATTTTTATAACAGGTGTTTGATGTATTATATTTTATTATACTTTATTTTTACAGGTAGCTGATTGTATCTTTTATTTCATTCATTCATCCATCCATCCATTCATCTTTTCATTCATTCATCCATCCATCCATTCATCTTTTCATTCATTCCATTCTTCATTCCAACCTTGATACATGCCTCCCTTCCTTCCTTCCTACCTACCTTTCCTTTTTTCTTTCTTTCTTTCTTTCCTCATTCATTCATTCATTTTTTTTTATTTACAGGTAGCAGACTGTGTTTGTTTGATGTCTATGGATAAACTAGAAGTTGTTCCTGTGGATACACATGTATGGCAGATAGCTGCCAGAGATTACATACCACACATCAAACAAGTCCAAATCTCTCACAGATAAACTTTACAATGAAATAGGTGTGTGATATTTTTTTAAGACACAAACTGTTAGTTCCTTGTATTTGTCATATAAAACCATTATCATTATTAATCCACACTCATTGTCCCTTTGAAAAATTCTAAACTTTGATAAATTTTAACATTATAAGTGTTGAATTATATTTAACTTGTGATTGCCTTAACTTCATATAATTTTCTGTATTTTAATTCCTTACTCAAATAGTTGTGTTTTCTGAGTATTTTCAAATTCCCTCCACTGAGTTGATTTGACAAAGTTTTTCCTTAATAAATATCCAGGACTTACAATTCAAATTTTTTTTTTTTTTTTTTTTTTTTTTTTTTTTTTTTTTTTTTTTTTTACTGTGACCAAGTCCACTATATTTCTTTATATTCAAACAAATGACATTGTGCAGCACTAAATTTAGGTTTATATGGAAGGGAAATGAAAAGATATTTTTTTTTAAAAATGAATAAAGTTGGCCACATAGATTTAATTTTCTGTTTCTTCAAATCAACTTTATGTCTACTTTAGGTGATTATTTTAGAGAACTTTGGGGTGATAAAGCAGGATGGGCACATCAAGTAAGTATAAATATACTAGTATATAGTGAACTGTAGATATATAAAGATTTGTTGTTGATTGATTGAAATGATGCTTATGCTCCATTCAAATTATTTCACATATTAGAGATAGACAATTCCAATTAAATGTACCTAGATAAAACCACCAGCCTTTGACAACTTAATCCTTAAAATTTCTTACACTAGTCTATAAATTAAGTTTGATTCAAACCCAGGCAGTGAGAGAGATTGATATTCATAAGCCAACACTCAATCTTTGATGTGCATGTTATTATTACAAAATGCAAGTCATGAATAATTTGTTTGAAATCTGATCATTTTGATATTTAAAAAAAGTTTCCTAATATATAATATAACTTTTCCTTATTTGGATATCTCTGTGTCTATTGGTATATAAAGCTAATATTTTCATGATTAAAAGCATATGCTGTAGATCAAGGGAGATAACCATGTAGGCTACATTGAATTGACAAAGTTTTATAATCACAATATAGATGAATCTAGCTATTATCATTGCAGGTGTTATTTATGGCTGATTTGAAACAGTTTAAAGGCAAAACAGACAATAGACAGGTTTGAATTGATTTTTTCAGTTATTAATTATAAAGATTTTGAATGAAATTGATTTTTTTTTTCTAATTTTTAAATTTATGAAATTGGGCTGTTTATTTTCATAAAAAACTACACAAGCAACAAAGACAAAGTCAAATCTTGTTACTTGCATAGCCTCATTGATTCAACCAATATATGTGATTAAGCTACACACAGGTTTTACACAAATCTGCTTGTACCGGTATTTAAGATTTAAAAGGATGCCATTACTATGCCCCATTGGGGACTATATTTGGATCTGTTGAAATAGACCAAATATACACTGGTCCAAGCTATAACAGCAAAGACACAATGACCACTTATCCCTTATTACATCGTACTCTAGTAAGTTTAAAAATTATCTGACGAGTCATCTCTGACATAATGCCTTTGTTGGCAGGTACATACTTGTAATAACTGCCGTTTGAACCATCTTTGGGTTTGTGTAATGTGAAACAGTACATGATAAATCACCACCGCCCACCCCCACCCCCCCCTCCATTGTCAAGAAACGTAAAGTGATCACACCCAGTCCACAGAATGGTGTTATACTAAGCAGTAGATCCATTCTTCTTCTACAAAATATTGAGAGTGAAAAGTATTTCAATATCTCTTGCCACTGCATAGTCTCTACACCATCAACACTTACTGTGCCTCCTCATGGCAACACATGATAGATGAGGTTTCACTTTGAGTCAAAAAGCTGAATAATAATACATGTATATCTCAGGATTGTGAGTAAATTTGGGCACCTGGAAAATCAATAAACCACACAACTGGTAGTAATTTTCCTATAGAAATATTTTAACCTTAGGTTGTGAAAATTACTGGTGCTTAAGACCTATAGGGCGCCAAGACCTTGATTGGGATTGGGGACCTTATTTCAACCCCTTATTGCCCAAAACTAAATGCGAAAATGTGTCAAATTTATAGATGTTTTACAGTATAATTATAACATTTTCAGATTAAAGATGAAGACACAAAAGAAGACACCAAGTCAACAAAAAGGAAAGCAACAAAAAGAAAGAAATGAGAATAAAAATACACAAGTATTTCATGTCTCATGTCCAGGCTGCCCAACAGGGTTCAGAGGATTTCATCCATTTTTTAAAGATATGTTCCTCAAAAAATAGCAAGACAGAATCCTCATATATATCCAGAACACAAGTCTCAAAGTCTATGGTCTTTGATATATAGGCTTTAATGAATAAATGATTAGGCTGTTCCTATTGCCTTTGATGAATAAAAGATTAAGCTGTTCCTATTGCCTTTGATGAAGTAATGATTGGGCTGTTCCATACAGGTGACACCCTTTTGTACATCTGCTTAATTGCTTGTGTTGTTTGAAACAATTATTGGTCATGTACAGTCTGATAGATAGTTTTTAATAAACATGCGAGGGTTGATACCATATATAATGACACTAGCAGCATGGTGTCTGACATCAGTACAACATAGTCAATTGTTGTTCAAAATTTTGAAAATTTGAAATTTGAAAAATGTATTTTTTTAATCAATTAGTTTTCAGCTTCATAGATTCATAGTCCTTATTTATTTATTTTTATCAAATTTTGATGCATGGAAATCGAATTAATTATTGGTGCTATACTAACTCAAGAGATGGCCTCCCCTCGTTAGACATTTTCAATAATATGCTTCCAGTTAGCCTCCGCTGCATAAAATGAAGAAACACACACAAGATCTTGTTTGCTGTTGATTTGTGGTCCAATGCTAAACAAAGTGTATCGCACAATGAGGAGTATCAAAATCATAAAAAGGAGAAAGAGAAGGATTAAATATTTCAAATTTATGATATAAACTTATAGAGTCTTATTAAAATTATAACATACATATATTGTTTATTGTTTTTCTCTGACACTAGGGGCCTTGGTGGCTGAGTGGTCTTAAGTGCACGCTTATAGCACCTCTAACCACCTGGGTTTGAATCCCTCTCAGGGGAGATCTTAGTGTGAGCAAGCTTGTCATTTTACTTGCCGAAGGTCGGAGGTTTTCTCTGGGCATCCCAGAACTGAACACCTCCAAATAAGTGAAAGAATCTTGACTTGGACTTAAAACACCATTACTCCACTCTTCATTTGATTTAACACCCTTGTTATTTAGCCCCAATTGGTTGTACACTTTACACAGCAGGCTGTGTTATTGTATCACTTTTTCCTTCCACGGGTCTGTCTTGTTTGTTGTTGATTAAACTTTTGTGTTCAGGAAAACTTCAAAGACTATGATTTTTGCTTGTAAAATTGGTCAATTTCAAATAAGACTAGGGTAGTCTAGTTGTAAAATTGGTCAATTTCAAACAATTAAGACTAGGGTAGTCTAGTTGATAGCTATGCAATTAGTTGGTCAGTTGTTGTTTAACATCAGCAATTTTTCAGCTATTTACATCAAGAGAAAGTATAATAATCTTTAAGGCTTAATCTAAGAACAATGTTTGTGTTTTTGCAAGATTTGTTTAATGATCTGCTTAGTACAATTTTGCACTTAGAGTGACTTTAATGTGCTAGGCACAGGGTCAGTTTGTTGCCGACAAGCATACCACTACCCCAGTCACATTGTCCGGAAAACTTGCAAACCAGATGATTCCCTGTCCTGTAACTGGATTGTTGAAATGAAATGCACTTTGGTGTGTTAAGGATTACATAATGATTGACTGACTAGATGAACATCACAAATACAACTGTGGATGGTAAGCTATTTGGTTTTTGGTTTTGGTCTTTGAAATGTTTTTTTTTTTTTTTTTTTTGGTCAAATGTGCCTCTCTAAAACTAGATAAATTATAAGAAACCGAAACTTGACATGGTCAAATAACTCGTTGCTCATTGACAGTATAAATCCAAACTAGACTTAACAGACTGATTATCTCCCCTTTGACTAGCATCTAATTCTTTACAAATGGTACTCTATCAGAGACTGTGAGTGAGGCAAATTTAAAAAAAAAAAAAAAATTTCAGGGTTATACTTGTGTTTTAAATCCAACTAAAATCCTTTGCTGAAGAAATATAAATTATTAAAACTTGTAAACTTTTGAAAATCTGGTAAATTTAATTCAACTTTATTTTTTTATCTTGATAGATAAGGCTTCAGCACATTCATCAGAAGATATTTTCCTGAAAAAATATTATTTTTGATTTGGTTGATTAATACTTGAGTAAGATATGTTCTGGCTTCTGTCTTGGTGATGATTTATGCAGGTACAAGAAACAGGTTCTGATTTCTGATTTTGGTTTGTAAGAAGCTAGATTTTAATGTCATTTCTGGACAGTAATCTTAAATATTTTATGCACTGTAATGTTTTTGGTGATTTTTTTTTTTAAGTACTGGGAAATCAGGGTTTCAATGTTAAATCATTTGTGGAGAACTGTATCTGATTTTTCTGTGTCCGTAAGTTCTTCTTAGTGTTTTTTAATTTTTTTTTAGCAATATTCAAAATGTTTTGAAATTGATGACATTGTTCCTAAGTTCATGAGTATATTTGGATGATATATAAATATATATTTATTCAATCATTCATTTTATTTATTTATTTATTTATTTATTTATTTATTTATTTATTTATTTATTTATTTATTCAATAAAAAGCATTTAAATCTAGATGGTAAAAATGCATTGTTTCATTCTGCAAGAAAGTTAAAATAATAATAAATAATAATCATGGAAAATAAACTTTTTCTCTTTTTTTTTAGTAATACAAAATGTTTTATTATACACAAATGTCATGGATATTCAGGGGGTCAGTCAGAATTAATTAGTAATGACCACTTATACTCAAGATTTTAGTCTAATTAGAAATAAATCAGGACCAGGTGATTGGTCATTTTAACAATAAATAAACCATTTGGTTCTGGTGTCACTAAATAAACAAGTCAAGCTGTAAAATATTTACTGTTATGTAATTTATCACCCCCTTAATTCATAATGTTGTATACATCAATATATACCCCCCATAACTGAGATGTCACACAGAAACCATAATGTACTAGAGTACTAGAGGGCATGGCTAATTACTACCAGTGTACTTGTCAGTACCCTTACTGGGCTGTATACTATACCATTACTGTTGATAACTTACTTCATAGTAACATAGCTATAGTATCATATGAAGACCAGGCAGGCTGAAGGTAAGATGTGACAAAAAATCTCAAATGGTTAAAAAATGTTTAAATGATATTTTACCATGTGTAAAACCTTTTTTTTTTTTTTTTTTTTAAATTTTCATATGATAAATTTTAGTTTTCATTTAGGTGGTTATTTTATGAGAAAATACACACTAAAATAAGAGAAAAGTATCTTTTAAATTATATTTTGCTTGTAAGAAAAAAAATTTTAAAAAAATAAACTTTCCACCTTCAGAATTATCTCCTCTTTTGACAAAATCTAATATTTGTATCAATTCTAAAGAGAATTTAATCATCATATATAAAATGTTCAACCATGAGAGTTCAATTACTTTTTTATCATATACTACATATTTTTTTTTAAATTTATACTGTTTTTTTATATTTAACATGGCATTTTCTATGAAACATAAAAAGAAAATTAGATTTTCTATTAAGTAGTTGACACCCTGTGTAAGTTATTCATCATTTAATTAGGTAGACAATTTATTGCATGTTAGAAACTGAATGTTTTAGTATTAGGTCTATGATTGGCTGAAAGTAGGACCTGTTAAAAGTGTGGTTTGAACAAGAAATGATGAAAATTATAACAGATTTGTATTGGTCGAGCTGAGACATAAAACCTTTACCATATCTGTACAAAACATGAAAAATTATCTAAATTAAATTACTATTTTTTTTTTTATTATTTGTATTATTACAGTCTGCACAAGGCCCCATGTAGACTATTAACTCTGTCAATTTGTGTATTAAATTTTTAGTGTGTGATCTGGTATCCCTGTGGGTTAATAGTACTATTAAATAACTGAAGATAGATTCCATTGTCATAAATTATAACAGTATAATGTGAAAATGTCATCAAATTTAATTTGTAAATATAAATATTGGTATTTGGTATTTACCTGTATGTAAAATATTGAGTGATTGTCGAGTGAGTCAGGTGATCACTTTCAAGAGACTATTTCTCTTTTGCTTGATAGATGAACCAATTAAGAAGAAAAATGCATGTATTTGGGTTTACCATTACCTATATAAATTTGGTGATATCCTCTAATATTTGGTGATATCCTCGAATAACCCCACCCAATTTTACATTTTTAATAAAAATTTCCAAACTCTTTCTCTTTGCTGGCTCCACAGCATGCTGGTTTTGTTATTCCCTGACTAGCGGTCTACCCGGTGCTCGCCTGTTCGCTTGGTAGCCTCTTCTCCTCTGCCTCCTCCTACTTTGCCACGACATCTTCACCATACAAAAAGGAACAGTCTGCACATTGGCCTAAGGTCAAAATCGTCCTTGTCTAATATTTGTACAGAACTATCACTTCTGTAGCAGACCAGGCTTGATAGATTGCAGGACAGCTCAGTTGGTAGAGTGTCCCCCTAGTATTGGGAAGGTGCTGTGTTTGAGTCTAAGTTTGGCTGTTGCATTTTTTCCCTTTTGTGTTACACTTCCATTACCTGGTAAATCATATAAATTGATGTTTACCCATAACAACAATATTTTTGAGGCATTTGTTACATAAACATAAAAGTTTATGGTGTCAATCAAAAGGAACATTGGTGAAGGCTTCTCTGGAAATGTAAAATTAAAATAAAAAAGTGTGTGATAATATTCAATACAAGGTTTTAGTACGGGATATTACCACTTTGTGGTAGTTAATATTTGCCATAATATTGGTGTGGCTTTGAAAATACCAGTAATTTATTCACTCGTTTTTTTTTCTGCAAATAACATGAAGAAAATTAAAGCATTAATAATGCATTTACTTATCAAATGTGACATACATGTTGTTATTTTGTTTTTTTTTGTTTTTTTTTTCAAATTCTTTTTTGCTATTGCATCAATCAATTGAATTAAATGGAACTTTTAATAAAAAATAATGATTTCAAATTTCTTGATAAAAAACTTTTAATACTCTGTTTGAGCAAATTTCTTATAACTAATTTATCAGTACTTCAAAATTAAAATATTAAAAATTTGGCTTTCTCACATATTTATTTATCTATTTATATATATATATATATATATATATATATATATATATATATATATATATATATATATATATCTATTTATAAAATGACATCATTATTTTTAAGATTTAAATTTAATTTTTAATTAAATATTCTCTAACAAATAAATTCAATTGTAGGAAAAGTAAAAATTTAGCCTACCACATATATTACATATATTTTATACTAAATTTTAAGTGAACATGTAAATTGAAAAGTAAACATTTATTTATTTATCCCATAAATTCAAAATTGTATCAGAGAAGCATGAAAATTAAATTCCTATGAAAAAAATAGCCGTTGGTGCAATGTTTTTATGAGATTTAAAGAATTTATTGATAATTTTTTATTGGTATTTACAATTCATGAAGGTATTAAGTATCTTTTTTATATCGGTGATAATACACGGTTCACTCAAGGAAATACATTATTATTCTCGCATACCTGTGATAAGTACAACGGAAGTTTTCATTAGCCAATCAAATTCACTCAGTAACTGGCACTAAAAACATTGATTTTAAATCCCGCTAAAGCACAAACACGGATAGGCTGTATGTCTGATGGCAACGAAGGTTTGTTAGGTTAAATAAGATCTAGCATGCGAATTGTTCATTTTTTTCTATTCTGGATTACTTAATACAATTTCAAGAATTTTAAAACAAATCGAAATCAACGATGCATGCTGTCCAAATTTTAAACCGACGCTAGTGCATGATACAATTTTGTTTTCATTCATTGACGTGAAAAAACAACAATGATGGCAGATTCGCCACTTATTACACCTAGAGGCAAATCTTCTAAAGGTAAAAGGTGTCTTCCCACAATTCCTAATGATCTCAGAAGGCGTGAAAACATCCAGACATCGCCTGGGCTTAAATCTGTAAAATTTAACACCGAAACAATAGAAACGTCAATCGGAGGTACACAGACGACAGGGAAAATTAAACCTTCCGTCCCAGAGTCGTCCAGTTTTAGCACTGATGAAAGTAGTTTAAGTACAAATAATAGTGTCGATAATTCTCTCTCTCCAAATGGGGGATTTCTGGATAATGGAACCTCTTCTACAAGTGAAAATAGTTCTGACAGTTCATCTGTTAATGATAATTCCTCTGTTACGGTCCAGGTTTCAGTTGAAGCAGATGTGTATAAAGAAAATTATTTAACTCCAGTAAAAGGCACAAGTGGGAATTTCAGAACAGCATTTGACCATTTGGATCTTGACAATATTACCAGTCCAGGTATGAGGACACCAAGAAGACGGTATACCTTAGATGATAAGTTACTTCAGACACCAGAATGTTACTCTACTGTACAAATGGAATCGCCAAGGACAAGGCTGGGGAGAATTGTGAATGAACTTGGTATGGATGGAGAAGATAGCTCCAGTGTAACTGTTGCTGTTCGTGTTCGCCCATATAGTCAAAGGTAAGCAATTGACTTAATACCTAATATCCATCTATATAGCAGGGTTTAGCTAGTCGTGGCGGTGTAGTGTTGAAATTAGATATGATAAGAGTGATTTACTGCCAGACTCTGGTCACAGGTGCTTGTGGAATGGTTATAACCATTCCACAAGCACCTGTGACTCTGGTCTGGAACATTTAGTCTCTTGGTTAGAATGCTTGCTTTTCACCTGATCACCCAGAAGGGTCAGGTTCAATCCTCAGCCTGGGCAGTCTGTGAGGAAGTGTTTTTTTTTTCAGGAGTTTTTTTCCCTCCTGTTACACCTAGTTATACATGACTGTACCTATTTTATCAAGATATTTATGTGATCTTGCTAGCTCTTATGGTAAAGAAAAATAGTCCAGTTTAAGCCCCATTCCAACATTTCATTGTGACTATGTTATTGGCCTTTTCATTTTTTTAAGAATTTCCATTATGTGGACTGGGAACTCGAGAAATAATAAGAGGAATGCAATATTCTAAGTGGCCAAAAAATACCCAAAAATATTTAAAATATTATTTGTATGAAATTTTCAACACTTCATATAAATTCCTAAGATCATGGGATCAAACACCAAATTACATAATTTCATGAATGCATGGTTTTTTTTTTTTTTTGGTTTTTTTTTAATTTAAAGGATTAAATGATTAAAAATGATGAAAAACAGCTTTTTAAACTTTTCTTTTATAATATATAAACATGTCTATATATTCATTTTACTATACATTTTGAAACCTTTTACGTAAAGCATGTGTGGTGCATTCCATGCCTTGTATCTGTACATATTATTTATTGTTAATCATATGGCTGTATGTAAAAACTATTTAAGGTGAACAGTTATAGGTGATAAGCACATAATCTGATTTGTAGAACATTTTAAAAATATATTGTTCGATTTGTAAGACCCAAGATTTTCATATAAAGCCTTGTTGACAGTCAGATATTAAAGGAACCTTTGATATCAATAGATAGATCTATGTATTTTATCTTGCGTAATCACAAATCGAGTTAGTGATCCTGTATATTTTATTTACTAAGCCAAACACCCAGACATCTTAATTATTGTGATATTAATCTCTGTGTTGTTTTTACACTATTGTTTTGTTTACATCAATTAGCCTTTGTTTCCGTTGTTTTATTTTTTGTTTACTGTAATTATAATTGTTTATCTCTTTGTCAGTCATTGTAATTGGTAGTGGTGTGTATACATCAAATATCGGACAAAGTTTTCATAATTGATTCGAACAATATTATTCTTAAAAGCTGTAATACTTGGACTGCAAATTACCGTATACAAATTCCTTCATTCTATAATCAATATAATGCTATATTCTTCAGTTAAGTTTAGAAAACGAAAGCTAATGTATGAATTATCAAAGAACCACTTATATAACAATGTTAAGTGATTGACTGATTGAGTATGGTTTTGGTTGTAACTTGTATTTAACAAACCCAAGGTTAATCCAGTTAAATCTGATTTTTACTGATTTTTATATACTATTTGAATGCTTTGCATGCTATGCAAAAGTGTAGACAGCATCCATGTAGTTTTTATTCCCAATAGCTGGGATTAAAATCACTAAAGGTGCTTTCATACAAATACATGTACAGATGATTTTTCTGATATGATTGATTGAATGGGGTTTTATGTCCCAGTCAGTAATATTTCCCTTATTTTGAGACGTAACCAACATTTGAGGAAGTAAAAGAATTAAACCCTAAGGAAATGAACAATAAGGGTTTTTCAGCCATTCACACCTTATGTGGGTTTGGAACAGAGTTTTTAAGGTTTCATTCAAAAGATCAGTGACTTTCTTTCTAAATAACATAGATTCATTTTGTAACAATCATGAATATTCTTCTTATTAACAAAAATGCATAACAAGTTACAACTTTTTTGGAGCTGGATGATGACAACCACAATGACTGTGATAGTGAGTGCATAACAGAAATTTAATCCAGGGATGTTCTGTGTCCCTTGTTTCTTAATAAAACAGGTCTGACTGGTGGAAAAAAAAACTGTTTCGGGATCACTGGCTAGTGATGTATCCATGAATTTTCAGGTTTTCATTAAATATTCTGTTACAAGTGGATCAAGAAAAAAATATATAAGAAAAAAGATGTCAAACACACTCAATGTTTTCAGTTTTAAGATGTTACCATTTTAAATTGTGTGATTGATTATATGCATATGGTTTCAACATTTCATATTCTGTCTGTTTCAGTAGTATAAAATGTTGATTTGTATCAAAATCAGTACAGAAAAGGTTTTGAAATAATTTTTCCAGACTGCAGGAAACTGCAGATTTGAACATTTATTTGGTGGAGCATCCCACTAGACCCCGTAGGTTTTAAAGGAACATATGTGCAATTTGTGCATATCCAAAGTCCCTCCCTTCTAAGTCAAACCACCACCACCCTTCCCAGTTTTGATAAAAAAGGGAAGCATGTCTCATTTTTTAAAATTAAATTCTGGAGAAAACATCAGAGTGCAAGGTGAAAACTCTTGTCTTTCAGCAACTTCACTTATTAAAAATTCACACACATTTGATCTGCCTGAATATAATATGACCTTAGTCAGTGAAAACATTGTTATAGATCTAGCATCAGCATATTGACAACTCAGCCACCAGTGAGGTCAATTTGAAAAAAAAGTAATGCCTTCAAAAACCAACAATACACTTTTCCATTTTTCTTTTTAAATGTATGCAAATATTGATATACCTAGTAAGTATGTTTTTATGGACATAATGTGGGAAAAAAATACTAGACCTGTCCTAAATAATTATTTCCTCACGTTGAACTCTAGTACAAATTTGTTAATAAATTAACAATAATGACTTCTAAATATACCATTACTTAACACATTAATGTTGAATATTTATTTATAAGTTTATTTTAAGTGGATTAGGGATTATCATAATAAGTACAGGTAAAAGGGTTAAAGCCAATTCTTTGTTTTGTTTTAAAACTTTTTTAAAAAAGCTTTTCTATAATTTCAGTCTGCCTACACAAACATTGTAAAAATGTGCCCATTAGCGTAAAAATACGAAATGTATTAATACTTTGGTTAATAACTTTTTGAATAAAGTTCAGCGTGGACAAGTATGTAAATTTTTGAAAGTGATTAAAGTTAATGTATGGTGATTTGATTAAATCTGTTGAGGAAAACATTCTTTTCTACTATTATTTCTTTCTAATATAAGAAACAAATTTTAAAGTTAATTTTTAATGTTTATTTGCTGTCGGTTGGTTCAAAACAAAATTTAATTTTCTGATAAGCTCATTGTCATAACTTCTTCTTTTTTCTTTCATTGAGTATTATATATATTATTCATAAATTACACATGGTATATTTTTAGCATCTTGCCTGGTAACCTACAAGATTTGATAACTAAACTCGTCAACCTCATCAAGTCCATTTGGAGACTTGATTTTACCATTTATTTGCTAATTATTCCTTTACGGTTTATTAAAGAAAAATTAAAAAAAAAAAAAAAAAAAACTATTACAGAACTTAGGGAAAAATAATAATCCTTCATTCCAGTGGCCTGAATTGCCTAAAATTTTAATTTCGCTAGAACTGTAATTTAAAAATGCTACCAACACACTGAAACATGACTAGTATAAATCAAGCATTCTTGCAAGAAATTGGGTATGACAGAGTTTTTTTTAAGTTAACAAATCTTACCAGTAAGTAAATTACCCATTCTCACAATTTGTCTTTGCATGATTACAAGTTCACATTTGCATGTGTGTCTATTCTGAAACAGATAAAGTAGGTTTTGGTGACAAAGTGTCTTACCACCTAGAGTAGATATCCACTCAGGATTTTTTCCTTGTGAAAAAAAGTTTGTCAGTTCAGTTGCTGGTCTTAAGAAACTCTGGTTTCCTCCACCATCCTAGATTTTGATACCTTATGTAAATAAAGGAATCTTGACTGTCATGTCAAATACAATTGCTCTACTCCACTCTATAAAGTTGTAAAGTTAAAGTTTATAATTTTTTATTTCAGAGAGTTATGTGATGCTGATGTAAGGTGTATTGTTTCTATGTACGGTAATGAGACAACAGTTCTATCAGATAACGGAACTAAACATCGCTTTACATATGATTTCTCCTTCTGGTCATTTGACGATCGTCATGGTGAATTTGCAAGTCAAGAACATGTGTATCTTATGTTGGCACAGCCATTACTGGGGAAGGCTTTCGAGGGTTACAACACTTGTCTCTTTGCTTATGGACAGACAGGAAGTGGCAAAAGTTACAGGTAAGAATATAATGTTTTTTAGCTTGGAAGTCATGTCATTAGGATAAAATAATAGAAAAACAGTACATAAGTTATGTATTCAGTAAAACCTTAATGTTAAAACCACTAATTGGACCTATAAATTTTTAAATTTCAAGACAAGGGTTTTTATAGAGGTACTTTTTGGTTGAAATATGAAGCAAATATACTTAAATAAAACCGTTCTTAATGGACAGGTAGACTTGTTAAAAAACCAAAGCAAGTTTAACCCTATAGTATAGCTTTTGTGAATTACTTTTTTGATTGATTCTTAGATAATCCCAAATGTAGAAGATTTTTTAAGTTTTTTCTGTAATGTTTTACCCTGAGATTATCAACTAGTTATTAATGTGTAAGAACAGTGATGAGCCAAGTGTCATTCTTATGATTGTTAATTGATTTTAGCCCAATGATTCTGATAATTAGGGAATTCTTAAATCAATAGTCTAAGTAAGTTTAGGAAGAATATTTTTTACCTTACATCTTTTACTATACAATCACAAGCAGGTTAAGTATCATTTGTTCTTATCACAACTCATAGAATTTTATTTGTCATAACTGTATCTTCTATAGGTTTAAGTACATTTACGG
The DNA here is from genome assembly GCA_029721355.1 of Tegillarca granosa. Taxonomy (NCBI): domain Eukaryota; kingdom Metazoa; phylum Mollusca; class Bivalvia; order Arcoida; family Arcidae; genus Tegillarca; species Tegillarca granosa. The sequence continues at coordinate 11,185,532 of CM056606.1, read as the reverse complement.
TAACAAGTATTAACACTGAATTTCACTTTACAATCGCTTGTGAACCTAAAATATGAAAAATTTGTTAATCGATAATTGGGATCAACAGATTTCATTGAAAAACTGATTAATTTTCAAACCATTTCCCATTACTAGTTTATTACCATATAATTTTTTTCACTTGTATTTTCAGCATCATGGGACATGGTAATGAGGTTGGAATTGTTCCACGGTTTTGTGAAGAATTATTTGCTAGAGCTGAAGTTACTCGAGATTCTGATAAGGTAGGTAGTTTTTAAAACGTTTAATTGTTTAAATGTCCAATAAGAATCTTATTTCTTTTCATAGTGTATTGTGTTAAGTTGAGTTAAATGTTTCTTATAAAGGTCAGTCAGCACAATAAAACCTTCTTGTATATAGACCTTTTTTATAGAAGAGTTCAACTATCTTCAAATTATAAGATAATTAGCCTAATATTTATTATAACACACACACACACACACACACACACACACACACACACACAGTTTGAAGGAGGGAAACAGAAATCACCTTGTATGGCTGTTCACATTAATTTCGTCCACTGAATGGATTTTGCTCAATGAATGTAAGACAGCATCATGTGTCATATTGTCAACATTGAGGTATGAAGTACAAAAGGTCAAATGGAAATGCAAGAAGGGATTAGGAATGCACATTTTTTTTGCATAAGATTAGTTAAAATTGACTAAAGTTAATAGATTCCAGAACGAAAAACTCTGTACTTAATCACATAGTTTTATCTGTCTTGTTGACGATAAATGCAGACCTGCCAACCCTTACGATTTTTCCATAGTTTTTACTGAGAATTGCCGAAAAAAATTTTAATTCTTACGATTGAACATATACAGCATGTTTTCTTCTGATTTTTATCTTTTCCGGATATTCTCTTTCATTGTCTTTACGTTACCAAACAGTGTTTTAGGAAACTGTCCTGCAAACGCTTTTAAGGCATGCAGATTACAATAAATCATTAAAATAGCCAGCGATCACTGTCGTTACGCAAAGTCAGAAAAGTGTTTGATAGTTAAGCATTTCAAAGACATTCTGAAGTGTAATAATCAAGCATCTGTGTGATTTTAAAGTTTCTTGGGGTAACTGTCACATCTCAAAAATGAGCAAACGCAAAGCAGATCTGGCGGATTATGGAGAGTCGGCTCAAAAAAAAAAAAAAAGGAATCAGTATAAATTGGTGTGATTAAGGTGATTTTGTAGCCTTAACAGTCTAATTAAAATACGCCTATTTGATAAAAACTGACTTTTGTAAAATCTTACTGAAACTGGTGCAATCTTACTGAAAAATGTCCTTGATCTTACTGAATCTATAGTTGCCCAGGGGGTTGGCAGGTCTGTAAATGACAAATATCAAGTGTACTGTACTAAGAATTTGCTGTTTTAGAATTGTCAGAAATTACACATGTTGTAACTGGTACATTGTATAAGACTTAGTATTCCTGATCACTTGGTGTTTGTTTGTTTGTTTGTGTACATTGATAATAATGATATTGCAGACAGATAAATATCTTCATTGTTGTTTTATTTGTTAATTTGTTATTCATGTGTGTAAATTGTTATGTGTGTCAGTGTACCTGGTATACATAGATAGGTACACTGCAATCTGGTATTGCTTTCTGATATTTCTTACAACTTGTATTTGGTAAGTTAAGAAACTATGGTTTAGTCAAGCCTGGTATGGTATGAAATGGGGGTTGTTGACAATGTAGTATTGCTTGTTCAAAGTTTAATTAAGACTTGTTGAACTTGTCTATAGAAGTAGAATGAGAAATATCAATAATTGTTTTAATGTGACAGTAAGTTTGGAGTGTTGGACTTCAAACTTATCTACACATGGAGTATTATTATTCACTCTCATAAATATAGGGCACTGGGACATTGATATGACCTACTTGTTATTTAAAATTGATTAACTTAGCAAAAGGTGGTTTAAATTGATTGGTCAGTTGTTGATTTTTCTTTTTGATAAGGTTATACTTGTCTGGAGTTGAATCTGAAACCCAAAATTTCCAGACATGAACCATTGAGTATATTGCTTGGACAACCAATAAAAGTGTATATATATATATTTTACTTACAAAATTTTTTGTTTGCATAAATAATTCATGATAATTAAGTCTAGTATTTTATGAAATTATATGTCACCAGTAATATTATGACAAGACCAGAGTCAGTAAACTTTGATGTATTTGCAAATTTGTTTTATAAATTAGATAAAAAAAAAAAAAGGAAATATTAGAGTGTGTGGTTTATTTAAATGAAGTAGACCAAGGAATGACAATCTTCAGGCTTTTCTTGTTGTGTGATGTGATCAATTATTAGGGTAATCATCTTAGCCAGACTTTTTCCCTGAAATGTTTACCCAAGATGAGAGTATTTTTCTCTTAGCAAAAAATTGTACAAATTACATTTATTTATTGAATAGAATCCTTCTAAAGTTCTTTCCTGTGGAGTGAAAATTCCTGAATGTTGTTTGTCTGGGATGGTTGTTGGGTAGTCTGAAGTGATTGCTTAGAATCATAGGACTACTAGCCACCTTAGCTCAAAACCCAATCAGGCAGTTCCTTATATGTAAAAGTGTGTCAGTTTGCATACCAAAGCCAAAGGCTCTTGACTTTCTCTGGATATAGTACTTTAGATTTTTCTTAACCATCACAGAAAGTGATATATAAGTGAAGGAAGAAATTGTTTAACAACATTACTTCTACCTCATGTACATTAACTGCAATTTTGATTACCGGTAATCTTGATGGTTCTTTGGTAGGACGTCTAACTTGATGTCGTATCTGTCATGTCTTACCCCAGCCTGTTCATAAATAAGACTTAAAAATTCCTTGCACTTGGTATGAGAAGGACAGAGTATCGACTACCTCACCCAATGCCAGGATAATGTGACTGGGGGAGTGTTATGCTTGCCTGTGCCATCCTGACTTGGTGAGCCAGCATCTTAAATAAAAGATGTCTGGACTTTGCATTTGTACCAGGCAGTAATATACACTCTCACATCTACTTACACACCCAACTTTTTCTAAAATAAATCCTTAGTAATAAACTTGCTCACATCATAAATAGCTGTAAAGTTGCTGATGCTACATTAAACAACATAACAAACAACCAACCTTCAGGATAACAGCAGAAACATAACTGATTTGAAGTTAAAAAAATACATATGCAAACAGCAGATATAAAATTTTCCTTTAAGATCTGATATGAAATTGTGGAGAGAGTAATTGATCTACCTTACCCAGTTTTCAGATAGATATTGGGGTAAACACATCAATTTCTTTGTCTAAGTAATTATGAGTGTTGAAATTTAATACAGGACTCTTACCCCTGTATATCAAATGGCACAGCCTGATTTCTATTGATCAGGAGATCATGACCACACCTTTCAAGGAATTGAAAAGGGTTGAAATTAGGGCCAGCAGAAATCTCAATTTAAGCTGATCAAAAGAAATATAAATAAATCAGTTTAAAGTATATTGATTATCTAGACCTTTAATCTATCTGAGATTAGCATGTTGGTTTTAATAGGGGGCTTTTTGAATGCTGGTGACAGTGTCAATATTTAGAAAACCCTACTATCACAGATTGTGTATTGACACAATACCATTCTATAACAATTATCATTGTCTCATTATATATATATATATAAATTGTATGTGTGTGTGTGTGTATATATATATATATATATATATATATACAGGGCTTCGATTATTCACTCGTCCACTCGTCCTGACGAGTGAAATGTTTACTTGGGCTAGTGATATTGTTACTACCACTCGTCACGGTGCTGAGTTAAATTTATCAGACATATACATCGACGGGCTTGTTGCAATTAATAAACAATAGATACTATAGTGTTTGTCGGAAAAATCTTGTGGTCAATATGTAACGACATTTGCCGTTCTGTTACAAAATCAACAAAATCATTTTAACGTTTGCATCACATGCGCAAACCTATTGTTTCGCATTCGGAATTTACTTAGTGTAATGTAAAATCTAACCGATGTTCCGATTGTTTATATAATTGTCGATCCGTAAAGTATGTCAAATAAAAGTAAAATTAAATGTTTTGTATAACTTTCTTAAGACAAAACAAGGATGAAACAGCTGATAAAGAAGTTTTCAAAGACACTAATTAGACTACCGCTGATCCTGATGACAAACCAGTTGCAGGTGGAAGCATTTCTAAACCTGCGACTTCAAAACGAAAGTTACTGGTTATTTACAGTGAAAAATCTGAAGTTCGTGAAAAGCCTAAGAAAAAGTCAGAAAACGCTATTTATTGGTACAAGCTCTGGCTTCTCTGTAGAGAAAAAATTCTCGTTTTCATGTAGTGACTGTGCCGAGTTAAATTTCAAAGTGACGACTGGTTTTCTTCTTTAACTAGGCACTGTGCCGAGTGGCATTTAAAATTCTATCTAGGCCTGATATATATATATATATATATATATACACAATTTATTTGCATCTAGAAATGATGATGTCAGAGTTTACTTCCAAAGGCTGATGTGAAAAAAAAAAATTAAATAACATATAAACATGTACCTCTCTTTGTTTTGGATTCAAAGCATTCTTGTTTTGGTTTTACAAATAGAAATACAGTAATTATATAACAAAGAAGATGTGTTAAAGCTGAGATTTTTTATAAATTGTTTCATTTAAAGGGTATTTTAAATGTGATATGGTTTTAAATTCTTATATAATGTTTTTTTGTAACAATATACATTTTGTATTTCTGGCAGTTTCATTCAGATTTTAAAACAAGTCCAATGTAGTGTTGTGTGTTTGAATAGAATAAATATATTATTTCAGTTGTTAATATTCCTGTTCGGTGTATTCTTTGATAAAGAAATGATAAAGAATTCTTTTTTGTATGAGACAAAACCTAAGTAATACAGAATGGGTTTGCTTTTAAGAAAGGGTAATATTAAAATGAAAGTTTTCAAATTTGTCTTGGGTTGTTGGGTTTGGGAGGGGGAGGTAGAATTTAATTTCAGGTTTATTATAAATTCAGTTAATCTTTATCGAACAATTTAGGTTTGTAAAATTAAAAAAGGGATTTTGTTTGTAACAGCATCAGCACTTGTATTTCTGTAAAACATTTGTCTGTACACGTTTATCTGTAAGAGCAGATAGAAATAATGTTGTTTTAAACCCTGTCAAACTTTACTTATAAAGTTTTTAGATGATAGGGAATTTAGAGTGCCTGTTGAAAACTACACATAATGGCTATCCCGGTATTATGTATTTAATTTCACTGACCGTCCCTAAAGAGTGCAAATTACCCGGGTTGTCTATAAAGTAAACAGAATTTTAGCAAGTAACTGGAAACTTTCTTACCCTACAATATTCTCTAGTGGCATTTATATCAAGGCAGTGAATGCCTCTGTGATGCGTAATGCACATTTAGGATCATTGGGCATTAGACTCAGGCAGATCCTAGGGTGAGAAAGTTTGTCATTTAATTAGCCAGAGATAAATTGTTTTTTCCAAACACTCTGGTTTTCTCCATCATCTCATAACTGACTACTTAGATATAAGTGAGATCAAAAATGACATGGACGTAATTTCCATTACTCAATTCCACTTTCTTGACAACAAACTATCCCATTTTTGTATACTGAATACGTACTTATTACTTTTTAAACATAATTTTTTCCAATTCATGGACTGAACAAAAAATTAGTCTGGTATTTTAGGTTTTTATTTTCTTTAAAAAAAATGAATTATACAAGATATAATAGATGAGTCTGAAAATTCTGTTTGTGTGTCTGGTAAATGTCATGTTTTATAAGTCGGACCATCGTTCAAGTGTAAATAAGTAAATGTTATCACTTATTTTACATTCACAGTTAAGGTTAAAGAAGCCACACATTTTTTCTGCCTCATTTGGCCTGATTAAAAATATAAGTACATGTACATGTACCGGTAATTTGTAATAAGCTTTGAGTTAATGTACATAGATAGACTATATTATATATATATAGACTTGTTTCCTGTGTTAATGTATAAATAATAAATTATCCTGACAATGAGTATTGAATTTTATGACCCATTTCATGGTACTTTTATTTGAAAAAAAATTTCATTGTGAAAATTGAAACCTTATTTTTAAAATGATATACAAAAGGAATACTAACTGTACAAATTAACATTATTGATTTGACAAAATATTTAAATGTTTTGACTTTCAAAACATATGCATAGCATTATGATAGACAATCCTGCTGGTAGGGTGGCATTTTTGAGGCCCCAGTGGAAAATATTTTATCAAGAATTTTAATTTCCATGTATGTTTTCTTTAATTTGATTTTATTCCATTTTTAAAAATCTTGTAAAATAAAATCCATGTTGTTTCTTTGAGTGTATAATTTTCTGCAGTAAAATCTTGTTATAATTCTCTTTGTTTATTACCAGTTTATTTTGACAATTTGTACTAAACATTGGATGAGAATGATGAAATGTAGGCAGGATGAGTTGATTAAACACCTTTTCACATATGTTTATGATATGAATTTCAGTTACAACAAGTTGTTTTAAACCATTTAAAAAAAGGCATTTGAAAATCAATAATACTTCAGGCAATTTGAAATTTTAATGACATAAATTTGAAATATAAAGACCAAAAAAGTGAAGAAAATGCCTAAGCATCTACAATCTCATTGGAGTTATGATGTTTTATGTTCCAGTCTAAATCCATTAAATGAGGTCAGTTCTGGTATGGTGGAGGAAACTGAAGTGTCCAGTCAAAATAACTGACTTTGTGCAAGTAAACCAAAAAAGATTTGTGTTTGCAGGTTTGAACCAATGTGCTTAAAAGGCAGTTTGTTCAATATAAACCAATACTTTAAACTTCTCTTCCATGAAGGCACACTTTGACTAACCAAAATTACTTGCACAAAACTTGTATACTACTTGTGTTAGATCAGTCCTCAAGTTTATTTATTTATTTATTTTTAAAATGTCTTGTCACAAATAACTGAAAAACTGCTGATATGAAATAAAAACAACCAACCAACCATGTAGAGCCTCAATATTGTGTTAGAAAAATGACACATAGTTGTATTAATTATAAACTTTCATGTGATCACTTTGATCGTCTTCAAAATTTATCTAAATTATTGATTCTACATTTAAAAAAAAGAAATTAAATTTTAAACGTCATAAAACTTCAAACTCCATGAAGAGCCCTCTATCTATTGTGTGAAGAAATGGGTGTTATTTATACACAATGGTTTACATATCTCATAATCTATCATATGGTTACTAAGATCATCTTGAGAATTTATCTAAATTATTGATTTGACATTGAATTTTCTTTATAGTAATAGATTATAGAGTCTCCAATATTTACAATGGACACCTGGTCAGATTTAATTGAAATATTTTAAATTTTGTTTAAGGTGTAGTCTTTTTAATTATCTCAAATCCTGTTTTGGTTTGTAAAAAAATCTCATTTTAAAATCTAGATGAAATATTTTTACTTAAGATTGTTTTTTAAACCATATTCAATATATTATGGGAAATTCTACCTTTTATTATTGAAGGTATTGGATTTTTCAATGAATATTTTAGGGTACTTGACCCAATCATTTCATATTTAATCCAATTTAAAATTCTTTTTAGATTCCATTTTAATGAATAATTTAGGGTAATTGACATAATCAATTTATATTTATCCAATATGTAAACTGATAAATGCTTTGATTGAAAAAAATTCCATTACTATCTACCCGGTGTATCTAAATCTGAATAATAGTATAAAAAGGGAGTGTAAACAAAATCAAATACAAAGTGGGCCACTTAAAACCTACTTTTGATTGTGGTGAACAGAGAGAGGGGAAAAAATAATTACAAAAGAAAACTCAGAAAATCTGATAACCATTACCTTCAATGTGTCATTCAATGTTTATACAAAGTGCTTCTAATGATCCTCAGTGACTTAAAGATCACAGTGTCTCTAACTGCCATGTCTAGGTTTGAATCCACTTCTACAGAGCCTTGAGAGTTGATTTTTGTCAGTTGTCATGACAAAGGTCTGTGCTTTTTAACTTGAACCCCTGTTTCTTGCACGATTCTTGAAATGACAGCCTCAGTATAAAAGAAAAAATCTTGACAGGGACATAAATCACTATCAATTCACTCTGTCAAAAATCACTATCAATTCACTCTGTCAAAAATCACTATCAATTCACTCTGTCAAAAATCACTTTCAATTCACTCTGTCAAAAATCACTATCAATTCACTCTGTCAAAAATCACTATCAATTCACTCTGTCAAAAATCACTGTCAATTCACTCTGTCAAAAATCACTATCAATTCACTCTGTCAAAAATCACTATCAATTCACTCTGTCAAAAATCACTATCAATTCACTCTGTCAAAAATCACTATCAATTCACTATCAATTCACTCTGTCAAAAATCACTATCAATTCACTCTGTCATAAATCAATATCAATTCACTCTGTCAAAAATCACTATCAGTTCACTCTGTCAAAAATCACTATCAATTCACTCTGTCAAAAATCACTGTCAATTCACTCTGTCAAAAATCACTGTCAATTCACTCTGTCAAAAAACACTATCAATTCACTCTGTCAAAAATCACTATCAATTCACTCTGTCATAAATCACTATCAATTCACTCTGTCAAAAATCACTATCAATTCACTCTGTCAAAAATCACTATCAATTCACTCTGCTTCATTATGGCTTTAAAATATTTTCAGGATTAAATAAAATTGTAGGTGAAAAGTATAAAAATGATGAAACAGTTATGACAATTATTATGACATTTCAAATTCTCATAGAACATGTATTAAATTTCTAAAGCTACTTAAAAGAATTAACATCTTCAAACTTTTAGTCATTTGGGCAACCTTGTTTGTTCCAAATCAATCAATGTTGAATGTTTTGGAAGTTTGACTTTTTTTTTTTTTTTTTTAATATCTTATTTAACCTTTATCTTTTACCAATAATAATTTTTAGCCAATATCATGTCAACTCCATAAATTCCACATCTATGGGTGGATTTGATCAAACTTGGTACAAATGTATACTAACATGAGACAATATGCCACTTACAATATCATAGACATAGTTTGATGTTGGATGTATTTGTCTTAAAGAGAAAACTCTATATGGTAATTATAATTGTGTTCATAGTTCCCTTCATATTCTGTATTTTTGTAGATCTTTCATTATTGATAATCCTTTTTTTCTACTTACAGGTTAAGATCAGTGTGGAAATCAGCTTCTTTGAGATATACAATGAGAAAATTCATGATTATTGGCATCTTCCAAGAAGGCAGGAGAAAAGAAACCAACAGTATGTAAAGTTTTTATATATGAATAACCCAGTATCTTTTAACACATTAAAATCTCCAATTAATATCAGCATTTGTTCTGTCAAAGTGATAAAGAAATCGGAGTGGACAAGTGGTGCATTACACCCTAGTCATGATTCGTTAACTTAAAGTCAAGGTGGTCAGTTCTGGAAGGGTGGATAAAACAAGAGCACACAGAGAAAATCACAGGCTGTCAATAAACTTACAAGGTTTATCCAACTAGGGTTATCCTTGGATTCAAACCTAGACAATGACTGGAGATTATTGTGATATCAGTTTCTGTTAAAGTAACAGGTACAAGAAATATCAGTTTTTGTTACAGTTACAGGTATAAGGACATTTTATTTTAAGAGCCTTGTGTTGAAGAAATGTCAACTTATGCTAAGGCTTTTTTATTAACAGCTGTGAGGTTGAGAACATCTTGTATTAGAACCTGATATAGGACTGCTAACTTATATAAATGCTAATGCTTTATTAATTACAGTTGCGAGTTTGTAAAAATTCTGTATTGAGACCTTATGTTGAAGGACTTTCAACTTTGTTAACACACCTTATGTAGAAGACTGTCATATTATAGAAATGCTTATCATTTTTATAAATTATTGTTACAGTTGCGGGTTCGGGAACATCCTGTATTAGGACCTTATGTAGAAGGACTGTCAACTTTTGTAGTCAACTCATTTGAAGATATTGAGGTAATATCAAGTATACAAATGGAATATCCATCTCTTGTTTAAATTGGAGGATATTCATTACTGTATATATGTAGGAGAGAAAATGTTACCACATGTTAAAAATGGAAATGTTTATATTGAAAGTGATGTCTTTGGCAACATCACCTGGGCATCTTTATTCAACAAGTATGTAAAACACACATAGCAGCAACATTTTAACTCTACAAAGATTTCTTATGGTAATCACAGATATGCTGAAGACAACAAGGCTTATTTAATTGATAAATAGCAAACAAGTTTATCGCATTTGTTGTGATAATTTTGCATAATTCACTGTTACAAATGCAGTTATTCTGATGTAGTTTTTGGTTAAAGCTTTTCATTGAATTAGGTTGATAAGCAAGCTACTATTTTTCAAACAGTAGAAGTGTTTTTGAAGTGGGAATTTACTTATTGTGTTGTAATCATTTTATCATACATGTATTTCAGGGCTGGATAACCCTTGGAAATAAGAATCGTGCGACTGCAGCCACAGGAATGAACGACAAAAGTAGTCGATCTCACTTCTGTATTTACTTTAGTGCTAACACAGACAAGGGTAAATATATAACATGCATTTATATTTAATGCATATCAGGACTTTTTAACTCATGATTGTTGCCCTCTTTCTCATTGGAAATAACATACATGTAAATATTTTCCAAATTTTTTAGTTAATTTTCTCAATTTTCATCCCCTTTTATTTTTACAGCATATGTCGCCTAAAGTATTTAAACATTACACTCTGTTTGAAATGGATTGTTGATGATTATTGAATTGGACTCATGCTAATTTGAATAAACCACTTTTAAAAGTGAGATTTTGTCAGTGGATAAAGAAATGAATCCTTTACTTTTTCCTCTTGTCAGAATTAAAGATTAAACATTTATTTGGTCTGTTTAAACAAAACATCTCTTGCTGTTTTATTACCTGTTTACATATCATTTAAATCATTGGTCACACAGACTTAAGAATGTTGTAGTAATGTAACAAATTTGTGGTGTGTTATATAGACAGAAGAAATAGATGGACAGGAGCATGACCATGCCATTACTAGTAAGATTAATTTAGTGGATTTAGCTGGAAGTGAGAGACAGTCACAGGCTCAAACATCAGGAGAAAGACTCAGGGTATGTAATAATATCCTTAATTCTAGATATTGTAATTTACATGGTTACATTTTGATAATATAATAAATTGAGAAAAAAGGTATATGAATTACTATAGGATCATCTTGATGATAATATTTCTGTGGTTAAAATTTTGTGTTTTTGTAATTTAAAAGATGTTTTCAAGAAATTTCACTGAATTGTGTTTTGTGAAAAAAATTTCATTTGGAGTCTAAAGTAAAATGTTCTTTGACTTGAGACTTTGTGGTATGTACATGTACTTCCCCAGGAAAATATAGGAAATTTTAAAATCATTTCGGAAAGAGTTTACAGTATCAGCCAGTGTACCAATTTATTTTCTATTTAAAATTGCATAAAAGTGAAAGATTTCAGTTTTTAGAATTATCATTTTTAGTAGTAACTCCTCAAAATTACCTTTTCAATCACCTTTGAATTGATATACTGCTACAGTAAACCTATTTCACTTAAGAAAAAAGCAGAGAAGCCTTTTATTTTCATACTGCATCATAACTGACTTGTGTTTAAGATATCTACTTAGTGTAGTAGTTACACAATTAAAAAGCAGTTTACATTTTTAAGAATCGGCTTGACAATAATTTTTGATTTTAGGAAGGTGCTAATATCAACAAATCATTGATGAGCTTGGGGAAGGTGATATCCCAGTTGTCAGATCAGTCCATAACCATAGGAAAGAAGAAAAAGGCCTTCATACCCTACAGGGATTCTGTACTCACTTGGTAAGTTAATTAAGCTATAAAAAATGAAACCTGGTCTGACTCTAGGCATGGAAATGAGTTGTGACTGACCTATAGCGGATGATGTATCAATAAAAGTGAAATCATCTTTACTGGTTAGTGAAACTGTAAAGATGGTATTTATTCCTTGTAGAGTTTAAATACACATGGTTGAGTTAATACGTGTATTCTGTTTAGAAATGATGTTTGATTCTTAGGTCTGTACTGTTTACAGATCAGATTAAATCTTACTAGTAATTCTGTATTTCTGTCATTTTGGGGTAAAACATCTATTAAGATATAGTTGAATCATGGTGTTTTCCTTAAAAAAATTCTAGACAAGGGTTTGAGAATATTGCTGTTTCAAGCCCTTGTCAGGACTACAGGTTTTTCACTTACTTATATATCAAGGCATACAATTAAGGAATGGTCGATGAAATAGTTCATGAGTCAATGTCATCTGTAAGTGCACCTTTTACCACTCTGACACCAAGCCTTAGTTACTTGACATGAAAATGATACAATTTAATGGATTTTAATAATTTTTATTGACATATAAGATTACATAGTAACTACATTTTGATCATTTTATGGATTTTAAGATTAGAAATACAATGAAAAGGTCAGGTAGCTTTAGTTTTGTTAGCATTTATTGTCGACTGGTTCTACATGTAATTGTTTTATCACAGGTTGTTAAAGGAAAGTCTTGGTGGAAATTCTAAAACAGCTATGATAGCTACCATAAGTCCAGCTCATCACCATACAGAAGAAACATTGAGCACTCTAAGATATCCTTTATAAATATGTTAACACTATGTGGGTTATCTCTGAGAGAGAGGAGAGAGAGAGAGAGAGAGAGAGAGAGAGATGTTTGCTACTGTCAATTAGGGGACTTATCATACTTGGGGTTTATCAGAGAGAGAGAGAGAGAGAGCCAGCACTGTGGGGGTGTTATTACCATACTTATTAAATACTGAGTACTCTAGTTTCAGAGAGATAGTGATGACTATTTTTCTTACTATGCCAGTTACATTGCCACTGTTTATTAAATTATATCTGTTAGTGAAATTGAAGAGAGAAGGAGTGAAGGAAGAGAAAAAAACTGATATACATGTATATACAAACAAGTCAGAATGATCTTTAACAAATCTAACATATGCTAAACAAGCTAGAAATATTGTAAATACAGCTCGAGTCAATGAGGATCCTAAAGCCAGAATTATAAGAGGTAAGACCATGATCAACTTAGTGTGAATTTAGGTTTTTATGAACATTGCTATAATCCATTTTATAATTATTTTCTTTGTTATTGCTGTAGCTGTGAGTAGAGTTGAGTAATGATGTTTTATGCCCCATTTAAGATCATTACAGGTTAACGATGGAGAAAACCACTGACTTTCTGAAAGTGAAATAACAATTTTCTCACAAAGGGATCTGCCCAAATTGTGATCTGAACCTAGGCAATGAGAGACACCATTATACCTAGGCAATGAGAGACACCATTATACCTAGGCAATGAGAGACACCATTATACCTAGGCAATGAGAGACACCATTATACCTAGGCAATGAGAGACACCATTATACCTAGGCAATGAGAGACACCATTATAAATGCATGCTTTAGATCATTTTGTCACAAGTTGAGGAAAGCTACATGACTAAACCTTGTTTCACTGCTCACCATGATCCATCCACAGGACCGCTGGTAGACCACTTATCAATGGATGCCATGTTAATTTTGAATTGATCAATAAATATATATGAATGATTATTGTAGGTTTTCTCTTTTGCCACATTTGATGTTCATCTGGGTATAATTCTCATATTTTTTATATTGAAACATTTACTCATTCAAATTATAAGACTGATATTAAAAATTCTATTCAAATTTGAATTTGAATGATTTTTGTGCAAATAATTTTTACAACTGCCAGTTTAAAAAGATATATTCTACATGCTCTTGTCAATCACTTAATAACAAATTATGCTTTGGTTTTAGAGTTGAAAGCAGAGATAGAAAGATTAAGAGATCAACAAGGTGGTATGAATGGAGACACACATTTAGCTAACCTGGAAGAAATAGCTTCACTTAGAGACCAGTTATTGTCAAAGGAACGAGAGATGGACGAAATCAAAAGGTGTGTTTAAAAATCTTGTTAAATACTGAGCTAAAAGAATATGGAACTACAAACCCAACCCTACCACTAGTTATGTAATGTGGAAGGATTGTTTTTACCTGTGTTTAAATGTTGAAAGTATGCAAAGAGCTTAACATCTTTAATTTTTATTGGAGATTCTTATTAAATCTGTCACTGTGAAACATTTTATTTGCAAACTTGTCTGTTTTTCTGTGACAAGAACAAATTCTTGATTCCTTGATATTATAAAAAAATCTGAATCAGAGGGTGAGTAGTTCTGTATTACTGAGAAATTTTACATCAAATTTTTAAAGCTGCATTAAGTTTTCCAAAGAAAAAATTAAAACGGTACTAATCTAACTAATGATGTTCCTAATGAACAATGTTACATTTGGTTCAACGATAAAAGCTCGAATAAATGCAGAAATCACAATATTTACCGATCGAGATGCAGCATTTAGGATCTAATATTAGAACATGGTTACGTCATCAAAAACCCGGGTAATTTAAACACAACTTTCAAAACGGTGAAATACGATAAATTAAACACAGAACTTCGTTGAATTTGTCATTTGTGACTTAGTAAGGGATAAAAAACACCATTTCAAATACATCCGGATATAAATGAAGGACAATTAATGTAATCTGGTATGTTTCACTTTCGGTTCTAGGGTTTTTCCGTACATCCGACATGATCCATGCGCATGCTCCAAGCTCATAATTACCATCGTAAAACTCTGACCAACCGGTCAGAGGATTCCGTTTATTTACAGCTAAAAGAAATGAAATTTTAGAAAATGAATGTCACGGATCGTGGTTAGAAGATATCTATTTAAAAAAAAATATATTTTTAGAAAATCAAAAAAAATTCAGAAAATTGATAACCTTAATGCAGCTTTAAGAAACACTTGGAAATAAACAAAATTTTAATCCAAGTATTTGATAGTCAACACACTAAAGTAACTTTAATCAATTTTTTTATAGTGAAGACCTACTTTAGGACTGAATCTCTTTACTTAATCATATATCCCCTTATTTTGTTTCGAAGGTCATGGCAGGAAAGACTTAAAAAAGCAGAAGAAAGAAAAATGCAAGAAGCAAAACAACTAGAGGTATATATCTACTAGTTTAATACAAAATGGGTTTTACCTGTATAATGATGAATTGATTATCATAAATAACAGATTAGGGACCTGTTCAAGCCTCTCAATTGAGAATATCAATTGTGTTTTCTGTGAGTGTTTATTAATAGAGAAAATGGTGCTTTAACGGAACCCATGTTTCAACTTTTCCATTTTGGTGTTTACATTTTCATCATATTCCAGTCTACAGGCAGATATGGTATCAGAATAATAATAATAATAAAAACAAATGTGTGGTCATCCAATGATGAAAATACATTTTAAATTTACCTACAAATTCCTGGAATGATGCCATATTTACAAGAAAGCTACAATTGACGTTATTCCATTTAATGGAAATAATGTTCCACATAAATTTATACTACGTTTCAATTATTGGTAGCCAAAATCGCCATTGGCTACTAATTTTTAAGAAATTATTTAAAAAAGTAACCTATTTTAGCAAATTTGTGGAAAAATACTTTAAAAAGGACTATATTTTCACAGATTTTGCAAATTTGGCTACTAGTAATTTTACATTTGTGGAAACTTAGATTTATGTGGTAGTTACACGGAAAACTTGCAAACCTCATTTTCTTGAGCTATACATTTTATAAAACTTCCTTCCAATTAAGTGATAACACTTTCATATGAGGTTATATGATATTTAACTGAAACATTTTATTAAGTACAAATTATACAATATTATTCATTTATAAGATGAACATTATTCAAATTTGAAAATGCTTTTATTTTTAAGCTTTTTTCCCTCAAATTTGGGTGAAAAATTAATGCAAATATTTCCTGATTTAGAGTTTAAATGTATATACATGTATAATAGAAATACTTTAAAAGCATTTTTCTTCTTTATTCCAGAAAGCTGGTATTTCCTTTAAAGTGGATAACAAGCTTCCAAACTTAGTCAATTTGAATGAAGATCCACAACTTTCTGATTTACTGTTATATGTTATCAAAGAAGGACAAACTCGTGTTGGTAGAATGTGTCCAGATTCTAAACATGAGATACAGCTGAGTGGAGCACTTATTGCTGATGATCACTGGTAATGTACATTTGTTATGTATATTATGTTGCGTAGCAACAGTAAATTTCTTTCTGAACAGGAATTCTTTCCAAAAGGATTTAACACCCTGGGCCAGTTGTTCAAAGCTTTGTTAGTATAATCAACATTTAACACAAATTCAAAACATCAATACAAATCAATGTATCATTATCAAGTTGATTGTTTTATAACAATTTGCTAAAGTTTGATGAATTTCTTTTCATTTTTGACATTTTCAACATTGATATCAGTACATAATTGAAATTATGCAAAATTCAATTTATGGCTAATCTATTGATTAATCAAATAAAGCATGCTTCAAACAACCGGCCCCTAATGTTTTCTTAAATAGAATCACCTGTAATTTTGTTTCAACAGAATAAATTTGCTAATGTAAAGTTTTAATAAAAAACCTGTACTAGTTTTTTATTTCCTGGAATTTCTGTACCTAGAAAGAATATATATGATTACAGTTGCAGTGACAAAGCAGCTGTTATTGTTATATCTCATAATAAGATCTATATGATTTGATTTATACACATGATGAAAAGGAACAAAAACTGCCTTTATAAATGGACAATAAATGTAGGTCTCATCAAGGTTGATAAGATAGATTGATTGTTTTGTTGGTGGAGTTAGAGCCAATATCTTTGGGAATGTTTGTGAATGCTCACTTTATTTTCTTATCAAGATTAGCATGGCAGACATATTTGTTAGGAATAATCGTTCACAAAAGCTAAATCACATTGCTTCATGTTCCATGTGAGAAGTATTAATAACTTCATTCATATTGAAAAAATTCAGTTTTTAAAATTTCTAAACGTGTTTGTAAAGTCCATATATCTCAGGTTCCATTGGTTTTCTTTATTGACTGCAAGTGTGTAATTCTACTATATACATATATTTTTTCAGTATCATCAATAATGTAGAATCTGTCGTCAATATCACACCAATTGGAGATGCACCAACTTATGTCAATGGAGATATGGTATTGGAGCCTACAATACTTCATCATGTAAGTCTATCAGTTAGCTCAGCTTAGCTTAATGGTGTGCTTACTTCATAGGGCTTTTTTGAGATTTTATTGTAATAATAATTATTTTTATTCATTTTTTAAAAAATTTAATGTGTGGTTGAAATTCTTGATTCACAATGACACACAGTATTGTATAGGTACATGTAACTGGTCTGAGTATTAGTGATGATTAAATAGGACTGTTGTCATAGTAACTTAACCATTGACAGAATGTTAATTCAAAGTGAGGAGTAAAGCATCACTGATTATTCAAACAGCAGGAATTTATACTTCTATAAACAAGAATGAAAAAATGTCTACCTTTTTTTCTCCTTGTGGGGTAAAAATTTTACATTTTGCATTGGGATTTATTTTTTGACAGTTTATAGGTTTCAAATCAAAATGAATGACTTATAATATTGTTTTATTTAAGATATGATCATAATTGACTTCTTATAATAATGTTATTTCTAACTTCAGGGTGATCGTGTTATACTTGGAGGAGATCACTATTTCAGGTAAGTAACCTTCATTACAGTGTTGTAAATTACAGTCAGATAAAGTTAATACATACATGTATATATATAAAAATGTTCTTACCCCTGAATAAAAAAAAAAAAAAAAAATTGATATATAGATAGATAAATATAAATAAATAAGTAAGTAATTTAAAAAAAAACAAAACAACATATTTTGCATTTTTTCATTCAGGAAAAATACATGATGTACATGTATAATTGGAAAAGAGAAGTGGTGGAGAATGGAGCATTTATCTTAAACAAATACTAGATTCTGTAACACATACTTGTATATGAGTGTTATTTTTACATTGATCTATTTACATAAGTTTTACAGTTATATTTATTTTGCAGATTTAACCATCCTATGGAGGTAAAAAATAAGACATCACAAGCATCACAGGAGATGAAAGATTTTGAATATGCTAAACAGGAATTGCTAAATGCTCAAGAAAGCAGGTAGGTATATTGGAGTGAGTTCAGTTGAAAAGCTCATTTGATAGAGTCTTTGTCTGACAATGGGATATCTTGATTTTGATTCGGGGCAGGATCAGACTATTGGTTTATAAATTGTAAAGAATTTCTTTTTAAGAAGTATGTAGAACTCTGCATTTAAAAATGAAAGATTGAGATTTTAAGATTTAATGCTTTGTGTCATACTAGATATGGTATTACAAATTACTTTTTATCCATCCATGTAAATTTCTGCAAAACCATCAACCAACCTACAACTTGCAACATTTTGTAATAATCTTTTCTTGGACTTGGAGTTCATTTCAGTCACATTTTTCTTAAAAGGGGAGACAACTCAAAGTTAATTTACGGAAATAAGTCTAGTTTCTTATCCAACTTAGGCAGATCCTAGTCTGTGAGAAAAAATTGTCATTTAGTACACTAAAGGTCCATGGTTTTTGTCTTGGCATTCCAATTTCTACCACCTGCCTGAGTGAAGAATCTTGATTTGACTTGTGCATAAACACCTCTTCACTTCAACCCCCTTCCTCCTTTTTCAAGACATGAGAATTAATTTCTGTTGCTTCTTTCTGCTAAATATCCACAATGCAAAAATGTATTATGTCTCTTTGTATTAATATTCATGTACATATAGATTGAAACACAGGGAACAAAGATAGCTAGGCACTAGACACTTGTCCAAGGCTTTTTGAAAAAATGAGTTAAATCTATATATCAGTTCTGATATATACATATACTTTACATTTATTTATAGATTGCAAGCTGAACTAGAAGAAGCTCGAGAAGAAGCTAGAAGACAGGCTGAAGAAGAGAAGCTAAGGGAAATAGAAAAAGCTAAAAGAGAAGCTGAAATAGAGCTGAATATGCAAAAAACTGGATATGAGGGAAAATTGTTAGAATTGGAACAAGTCTTGGTAAGTCATTTTTCATATGCATGTACACAGTATTTCTAATTTTCAAAAAAATCACACCAAAACTACTTCTAGAGGTGAATTAGCTAAAAAGTAAACTGAACAAGTTTTAAGTGAGACCAACCAGCATGATGGCCTTCTGTGGGGGAGAAAATACATTCTTATATGAAAGTTAAATACAAGCCTTTATATTGATCTGTATACAAAAGCATCATTTGGACTGTTTTATATGCTAATAAAAATAAACTTATTAAATATGATTAATTAATGATAATCTGTGTCATGTGATGTCGTGAACTACAATTCATTAAAAGTATAGTTTCAATATCTTGATAGAAAAACTATTATAAAGTAAAAAAATTATTTTTTTTTTTTTTTTTTTTTTCTTAATTGATGTAGAAAACACAATTAGAAGAGGTACAGCAGGCACAACAATCCAGACAGGAAGCAGAAGATGCTATACAGAAACTGAAAAAACAAAAAATGGTAGGTAACATTACTTTTTATGTTTCTGAAATACATTGATGTTTGGATACTTTGTTCACACAACAAAAACACCATCATTTTTTAGTTTAGCAAAAATAAAGTTTATTCATGTTTTAATTTATATTATAGTTACAGTATTGTATATTTAATTTTATTTTTGATACAGATGTTAGAACAAGAAGTAATAGCAGGAAGAAAGAGACAACAACTGGAAGCTAATGCTGCAAAAAAAGTAAGTGAAACAGTTAATCACATCTAATGACTATATAATGGATTTTCACTTCAGTCCCAGTATTTGTGACAGAAACATTGAGAAAGAAATCTGAGACAATTCTTTAAGATGTGTAGAGATGAATTTGAAATAAATCTCAAAAGAGAACAACATTCTGTGTTTCAAAATTGTTTAGTTTGATTTTATTGATCACTAGATCACTGACCATTCATGAAAGAAAATGATTATTGATCTAATATATTGATTAATAAACACAGCACAGCTGAAAAACTTTATCAGAGTACAAGGCTAGGACATATGAATAAACTTTTCCTGTTTTGACTGCCTCTGTCGCAATATTTATGTAAAGTTCGGAATTTTTAAAATATAATTGGTTCTTATTACATCATATTGAAATATTTACATATTATTAATGTAGGCAGCAAGTTCAGTTGTGTGTGAAAGATCTCCATTAGTGGAATTGCTAGAGATGGAAAAGAAGCGAGAAGCTACACGTTTAGAAGAGCTGAAACAACGACGGACAGAGATAATGTCGCCATTTAAACGGCCACTTACAGATAATACTACAATAAGAAAAACAGATCTTTATAAAGTTGAATTGCTCTTGAGAGAGGCAAATAAGATCAGCCAGTTTCTAAAGAAAAATACAGTAAGTATACAAAAAATATAATATTTCCTTTTCCCCTTGCAAACAAAGTGTTGAGAAGGGGAAAAGGATTTGGCCTGTACATTTGTCTGTAAATACAGGAATGTTACACTCTCTTGTCGGTGCTCTAACAACTCTATTTCTGCATGAATATTTTTCAAAGATTAAGTATTTTACAGAGTAATTGGCAAGTCTTCTATTTTTGTTACATGTAGCTGAAGAGGCCCATTTTCAAAAATGAACTGATCTGTTGATGTCACTGATTTTAAAATGTTTGGTGAAAAAATTTTAAAATTACCTGGACCTTTCTAATTTTTCTCCATTATTGTAGGTTACAATGTCTAATGACAGTTTACTTTTGTATTTTTTGTCAAGGTGTGTAATTGCTTATCTTTCCACAGAAATCCACACTTGCTACTGCACACAGATTTGATATTGTTTTATTTTCACTTTCCTTCTTTCTTTTTTTTTTTTTTTTTTTTTTTTTTTTTTTTTTTTTTTTGATAATTGTAGACATTTAGTCGACTGGATTACATGGAAAATGAAAAAGTTAAAACAGTTATAAAAGTGACTAACAACAAGCTAGGTGTGTGTACTAATTGGACAGGTGCCAAAATTTGAGGAGAAACTAATACAGATGAGAGATTTATACCAGGTAATGACGAAGTAAACGAAAAAAGGGAGACTAATGTTGGGACTTGGTAATACAGGAAAACACTGATTCATTGCCACTGTTTTGTTTTGTCACATTGGCATTATATGCCATTAAGTGAGGGGGACTTGCAAAAAAGAAATGGGGAAAATGGGATTTTTGAACTTAATTGAGTGTGCTGATAAGTCAAGTGTGTAGTTACTAAATTGGCATAAAACCACTTTTACTGTATTTGTTTTCAATGACTTTGTGTGGTATCTTCTGAAATCTTTACTTCAAGACAGCTTGAGAGTTAAATGATTTTTGATCAAGTAAATACTTCTTAAAGATATAAGTAAATTTTACAAAGATGAAATACAAACAAATTTAAATAAAAAAAAAAAAACAGCATAAAAGAAATGGAATTCATGTTCCTATGACAATTAAAACAATATTCTCAAAACAATATGTAAACTGTAATTTACCTATGACCCTAATTTTTGATAAGTTGTAGCAAGATTAAAATGACTTCAAAGATAATCTTATATCTTACAGAATGAAACAGAAGGATCTGCAGATGATGAAGTGTTTAATGATCCAGAGGATAACTGGGAACAAGATCAGAAGGCACTGTCACCATTTATCAAGTCTCCAAAAAGGTACTGTTGTAACACAAATACTATGTACATGCACTCATACACATACATGTATGTTAGTTAATATATGCTTTTTGTATTGATAGTTATTATACTCCATCAAAGGTGGTACATAAGAAAATTGTATCTGCTCCATAACTCAAATCTATGAATTGATTTTGATCAAACTTGGCACAAATGTATTTCAACACAATATAATGCCATGTACCAACCACATTTACTATAATATTTAGGTCAGATATTAAACTTTGGTGAATGTGGGTATTTGGCTCTTAAGACAGTTCTACATGTTTATACACATGAATATGCATATAGTTTATTTTGTAAGCAAATCTGAATGGTTTAACAGGGTACCTAAGTCTTCTATGTATTTTATACACATTACTGTCACAGCTTCACTGATCATTCTGTTTTAGCTCACCTGGTTGAAAGGCAATGAAATTCTAGTGAAAACTATGTTTTACAACTGTTTTGGCTATTTATTAAGGGATTATTTGGCAGCTTTTTGAGTGGGATGTAACAAGTCCAGATGAGTGGTAAAGGCTCAGTGGTTTTCTTATTTGTGGATTATGAAGATAGTGATAAGGACAAGTAATAGAAAATAGATGCTATAATAAACATTTAATTTATAATAAGAAGCGTCTACTCATATAGACCAATGGTCTCTTTTTATAGTCTATATACAATTGGAAATGATAATTACATGTAAAATTACTGTATATTAATTAGTTTTGTTTTTGAATTTGAATATCATCTTTAACTATTTCTATTGTAGTCGACACGGCCCCCGTAGGTCATTCCAATCACCTATCAATAGAAGTTCTGTAATGTCAAGTATATCAAGCTTAGATGACAGCTACAGAGGTAAGTACACATGTACTGGAAATAAAAGATATGTGTGGAAGTGAAGTATTATAGTTTAACACAAGATTCTACATGTTTATCAAGGTGGTCAGTTATGTGAAGGTGGTAGAAGTTTGAGTAAACTGGGAAGCAAGTCATACTTATCAAACTAGGATCTGTTCAGAATGGTATCAAACTGTTCATAGGCAGTTAGAGGCACTGTTGTCAGTAGGCATGTACATGTACTTTAGCCTGATTGGCTACCAAAACCCTGGTAAACTAGATGAGTTTTATTACTAAAATTAAAGGATTTTCAATACAGCATATTTGAAAAAGGTTTTTAAATTTTGTTAGTGAGAAATACACTTTTTGAATTAAAATCGATCAATTTATTATCCTGTCCTGTAAATTTATTTGTGTGATCATGGTAATGTATAACATTTCTTTACATTATTCATTATCAGTGGGAGTCTGTTGCTGTAGAATCAAAACATGTCAGTCTATGTCCAGTACATGTAAAAACTTTGTTGTTGATATACTGGAGAGTATTAAAGGTAAGAGGAATCTCTCTCTCTCTCTCTCACTCTCTCTCTCTCTCTCTCTCTCTCTCTCTCTCTCTCTCTCTCTCTCTCTCTCTCTCTCTCTCTCTCTCTCTTCTCTCTCTCTCAATCTCACACACACACATACACACAAAGTACATGTATATTCAAGTTCAATTTGAAACAATGTTATGTGGATATTGAATGTTAAACATATTGAAAACATTGCAATTTGCCATTACTCACAGTTTGAGTATGGGCAGATCATAAAATTGAATTAAATTTGCCATTATATGAAGCAAATAGTGGTTACATAGGAAAAAGAGTAAATGTTCTTTTCATCTTCTATTTACAGAAGGTAAAATGGAAGTAACTTTAGGAGACAAAATATTAGAGTCATGTGATAGGATGAAAAGAGTGGTTACCATGGTGCTGGATTTATGTTGTAATGAAGATAGTGTATCTAGTAGTTTAGGTAAATAAATCAGTTTGTTTTAACTCTAATGTAGCATGGAAGAGATACCTTTAACATATTGAAGAGACTGTTTAAGCACCCATTTTGAAATGTACGTTCCTCTTATGAGACCTTAAGGGTTTAATGCCCCTACTTTTTACTTAAAGTTGGAGATGTCAGAATATAAATAAGGCCATAATAAATTAATACCTAGATTTTCATCCCCGCCCGTCCCCCTATTTTAACACCCGCCCCGATTTAATTTATTTTCGGATTTTGAACTCGTGTCTGGTTTCGATACCAGCTTTTATAACAAATCTGCTCACTCCATGAGCCATAAGGTAATATATAAAAGCTGACTGGTGTCCGATCGAGTTGTGCGTTACAACAACGAAAGTAGAGTGTTTTGTGCTCCATGAGCCATAGGATTATACGTAGAAGTTGACTGGTGTCCGATCAAGTTGCAGACAGATTTTCAAAAATGAAAGTAGGGTGTTTCGCAAATTGGTGGTAGCATGATATTTATTATAGCCACTGTAAAACTGGGCTTAAAAACAATCAAAAACTGGTATGGCTGCCAAGTTCCAGACACCATAAATTAATGGAATTATATAACAACTTTGTAGGTGGTAACCCCGATCATCAGATGTCCGTTGCTAACGCATTGAATTCAAGAATCACGGTTCGTGTTGGTCGCACAAAACATGAGTTGACAGAGTGTAATCCAAAAAATAAAATTTAAAAAATAAAATCTAGATATTAATTTATTATGGCCTAAGTTAAATTTGATTGATGAATATGAAGTACTCCTTTCTAAACAATTCATTTAGTCATAAAAAGTTTGACCTGTACAAAAGAGAATATGGTAGCTTGTGCATCTTTAAAGACTTTCTTCCAAACAGTCTATCTAAAAATTTTAACAGTAACACTTTATTTCTTATGCATGTTATTGGGCGGGGTCTGTTAGCATTTCAACTACCAAGTCACTGAGAAACAACCTGAAAAATTTATTTACTTTTAAACCAATGAAATCATAAGAAATTTTCATATACAATTACTTTTAATTTCTCTTTTCTATTTGTACATGTAGAAAACAACACAGAAATTCTGCACACAAATTGTATCTCATTAGTGACAAGTTATCATTCATTAGCATCGGACAGCTCATTATGGACCACTACTCTGTTAGAGGATAACCAACATTCATCGTTTCTACAAGACTTAACCAAGAAATTCCAGGATTTAACCAGATCTGTGGGAAGTCAGATTGTTTTGTTTTTCCAAGGTTGTGAGAACAGTATTGACAGTCTTGTTCAGGAGAGTTGTGAAAATCTTAGAAATAATTTATTAGATTTGTGTAAAGTTGTAGGAGAGCTGGCCATAGCTACTGACACTTGTATCAAATCTATAGAGCAGTCTACAGAAGATTCTACAAAGGTTAATGTAAGTATAGGTATATGTATGTAGTGACTTGTTTTCCTTATCTAAAGCACCAACATTCTGAAGAAAAATCACCCTACTGTAATAGGTCACTTTAGTTTTATTTCCAACATAGAGATAGTAAAAATGTCAATTGTGAATTTATTTTTTATGTGAACCAATTCAATTTATGTTAGGACCTTAGTGGTCTGTCAGTGCATGCTTGTGGACTATTTTGTCTCTTGCTGTCTAGTTTTGAACCCTACTTGGACAGACCTTAGTATGAAAAAGGTTTATCAGTTTATTTACAAAAGGTGGGTGGTTTTCTCTGGGATATTCGGTTTCCATCACCTACCCACCACCCCAGAGTTGACTTTCTCATTATACATATAAGTGAAAAACTGGGGCATAAACCCCATTTATAAGTATGTTCTTCAAAATGCCTGAGTATTTATTCATACCAAAAACTAAATCTTTGCTGTTGATATTGTTCTAGTGTATATGATTTTGAATTTAAAAATAAAAATGTAAAGCTTGATAATTACCACCCTCTCTAGAAATGACTCAAGCACTCAATCTTTGGTTTGTTTCATGTACAATCTTTGGTTTGTTTCATGTACAATCTTTGGTTTGTTTCATGTACAATCTTTGGTTTGTTTTGTGTACAATCTTTGGTTTGTTTCATGTACAATCTTTGGTTTGTTTTGTGTACAATCTTTGGTTTGTTTTGTGTACAATCTATGGTTTGTTTCATGTACAATCTTTGGTTTGTTTTGTATACAATCTTTGGTTTGTTTGTGTACAATCTTTGGTTCGTTTTGTGTACAATCTTTGGTTTGTTTTGTGTACAATCTTTGGTTTGTTTCATGTACAATCTTTGGTTTGTTTTGTGTACAATCTTTGGTTTGTTTCATGTACAATCTTTGGTTTGTTTCATGTACAATCTTTGGTTTGTTTTGTGTACAATCTTTGGTTCGTTTTGTGTACAATCTGGTTCATTTTGTGTACAGTCTCTGGTTCGTTTCATGTACAATCTTTGGTTCATTTTGTGTACAATCTTTGGTTCATTTCATGTACATGTCATGATGTATTTTCTTGTATTTGTAGTCAAGTTCAGATGTCTGTATGTCATTTCTAAATGGTTGTGATGTGTTCATTGATAAAAGTTTACAAGGCGGTATCAAATCCTTAGAAGATTGGAAAAGTAAAGCACAAAGTTACATATCTAACACGGCTGATAAATTGGTATGTATTAACAATATTTTCTTCCTTCCTTCCAGCCATTCTTTCTGTCTTCCTTTCTTCCTTCCTATCAAGATTTACTTTTGGCTGGTAGAACAACTACATGTACATAAAATTGGTATTTTTTATGAGAACAATATAATTTCAACTAGGTGGCCTCAGTAATGATTCAAGAACGATTCACATAATCTGTCTAGATTCAAGTCCAACTCGGGCAGAATCTAGTGTTTGAAAGTTGGTCAGTTAGCTATTCAAAGATTGGTGGTTTTCTATAGCACTCCTTTACAATCTACCATTTGTCTTTATATAAGTAAAAATTCTCACCTTGGGCCTAATGGTAACTCTCAAGATGTAACTACTGCAAAAAAATTAGGATAATGTTGAAATAAGTAATGCTCATATAGTTTATTACTTATATAATCAAGCTGCACATGTAATTTGTTAAAATCATTTGCAGTTCCAAGTAATGTGAAAAAAGTAAAACAATTCTGTGGAAATATATTTATAAATGTTTTTTTTTACTATTGTAGAATTTAGGAGAGATTCCTGTAAAGGTTGAGTTTGTAGTTAATAGTGCAATAGATTTGTTATCAAACTGTCAGGAATTACAGGTATGTAATAGAATAAATAGATAGAAATAAATTGGGGGTAAATAAATTTCCAAGTTATTCCCTTCTCAAAAAATTATGAAATATTAATCCTATTTTCATGACATTAAAACACCATCATTACCGGTTTAGTAAAGTTGAAACTATTCTTTTCACTTCTTGTTACTGGACTAGGAATGTACATTGTAAATGTTAAAACTGTGCAAACTGCCTAACATTTGACATCTTAAGTATACCGTCATTAATTTTATTTGGCAAAGATAACAGCTTAAGACGGAAAGTCAGACATGTCAACAAATCTTAAAATTCAACACATCACTTTCAAGTAACACACTTGTGCGCGCACGCACGCACGCACGCACACACACACACACACCAGATACTAGTATATGCAGTGTTTTCAGTCTAACAGGTGTATAATGTGAATATTCAACAACTACTGCTAAAAATATAGGCCAGCTGGTCTGTCTGAGACTAGTGTGTTGTAAGTTTGGACATACATGTTCTTATAGAAAACATTGAACTTTAAATTTAAGCCTAAATTAGACAACAACAGTAATAGATTATTACATGTATGGATAAAATTTTATGTTTTTTAAGGTTGAAGTAAATAGCAGTATGCGTGAGAGTATTGACAGTCTTCCATCAGAATATTACAGCATTAATTATAGACGGTCACAGGGCTTGGTTAATCAGGTCAGCGACTTGGTAGAGAAAACCGGATTACTCATGCAGCATACACAACCTGTGTTGGAAGGTCAGTTTAATTATAAATAAAATTTCGAGCTATCATTTATAGAAAATAAAATGTAAGAAATTTTTTTTTTACACCATTAAATTATATTCTGTACTTGTAAAATATTAATAAGGGTCTGACTGTAAATGTCAACTACATGCATGTACATTTACCTCTTTATTATGATATACTTTTAAACACTAAAAAAAGACCTGTGGCAACACATGGACCTGTATTGATCTCACTGTAAATATAGGGGCCTTGGTGACTGAATGGTCTGATTTACACACATTAAAATCTCAGCTCTTCTCACCTCGTCACCCAGGCAGTCCCAACAGTGAGAGAAGTTGTCAGTTTGCTTGACAAAAAAATTATTGTTTTCTCTTTGAACTGTGGTTTTCTCCACCTCACAAAGGGAACTTATCAGTATAAGTGAAAAAATGTACAGTGTAAAGCATGATTACTCCATTCCACTTTGGAGATCCTTGAAATGGTGTGTGTGTGTAAAATTATTCACCAGAAAACAGTACTTTGATTAAAATTTGTCATTATGGTATTAACATGCGATCTTTTTTCATGAAAAATTAGGTGAAGATGGAGATTTACGCAAGATTTCCAGGTGTGCGGAAATGATTCAGAAAAGTGCAATACAACTTCTTGTATCTTCAAATACAGACAAAAATAAAAGCCGGACTTTAAGTGACTCTATAGACCAGTCTGATTGTTCAGTTTTATCTACAGTACAAATGGAACAGCTAGAACATGCAGCAAGGGAACTTAAAACAGGTGCTCAGTCACTGATTGAACAGGTGGATAAAGTAATGAGTTATGACAGACAGGTGTCTACGCCAAGAGGTAGACGATTGTTACCAGCTTCTCCAGATAGAGCTGCAGCATCTCCCATATCAAGAGGCGTGACAATAAAACGATTGTAGATTTGAGAAAAATACAATCATGACATAATAATAGGTTTTATAATTTTTTGCATTTTATATATACTTATAACTGTATGCAGTAATATCCGCATTTTGTGATGGATAGAATTGATTAAATGTCTGCTAGAGTATTAGCTGAAATCCAAACACTGCCAGATTTAATTTGTTTGTCTACTTGTATGTAGACATTAGAAAAAATCCCAGTGTTATATGTGCATGTGTTTACTTATTTATGTCAGTTAAATTCATCTGTGAACTTCATCCACAATGTATATCAACATGCTCTCTCTCTCTCTCTCTCTCTCTGATGATATGTATGTATGTTTATTACCAGTATTTCCAGTAAATAATCCATATAACTTATTTCTTAATAATTTTTTTTGAAGTTCATTCTGATTTTATTTTGCACACACTCACAACAGTAACGAGATACAAAAATAAAAACTCGATATTTAAAGTTTAATATCAACACTGGAGCTGTTGAATCTAGGAAAAGTTAACTCATGAAAATTTTCTGATATACTGCAACATGTCACCCAGAGTTAACCAGAAGTGTCTGATATTTTTGTAGTCTCTCCTGGCAAGACTGATTTTAATTTTCTAGTGAAGACATCAGCCGCTACTTGTGAAGGTGTGTAAGATGCATGTTTGTTGAAGTTCAGCTGTAAGCATGGTGAATGTTGGAACTGGGCCAGCCATTTAATTCTTGGGAATTCTTGTTTTTGGAAACAAAACAGTTACAAGTGTATTGTTTGGTAAGGTAATCATTTTTAATTCTGAGTAAAGTCAATACCTGTCTAATCTTCCTAAAAGCTTCAGTCACAAAGCTGTATGGACAGGTTGAACAATTAACCCCTGTATGTTGATGTATGATGGGTGATTAAGAGTTGTACTTCTGATTGGTTTTATTTATATGTTTACATTAATGCTATATTATCAAGTTTTGTAAATATGTCTATACATTTTATTTAAATTTATTGCAAATATTTAATATTCAGTTTCATATAAAAAAAATGAATTTATCCATTTATACATGTATACATGTACAATTGTAAATACAAAACTATGTGCACATATGATAAACATACCAAAAGGGGTTTTAATGTTTTCTCTCTATCTCTCTCTTCTTCTTCTGTCTGACACCACTGTGGTAGCTCAGTTGGTAGAGTGTTCGCTCCGTAAGTGGGAGGTTTGAATCCCAACCAGGTCTGACCCAAGACTTGGAAGTGGGTAGTGACTGTTCTTTCAACAAGCACTCTGCATTATGAATGCAAGTCACGGTTCTTTTGGATGAGAACTTAAAATAAACGAGGTACTGTGTCACAGTAGGCATGGCACAATAAAGAACCCTGCTGTATAATGCCATCAGTGCAACTCACAGGCAAAATTTCTGCACTTTCGCCTATAGCTGGTGACTTCTCGATATAAGTGAAATATTCTTGACTGGGATGTTAAATACCATTACTCAACTCAACTCTTCTTCTGTCACTTCAACCCATGACTGGATTGTTTTTCAGAGATGGATGTAGGATATTTTTTAAATTTTATACGAATCGATGGATGTAGCTGTCCCTTTTACTGCCATTTGGTTCATTTTGGGGCAAATTTAGAACAAAATGATTTTAGTTTAGGGTAAATCATAAAGATTTTTTGTTACAATTACTACTTGTTTTAATTTGTTTTGATTAGATATGCAATGTAACCTCTTTAAATGTTGAAAATAATGCTATGCCGAATTGTTACCTACACGTAAAACCATGACTTTTGTATACAGCTGTAAGTATCTTTATATATTTATGTAAATACATGTAGTTGTATAATAGTATGTAATTATTATTATATTTATTGACATTATTCATATTTTTGTTATTGAATATATTGTGCTGGCACAAATTGTATCTAAATATCTCAATTCATGTATTTTTGCTTTATCACACCAATCATTTACTATTCAACATATAGTATGTTATACATATTCTATGTATAACAAAAATGCTCTTTTGAGGATTTCCAATACTTTTTTTTACCTCTATACTGCTATTCTGATGCATTAGATGTTTAAATAATAACTATAAATGCTTATCTCAAATTATTATTATTCAAATTATTCATATTCTCTCATTGCAAAATTCTTGTTTCTCATAAAAGTAGGAAATCATCATACTGAAGTTTCAAAATCTTTCAAAAATTGTATTTTGTATGAGATTGAAAATTATTGAATCGCAACTTTAAAACATGATAGATAACACATCATGTGGTATGTGTATTGTTTCAGCCTCAAGAAAAATTGTGATTTTAAAAAAGGCTTTATATTGATATTTAAATTCGTTATCCATGAAATTTTAGAAGTAGCATTCCAGTTACCATACTTCTGCTGTAGTCATATTAGCAATGGTAATAATATTCAGACTATTATGTATATTGAGGGTATAGATACAGTACAAAGATGTGAATCTTTGTTATCCAAATTGTGTTCATTCATGTTTAAACAAAAATCATATAAAGATATAATTACAAAAAATATTTGTTTTTGTTGTTTGTACAGCATTGTGGGATATCACATGACAATATGTGGGTAATTTGAAGAATTCAAAAAATAGATGTTAAATTGTCATCACTCACCTCTGCACTTGACAATTAAAAATTTGCCTAAGCCCTTCATACAAGATTAAAACTGACCCCCACCCCCCCCCCCCCAATAAAAGGAGGAAGGCTTCATTGTTTTAAGTGTTTTAAGTAGGGACTTGTCAATCATAGCACCTATCATTGCTAGGTTTCAATCCTACTCAAAAAAGATCTTGGTGCAAGAAAGTACCCAAGAAAGTGGTTTTCTTTGGGTACTCCAATTTTCTTTACCATCCCAAAACATTTTGTCTCAATAGAAGTGAATTTTAATTGCAGCATAAAGAACATAACTGCACTTAACTATGCACCATGGTAGATGTGGCATGAAACAGAAACCTGCTATTGTCTTAAGTATTTCATTGATATATGTATAAATTATACATGTAGCTGGTGACCTCTCAAAAATTTGACCTTTACATTACGCAACATCTGCACTGTCTGTAGCATATATTGCTAAAATAGCTAAATAAAACATGCAAAATTTGTAGAAAAATGTCCTAATTTACAACCAAAAGAGCTGCACATTTTTAGACCATCTCTGTGGTAGTGTCCACCTCGAAAGCATGAGGTTATGGGTTTGAACCCTGGTTTGTTCATACATAAAACTTTAAAATTTTGGATACTGCTTGGTGCTTGGAATTAGAACAGAGTATCAAATGGTTCACCCAATACCAGGATAGCTGAAAAATTGCTAATGTGATGTTAAACAACGTAACTACATTTTTAAAAATATAAAAATAAATATGCAAAGTTTAAAACTTGCTAAGAGTAACTGTAAATGGCATGGATAACTGGGCACCAGATCTGCTTTCTCTGTTGTTAAAACAAGTAAATATAGGGAATTTACAACTAAAGCTGGCAAAGAAAAGAAGTGGCATTAAGCTGAGGATAAAAGACATTTTTTTATGAAACTGAACAAGTTCTTTATAAAAATCAATTTAATATTATTTGTACAGTAAATTAACAATTACAAGCAATAATATAACATATACAAATCAGTAACAATGTATGTTTAATAAATACCGGTAGATAGAAATTACAAAGTCAGACAAATGATAGATTTGTACCAAAATGGCAACAGAATTTCACATTTCAATTGCTTCAAGGTTCCCCATTTTAAAACTAACAAATCATGTGTAAAACAGTTCATGTCGCATGATTTTGTGAGTTTTTTCATTTGTTTACATAAAAAAACTGTCCATTCAAGTTTAATGTTAAAATATTTGTAAACATTTATTTGTTACATCAATATGCATCTGTTGCTGTTTTTATTAAAGTTTTATTTACAAGATAGGTATAGTTAAGTGAGAACATAAGTAAGAAAGTGAACTTAAAACTTTTCTCATAAAAATACAAACATTCTCACGCTGAAAGACATTTTTACTTGTGTTGGGATAGCTAACTATCACTGTAGCATGTCAAGAGAAAAAGGCGATTGCTGAAAGTAATTTAGACTTAGTCTAAAAAGATAAAAGTTGATTGCAAGTTACAAAATTCTCTGATATACAAGTGAGCATCCTACATGGCTCTTGATTAAAGTAATATAATAGCAGTTACCTCCCCTCAATTTTGAGAATAAGAAGGTACAAGTTAAAATAACTTGTGTTAGTCTACTTGCCTAAAAAAGCTCGTTTTATAAAAGAAGTTAAACTTGGACTCCAATATCTGTATTAAACAAAGCAATATGGTCCCAGTGGATACACATCATTAAACATTAACGACTATGTCACTCGAGCTAGCTTTTGTCAAGAGCATCATTCTGACTAAGTTTGATGAAGATTTGACAAAAATTGGGGCCCCAGGAGTGTTAGCAAGGTTTTCTTACAATTTGACTTAGTGACCTTCTTATTGACCCCACATGACCCATATACGAACTTGAGCTAGCTTTTGTCAAGAGCATCATTCTGACTAAGTTTGATGAAGATTTGACTAAAATTGAGGCCTCAGGAGTGTTAACAAGGTTTTTCTACAATTTGACCTAGTGACCTACTTATTGACCCAACATGGCCCATATACGATCTTGAGCTAGCTTTTGTCAAGAAGATCATTCTGACTAAGCTTGATAAAGATTGAACTAAAATTGGGTTCTCAGGAGTGTTAACAAGGTTTTTCTACAATTTGACCTAGTGACCTACTTATTGACCCAACATGGCCAATATACGAACTTGAGCTAGCTTTTGTCAAGAGCATCATTCTGACTAATATTGATGAAGATTGGACTAAAATTGGGTCCTCAGGAGTGTTAACAAGGTTTTACTACAATTTGACCTAGTGACCTACTTATTGACCCAACATGGCCCATATACGAACTTGAGCTAGCTTTTGTCAAGAGCATCATTCTGACTAAGTTTGATGAAGATTGGACTAAAATTGGGTTCTCAGGAGTGTTAACAAAGTTTTTCTACAATTTGACCTAGTGACCTACTTATTGACCCAACATGGCCAATATACGAACTTGAGCTAGCTTTTGTCAAGAGCATCATTCTGACTAAAATTGATGAAGATTGAACTAAAATTGAGTCCTCAGGAGTGTTAACAAGGTTTTTCTACAATTTGACCTAGTGACCTACTTATTGACCCAACATGGCCCATATACGAACTTGAGCTAGCTTTTGTCAAGAGCGTCATTCTGACTAAGTTTGATGAAAATTGGACTAAAATTGGGGCCTCAGGAGTGTTAACAAGGTTTTTCTACAATTTGACCTAGTGACCTACTCCTTGACCGAACATAGCCCATATACGAAAAAAAAAAATCATTATTTACAACTTTATAAACTAAACTAAATCAAATGATTCTGCACAACATTAACAATCAAAGACAATATGATGTAAATGTAAATTTACAAAGAATTACTTCAAAATAAGAGATGTTGGTTCTTAAAAGTTCTCATAACTTCTGTCATCAGTGAAAAAAAAAATAATGGGCTCTTTGAATCTTGTCATGTAACCAGCTTGAATTTACTAGTTTCCAGTATAATACCAATGAAAAGGATAAATTGTTAAACAAAGTTGTGGAACAATTGACAATTTGATTAAACTGCTAGTCATGTATGTTTTCTTGGTGCCAATTCGTTGTCACACTTTTACATATGGTAAAAATTCAAAGATTTTAAATGAATGAGATTTTACAGATCTTGTATTGTTGAGAAGAGTACTGTTAAACACACCAGTTCAGAATTTCTTTCACATACATCAAGGCAGCCAATTCTGGAATTGTGAGGGTGCCTGACCTGCAAACTGACATAGTTTACTACATTTAGGGATTGTGAGGGTGCCTGACCTGCAAACTGACATAGTTTACTACATTTAGGGATTGTGAGGGTGCCTGACCTACAAACTGACATAGTTTACTACATTTGAATCTACCAGAGTGGGATTTGAACCTAGCGTTCATGACTTGTGCATGTGTATTGCAAAAATTAATGTACCAGCACATATACATTTTGACAAAACACATCTGTAACATAAAAACCGTACAAAACACTGTTCAGGTATCAAACATGGCAGCATACATATTTTTATCAAATATTACAGTACCATAATTTTAACAAATTTAATAATTTTTTTAAGCATCTTATAAATACAGGCTCTTGTTAAAACTGAAATAACTTTGCCCCGCCAGCAAAATATTCTGAGTCACAAAGTTCATTTCTTTTATGTTTTCTATAAAAGTTGGCCTTGATTTATCACTAAACTACTTTATAACACAAAAATCTGACAGGATGCAATGAATCAAAATGTTACTGTATATTGATATAAAATAAAAACATGTGACTTCAACCATGTAGTTCTATACAAAATAAACATCATCATGCTTCATCACAAAATAAAAATATACTTCAGTTGCTCATATCCTTAACCTGAAGGTACTGACCCAAGTAAGCAAAGAAATATGTAACAAATTTCTGCAATTAAATCTACCATTAACTCTTTTGCATATAAAATACCATCTAGGAGATTTTTATTTTTTTAAAACTACAACCCTTGGTTACAAGTACATAAATATGTATACATAAGCAGACAAGTACATAGATAAGTAGACCCTAAAAAGTACTTCTGACACAAAACTTATAAAATCTAAAACAAAAACTATAATATTTATTCATTTATAACAAAACTTAAGCCTAGAACACTGAATAATTACAATTAATCAATGGATCCAATAAACTCCTATAAATTTTGTACAAGATGGTGTAATCAAATATCGGGTCCTTCTGATGAGACATTGAAAAAGGATTACTGTGGCACATTAAAGAACCCTCCCTGTATATTGCCCTTAGTGCACTGCAAAGGTAGAAATATCTGCCACTTCATCTACAGCTGGTGACATCTTGATATAAGTGATATATTCTTGACTTGGACGTAAAACCCCATTAATCCAAACATTTATTCCCCCTCTATAACAGCAGAGTTCAACATAATGGTTTTTAATAGTGATATAAATAACGATAGCAATATCAAGTTTTAAAAAATCTGATGAAAAATAAAACTGACACTAATGCAAGATTCCTTCATTATTACATATACAATTAAGCTAAGAAATGTATTTATTCCATAGGAAAAGCACCCACAAACTAATTTGTTAAATGCAATAGGAATACATGTACATGTACATGTACTGTAAATCAGGATATTTTTAGATAAGATTATTTAAGGAGAGTCACCATTTCAAAACATGTACTGGAGCTCTTGAATTTTTTACTTGGTTAGTCTTCAAATGCAAGGAATTATATCAAAATAAAATGTTTGCTTGTGTTTTATTTTCACCTATTGATACTTTCCATCTACCTGGCACAAAAATTTTTCAATTTACAGTACAAGTACCAACATCATTAATCATTTTGTTGAAGATCCCAGTACGACTGATGCACCACTCTCAGGCAGTAATGTTTTATGTTTGTTATTTACACTTTTCTTTGTTTAATGTCTCTGTCCACTTTCAATATATAACCTTTGGTTTTAATGATTCCTCGACATTTGACTAAAACAGAATAACGAATGGCCCACTGTGGTTCCCATCTCTCGCTGTCCTTCTCTGTTAAGTTAGAAGCCATTATCTCCTTGAATCTTTTCACTGGCATAATATCTACAAAGGAAAATAACAAAAATACTTTAGATCTGTAAAATGGATGATTTTTGTGTCTGTTTATTTTTCTAAAGATCTAACAGTTTAAGTTAGCTTACTTACTTTATTTTCAGTGTCAGATATTAGTCATGCAAGTTTCTCTTCATGAGAGAGAGAGAGAGAGAGAGAGAGAGAATTTCTGTGGAATAAAATTGAGAAAGAGTAAGAGAGATTTTTTGTGTTATAAACTTTATAAATCACCGTCGAGAATTATTTTGAGTTAAAAGAGAAAGAGAGAAGTTTCTGCAAAATATAATATTCACCTCTAGAATCATTGTGAGTTAACAGTTGAATATCTTTTTCTTCGCATATGCCACTAAATCTTTAGGCATCACACAACATGACTCTAAATTTACTTGGTTTATCATTGGTTTTATCTGAAAGAACAAATGCAAATGTGTTGCTTGATTCAGTTTTGAAAAATTATCATATATTTTTAAATAGAAACTAAAAGTTTACCGAACGTCATCAATCAGACAGGTATGCATGTTTAAATACCCTGCATGAAAAATAAAAGCATTCTTCAATACTGCTTTCTATGAATATAAAGAAATTCAGAAACTATGTATGAAATATCACTGATATATCAAATTCTTTATTTCTATTATAACTTCTAGATTAAAAAGAATCCCTAATAAAAAAAAAAACAAATTTACTAGTAACGGGGGAACGAGCGACTAGCATCAGACATGGCATTATAACAGCTAAGTTGTTATTGCACTATAAAACCATGACATAATGCCCACAAATATTTTGCCACTTCAAAGGTATTTGTATTTCTATTGGCTGTTAGTTGCTTTCACATTCAATTTACCAGTATTAAAAAAACCCTTAAAAACAACAAAATTTGACATAACAAATTGTGACAGTGATAAAGATTTTGCAATATATACATGTACATGTATATACATAATACTTACACTTGCCCATTCATATAGTTCTTCAAGTAATTCCTTATCAGCATCTGATATACCCAGTGACAAGACACACTCCTCACGTACAAGTTCTTCTAATACTTTCCAATATGGTTTTATCATTTCAAGAGATAATGATTGGTCTTCAATTTCTGGAAATCCCAATAAAAGTGTTTCCACCATTGTTATATTTAGTTCTTGCTGCACTGAAAATAAAATGGAAATACATATATATGTAAATGAATACATTAAAAAAGCTAACAGAAAAATGGTATACGACACAATCAACAATTTTAGTCATAAAGTCCTTCAAAATATACTTTAAACATATAATATACTAGTACAAAAAACTTCAACCAAATATTTTTAACATTGGATGTTAACGCTTGTGCTGGAGTGAACATAAGTTCTTACCTAAACATAAGTACTCAAGGCTTTTACAAACTGTTCTTGAAAAAACAGAAAAAGCAAGTAACAAATCAGAAAATAAATGTCAATACAAAAATGAAAACAGGTACTTTTAAATAAAGTCATATTTGACAAAATCATTGGAACAATTTAAAAAAAAAACATACATGACATTTTAATTATTATATTTCTACTGCAGCTATAGATATCTACAGAGGTGTCAAAGATTAATTTACCTGTCTAATTCTCTGAGACAATTTAAGTATCAATTTTCTTACCCCTATGTGGAAAGAAAATAAAATTTTCCGAAACCAAGTGAGGCTTGAACAAACAACCCTTGATTTCAAAGACCAGTGAAAACAAGAGTCAAGGAAACTCTGTGAAAACCAGGTTTTCGTATTTCAGAGAAGGGGGTTTCAGAGAGAAATGGTACCTACGGTAGTTAACAATAATTATCGGTGATCATGTGTCTTGCAGGGACCTGGTTGATAGTAAAGGGATACCCGTAATGGGTTAAGATTTAATATATCATATATATATATATAAGCATTATACATCAGAACATGTTAAAAGATTGCAATTATGACAAATTATTTAGAAATCTGAATGTTGTGTTTTCATTTCAATATAATTTAAGAAAAGATCCATAGTGGCAACTGCACCTAAATATAATTGGAAATATCCAATTTAATGCAAAAATAGTCAAATTCATGCAAAATATCCACAAAAATAACCAATTTCATGCCAAAAATTGTAAATTTCATGCAACAATAGCCATTTTAGTGTAGAAAACACAAGGTCAAAATGTAGGTCATGACCCTGACCTTTGATTTTGGCTTTTATTTTCATCAGCATTGCTAGAAAATATGAAAACTGAAAACTCCATGTCATTATATTTACATATGGCCAAGATATAGCTAGAGGTTGCTTATTTTGTGAAATGACCAAGCAATTGTGACCTTTACCTTTGGTGTATTTATCCCAAAAGCAATCCCAACCAAGATCTTATCACAATACATGTATGTGCCAAGATTCTTTTAAAAATGTCATTTACTTTTCTAGTTATTATCTGGAAACCATTTTTTGACGCCCGTCTGCCCGCCTGCATTTGGTAATCTAAGAACCAGGTTTGTACGAAAATCTGGTTAATAAAATATGACTTAAATCAAACAATAAGATCATACCTGTGCTTACTGCATTTCTTAGTTCTTCAATTGGCATTAAATTGCACAAAAAAAGTTTAACTGGAAAAAAAGGAATATGATTTTGAATGAATACATAATTATAATTGAAAAAATGAAACATACATGTTTGACAAAATTTTACTTTATGTAAGGAAGATAACTCTTATGTATGATAGCAACTTAACAATATATATCAGATGGTACCATTTTATAAAAGTAGAATTGAAATATTAAGTTGATAGTACAGCTAAATTTTACAAAAGGGAGATAACTATACAGACAGACCAATGTTGGACAACAGTATTTATCAGATAGTAACAAGTTTCCAGAGATATGTAAGCTTTTGCTTTAGCTAGCAGACCAACAGCAAGTGATAAAAGTGACCACTGTCACTATTGTAAGTTTTTGCCATAGATTCAAGAAGAGATGTCATGTCAGTTTATAAGAAATGTTTTAATAAATTCTGAAACCAACATAAATTTCAATTTATATTCCAGAGTATGTGTACAGTAACTTTATAGAGAATTTTCATGAAAATGTTAGTTAAAACTTGTGCACAGATGCTCATTTTAATTCATATTCCAGCATAAATTGTTCTCCAGTCAGTGTCCATGTCCAAATCTAAGGGAGATTATTAATAAAAAGCTTTAAACAAACTTCTAAGAACAATCAAGTATTTTGTTGATATACACAAGGGAGATAACTCTACAGACTGATTTTGCATCAACTAGACAATAACTAGCAGACAGCAACATGTTATCAAATCAGAATTTTCATATTCAGTTATATAGTAAAGCTAATTTATATATAAGGGAGATAACCATTACTTTGCAACAGGGAGATCAATGATGATAATCAATCAGACAATATCTTGCCTCATAACATTTTTTAAATTCAATTGATTAATAAAGAAAAATTATGCAAAGAGACTAATATTTGACATGAGCTACCAATAGATATACATCTAACATACAGTTATGTTACTTGAAAAAATTATAACATTCAGTTGATAGTGAAGCCTATATAACATAAGGTAACTCTTCATAAGCGGCACACTTTTCATCAAACTGACTATAATCTTTAAACTAATCTCACAGACAGCTCCAGGTAATTTATATTTCAACTTATTCTCAACAGGATCAGTGCCCTGACAATTTAGCAAGAAAAAAACACTATTTCAAAAGATGTACAATTTAAAATAGCCCCTCTTAACACAAATTTATATAACCAGAAAGGTTGCTACCTGTAACTTTTAAATCGCCTCTTTCATCAGCAGGCAGAGTCTCCATAAATTTAGTATGCTTACAATCCCATTCTGTTGAAGCCTGTAAAATGTTTAATGTAACATTAATAAATTTCTAGAAAGTAGAGATATTAACCATTGGGTGGCAAATCTATGTTAGCTATATCTTAATTAATAGCTCATTCAAAACTTATCAAATTTTCACTATATATCCAGCATGATCCATGTTTTAGAATATTTACCTTTTTAAAGAATCCCATAGGGTTTTCACAAAGCTCAGTAATTTTGTTAAAATATTATATTTCTGTGAATTATTTTTCTATCAACACCTGCTAGTTCAAGATTTTAATAGAATGAATCTTTAACATCAAATACCATACAATATTTAAGATAATAAATATTTTTTCTCATACAACTAATTGGATAAACACAAAATAATGGCCAAGACATAATTTTTAAGATTGGACCTGAAAACCATATATTAGTATCTTATGCTTTTATAAGGGCATGAAGGATACCAAAGTCAGGAAGTCAGCAAAAAACAATATAAACTCAAACAAATCATATTTCTACATTACAGTTACCTGAAGTTCATTTCTGTCTTTTGTTGGTAGACATGCTGTAAGGGTTCCACTGACACATTCTGCAAGCTAAAATAAAAACAGATAAATTTAACATAAATAATACTTATGATGTTTTGCACAGCAGCCAAAACTTTCATCTACATGTATATCAAAGATTGGTAAAAAAAAATTGGAGTACTGGAGAAAACAACCAACCTTTGCCAAGTGATCTACTGTCTGATTCACTCTGCTGTAGCACTAGTTTTTCAATGTTTTAGAAGAGATATCAAAAAATTTTGTAGAATGCCACATACCGTTATGACGTATGCATTTTGTCGTAATTAACTGACACCAAACTAAATGCGATCTTAGCTGGAGTATAAAATGCAGAGCTTTTTAAAATCCTTACAGGGATTTAATATGGGAAAAGACACAAACACTCATTCCGGAAATATATCGCTGTAATAATCATGCGGGTTAGGGTAGAAAATTCTGGAATAGTTCATTCAGCTGTAGGTAAGATCGCTGTTGTTAGGCCTACAGTATACTAGCAAGTATATATTCCTTTTGCCGTCAAGTTGCAGACGATATTACCTGGCCAGCGAAAATGGGTTAGTCTGTCATGCGCAATTCTATTTTCTTAACCCGCATGCTTTTTC
The DNA here is from genome assembly GCA_029721355.1 of Tegillarca granosa. Taxonomy (NCBI): domain Eukaryota; kingdom Metazoa; phylum Mollusca; class Bivalvia; order Arcoida; family Arcidae; genus Tegillarca; species Tegillarca granosa. The sequence goes on along the minus strand of CM056606.1, from coordinate 11,144,179 downwards.
AGCGATATATTTCCGGAATGAGTGTTTGTGTCTTTTCCCATATTAAATCCCCGTAAGGATTTTAAAAAGCTCTGCATTTTATACTCCAGCTAAGATGGCATTTAGTTTGGTGTCAGTTAATGACGACAAAATGCATACATCATAACAGTATGTGGCATTCTACAAAATTTTTGATATCTCTTCTAAAACCTTGAAAAACTAGTGCTACGGCAGACGTGAATCAGACAGTAACTGTCTTACATATGGCTTTGTCTGTATGCAATCGAAATTCAGGCAGAGAGGTGCTATGATACAAAACATACAACTTTTGACCACTTAGCAACAAAGGCCCATAAACATTACCATATGGGAGGGGAGTCAAACTGTGATTTAATTGATATTAAACCAATTGCTATATTAGAAAGAAAAGGGGATGATGGAAATAATGCTGAATCATGACAAAGTTCTCATTTTTGAACTCTCAAAAGACTCCATAAAAACAGAAACTTATGACAATTTTTAATTTAAATAAAATGTTTTTTTTTTTTACTTTAAATGCAGAACGGGACATCAGAAGAACTCATTTCTGCGTAAACAACAATTTCTAGATTTGTTTTGGTGTTCTGTAGCAGACGAAATTTTTTTTACAGTATGTTTTGACCCGGATAAATTTTAACAAGGAAGTGTACATATTTTACCTCTTCAGTTGGAGTTTGATTTGGCTTTCTCTTTAAACGATTCCAGTTAACAATATTTCCACTGTGAATGTGTAAAGTGTTAACTTTTGGGATGATAGGAATTTCCTCTGCCATTTTCCAGACTTTTACGTTTCCACGGAGTTATCGGGATCACTTGTGCGTTTATGTTAATGGACTATTAAAATGAGACTTGTTCAAAGCGTTTGTAAGAACACGCACCTGTTTATTAAATTGTTGTACTCAAGTCGCGAAAGTGCACTAGCCAGAAGAAAACAAATGTGAATTTACTACTCAGTGGTCTTTACTGAGCTCAAAAATAAAAATAAAACTGATTCTGCTTACAAATTCAAAAGTACATGCCAAAAATAAAAGTACAAAAATTTTATGATTTTTAATAAATTAATTAAATATTTCAAAAAATATTATTAAGATAGATTGCATTTGTAAATAATTCATCATGTTACTAATACTTAAGTAAGAAAATAGGTACACGTTGTTTATTTCAGAAAAGAAACTGGACTTTATCTATTCTATTCAAGAATTTAGGAAACAGAAAATCAAAATCCGGTCATTACAAGTGATAAAACTTACAATAGACCGTGTATCCAGTAAGTTATCCAGTAAGTTATTCTCCACCAAGTAATATGGTGTAATTATTATTCATTAAAAAGTTTAAATAAAAAAAAAAAATAAATAAATAAATAAATTAATAAAAATAATAATAATAATAATAATAATAATAATAATAATATATCCATTATAGCTACAATAATCCATTCAGTTACTGGACTTTAATATGATGAGATAACAATTTGGAAGGGATAATCCATTCCTGTTCTGAAGAATTATGGTAGAAGTGAGCAACACAATTAATTAATATTCTTTTCAGATTCTGATAAATAAGGCATGGACAGTCACTTGCAATGAATTATCCAATTAAATGTTTTTGAGATTGATATGTAGAGGTAACCATTTAGAAAGAATAATTATACATTTATTAGGATCTGGAGATTTGATAGGGTAAGTACATGTAAAGTGTAACCAGCTGTGTATAAAGACCGTCCTAGGAGATGGACAAATGTTGGCTTATTAGACAGGTAAACTAAATAGAGGGTCACTTCTAAGAAAAAAAAAATGAAACAAACTAGCTTAGTGAAAATTTGGTGAATATTTTAATCATGTTGAATAAAATCTAATAAAATTATGATACATGTGTAACAGGAAGGAGAAAAATATAGGGTCAGACCGGGGATCGAACCTGGGCCCTCCTGCACTATAGGCCGTTGCTTTAGTAAATGAGCTACCCAGACTGCTACTTTCCTCCCCGTTATTCTTGAGTTTCCCATGGTCCCATGAAAAATCTTCCCTAAATTCTCTCAGATTGACTACAATTGCCAGTCCACCACTTCCAAGGAACACAGTGGCCATCAAACTGTAACAGACAGGAGAAAAATGTAGGATCAGACCGAGGCAAGTGCTTTACCAACTGAACTACCCAGACCGCTATAGTTAATCTAATATTAAACACTTTACTTATTGAGTTTTAATTTTCTTAAAAAAAGCAAGACATCATTATTTTTAATACCTAAAATAGCTATTGAAAGTGTAACTGTATAACCAATTTACATCTTCAGATCTTATGACTTCAGACAATGAAAGTAAGAATAATGACTAAACATATAGGTTTCTTTAAAATTTTACTTCGATGGCTATTCAGTATTAAAACCCATTGGAGATACTTCAGACTGGCTGTTATAGACAGGTGGTATTAATATAGAGTTGGTTTCTATAGCAGGGTATTCTGTACATACATGTCCAATGAAGTGTTTTTGTATTTGCATATTACTTTACCAAGTACAAAATATTCTATACATAGTAAGACCCCAAAAGTATTTAAACAACAACTGTCTTCAATATATGAACTGAATGTCATGAAGTTCATTAAAGTTTTTTTAGGATGAACATACATTTATGGAACTTAAAAAACTACAACTTATGTTACAGAGCTAGGAGTAGCCATGGCTCACTATAAAATCTACTTGTGTATTAACTATTTCAAAAAGATGAATTACCAATAGATTGAAGAATTAGTGTTTTACACCCCAATCAAGATTTTTTACATAAGGTCAGTTTCAAGATGGGGTCTCAGGAACAGGAATGCCTGGGGAAACCACTAATTTTAAATAAGTAAACTGAGAACCTTTCTTACCCTTTTAGATTTGCTTAAGTGGGATTCACCTAGGCAGTAAGTGGCACTCTGATCCACTATGCTACCATTAGGTGGTTTTTATAATGTTTTACTATATAAACCAATCAAAAAAGTAAACAAGAGGCTCATGGGCCTTGATGCTCACCTGACAATATGTCCAAAATCATTTGCAAAGAACTTAATTACAAAAACTTTACAGAATTCCTCAAGTTTGGAAACGCCACAAAAATTAATCAGAAATATCTAGTCACATTTCATTTATAAATTTCTAATATGCATGTATTAACTATAGTACAATGAATAATTTCCAAACCTTTGAAAATATTTCCTTGAACCATACATCAAAATGATCGTCATATCAATACCTACAATATTCTAATATATATGCTGGTACAAAAAGTTAATAGTTTTCAAGATAAATAACAATTTCAGTCTTCTTATGCAGCTATGAACTTGACCTTTGAACACATGACCATGAAACATATATCAAAATGATTGTCATATCAATGCCTACAATGTTCTAATATATATGCCTATACAAAAAATTACAGTTTTCAAGCTAATGCACAATTTTAGTACATGTATTTATTAACAAAAAATAACATTTTAGGGGCAACAACTCCTACATGGATTATCATAGTTACAAAACTGGGTACCTTGTTAAATTTTGTCAAGCTGAACATTTTAACAATGTTTTGAATTCATATACCTCTCAATATTTGCAAGAAAATTGCCTATAACTGCATAAATCACAAATTAAGTCATGACCTTGATTTGTGACCTTGACCCTATTTTAAGTGTCATTTCAAGAAAAAGTCAAAACTGAAATTAACATGTCAATATCTTTTCAAATGGTCAAGTTTTAACAATTTGAAAGCCATTTCATAAAATTTTTTAAATTAAACGCAAAAACATGTAACCCATTTTGGACCAAATTTCACGAAATGAACAACATATAGGCTTAAGACCCTAGAGAAGCCAAATAACACATCAGATTTTTTCTCCCATCAGCGGTTTCGGAGAAGAAGATTTTTAAAGAGTTTTGAACCCCTAGGTCACCTTGACCTAGTTTTGGTAGCCATGGCATTGCCATGAACAAATCTGAATTGCCCATATATGCTTCTGACCAAGTATCATTGAAATCTGTCCAACAGTTTTGGAGGAGAAGTCGAAAATAGATGTTAACAATGCACACATAAACATGCCATGCCATGCCATAAGCTCACATGACTTTCGGTCAGGTGAGCTAAAAAAAATACATGTCTAATTTTTATTTCAGAAACTTTTTCATTAAAATGTTTGTATCAAATTTTTCTATATACTGCCTAAAATAAACCTATATGTCTTTATAAGCAAGTGTTCTAGCTGTCACAATGATCTAATAGATTAAAAATTAAAACACCTTCAATTTGAATATACTATAACAAACACTTTAAATAAGGGCTTCTTTAATTTTACACTTTTGTTAATACACCAGCTGTCAGTATTACGACACAGCAAACAAGTCAGTAATATTCTGGGTCCTTTAGATGATTCCTGGTCAAAAGTGATATGCCTTTTGTCAAAGACAGGCATTACATAACAAAAAAAAAAAAAAAAAAAAAAAATCCCCACTGACTTTATTGCCATAAACATAAGACAGAGATGTTTTTTAAATGTCCCTTATACATGTAGTAGGGAATGTTTAGATATATAGATGAGAGAGCTTATCTTGGCTTGGATATATAATAGGTAAAAGGTCCAACATTACATATACATTTATGAAGTTTAATAAATTCAGAAAAAATGACTAAATATCATGACTGTTTTTCACCTCCTTTTAATAAAATCTCTCTGTGTCTCTTGTTTTAACAAAAATAATCTCTCCCTCTTTCTAACTGAATCCCCCCTCTCTCTCTCCCTCTCTCTCTCTCACACACACACACACACACACACACACACACACACACACACACACACACACAAATGACAGAACCACTCATAAGCTCAAATTTCCACATAGTTTGTTAAGTTGCCTGCCAAAAGCTTGGTGGTTTTTCAGTTACTTAAACTTCTCCAGAACTGACTGCAGATAAATGAAAACAATCTTGACTGTGTGCAAAACACCCAAAGTTTTTCACTAAATAATTTAAAACAAAACCAATTTGATCTAAAATATTTTTTATTTCAACATGATCTTAAAATAAGATAATTTAGATAACATTAAATTTCTAAATAAATTTCTAAATATTTTTTTTTCTTTAACATGTTAACCACCAATAAAACTGTTTTACAGAAAAAGTTTATACAGTTTTTACAGAATCATAAACCATGATTTAAATTTTTATTTGACAATTTTAAGAAGTAAATTAAGCTTTTTTCCAATTCTGAAACTATAAAAACTTCACATCTAAACATAGGCGGTAAAGAAAAACGAATAAATTCCGCAATCCAAACCTAATGAATTCTACTTTACAGAAACAAAGCAGAAAACAAAGTTTTAGAAATAATCTGTCAATTTCACAATAGTTTCAGAATTTTTTTCATATTATTATCTTTGATATATCAAAAAATCTTATTGTGTCAATATTCATTAATCCTCAATATATGAAAAAAACATGAAATAGGTTTTCAGTTCATTGATTTCATAACCATGTGTCTGTTAAAATATCTGTCTGTTCCAAAGTTCTTTTGTAATGACTCCAATGCATATTTAATTTCAGACATGAAATTATATCAAGTTTACAAAATCAATATTATAACATACGATTTATACTGCAAAAGAGATAAATAAATAGGTAATTTAAAAAAAATGTAAATCTTGTAAAAAGAAATACATTCTTAATTAATTTATATTGTAAGTAAAATACTTCAAAATACTTTGATATAACATAAATTGGAATGTATGTAAACTGGACGGATAGAATAAGTGAAGTAATAAGTGTCCTTTCACTGTTTATATTCACAATTAGAGTACAGTATATACTTCAATAACCAATCAAACCAATGCTTTATCCCATTCATGTCTGCTGATCTTCAATTACCAATCAAATGTCATGTTACATCTAATGTCAATGTACACTAAACTTCAATAACCAATCAAAATTCATAAATAAAAGTATATACTTTAACACTTTAATCCAAAGCATTTTTACATCCATGTCAATGTCCATTTTATAAAATAATTAAAATGTGTTATATTTTTTTAAAAATCAAAGAAATAATCTATGGACCATAGCACTTATTTGGTTTTCTTCTTTTTCTTTGTTGTGCGTCTTTTGGTTTTGGAATCCACAATGAACTGTGACTGTTTTTTAATGGCATTTCTGTTTGGTACATCTGTATCATCATCTCCACTATCCTCATCATCTGTAAACAAAAAAAGTTTTTTAAAAATCAAATTAAGTCATTAAAATAAACCTTTTTTCTGAATTAATTTATAGCAATGATCTTCAGTTTCAAAGGGAGACAACTTACATTACCACATGACATATGACACAACTACATGAATGAAATATAGCAAGAAAAACAAACATAAGTTGCATTAATAATAAAAATGAACACATACTAGATATTCAACAGGGCTTATATTACAAAAAAACTAGTTTGTACAGAAGATAGGAAAACCAAAAGCATGAAAATAAACAGTGATTAAATGTTGCTAATCATGTATAGTGGAGTCAAGTATATGTGCTTTATGCCCTAACCAGGATTCTTTCACTTATACTGAGGCAGTCAGCTGTTGGTGGAGGAAAGTGAAGAAAACCACAAGCTTTTGTTAAGTAAACTGGTAAATTCTCTTACACTAGAATCTGCCTGAGTGGGATTTGTACCTAGGTTCTCTGAGCGGAGCTCTGTTAGCTCAAGTATTGGGCCAACAGTCCACCAAAGCCCCTTATAGAAAAGAAAATGATTATATAACAAACAAAAGTAAAAAATATAAAAGTAGCTTATAAATTGTAGAAGTAACTAGCAGCAAATCCAGTGAAACTAAAATTTACTTCACAAGTTTACTGAAATCTCTAACAAACAAGTATCAGAATATCAACAGTCAAGATGTAAGGAAAATAGAGTTGTAAAATACTCATATTTAGATCACTTGTTTGTATCTATAAATGTATTTCAATGTTGAGAAGTAAAATTGAGAAAAAAATGCAAGCCTAATTATTACCTCTATTAAAAAACTTTTGATCGTGAAATGAAAATGAATTTAAAAAAAAAAAAAAAAACAAAACGTGACCAATGATTTCAAATTTGATGGCAATGATGGTTGCATTTGATATGATACTAGAAATCAGGAAATTTACAAGTTTGCGAGAATAACAAAATGTGAAATAACACTTTTCAAATTTGTTTTACATTTGTCCTGAATATTATTAGGCAAGGAGTTGAGTTGAGTAATGGTGTTAAACGTCTAGTAGATTTCACTAATATCAAGTAGATGTCGCCAGCTACAGGCAAAAATGCAGAAATTTTGCCTGTGCATTGCACTTATGGCATTATACAGCAGGGTTCTTTATCATGCCATGCCTACAGTGACACGGGACGTCGTTTATTTTCAGTTCCTGTCCAAAAAAATCATGACTTTCATTTCATAATGCAGAGTGATTGGTGTCCACTTTCACATTTTGGGTCAGACCCAGTGGGGGTTCAAACCCACAACCTCCCACTTATGGAGCGAGCACTGTACACACTGTGCTACCGCTGTGGTTTATTAGGCAAGGAGAAATCAAAAGTATGCAAATATCTTAAAACACTTGTAAAATTATCTGACAATATGTGATTTATGCTATAAAATCATGAAAATTTGTGACTATGATAACAATGATTTTTATCAACAAAATACATTATTGATATATAATAAAATGAGGCATATATAACTGACAAAGCAGGATTGTGATAATTAGGATTACATTGAAACTGATCCGAAAATAAAGATGAAATTGTCACTTATAATCAAGACCACACAATAACAATTACTGTGACAATGCCTTTTGATACTAACAAAATTTGACACTAACTGACTAACAACTGAACTATTACAGACAACAGAGAAGTAAAATAATTCAATTTAACAAAGTTAAGGTCACTCCATTCATTAAAACTTTATTACTTATAAGACTTAAAATCTTGTCTTCATAAAGCATTTCTTTTTGTTTTAGGAAAATACACAACACCTGAACACGTTTAGAACTCAAGATAAATAGCTGAAAAAACTGCTGATGTGATGTAAAACAAGAAAACTGTCTTGTCCCTTGTAGATTAAAAACTGCTGATGTGATATAAAACAACAGTGAATCAACCAGCATAATGGACAGGTGAATTCTGTTATAGAGATGGTGTTTCAATGTATGACTCATTGCTGTATCAAAAATAGTGATTTGATGTTTTGTCTCTTAAAAAGAAACCACTACGGTAGTTCAGTTGTTAAAGTCCTTAAAAACCCTTCCTTCACTTTGCCCTAAGTGCACTGCAAAGGTAAAAATTTCTGCCACTTCACCTTTAGCTGGTGACATCTTGACATAAGTGAAATATTCTTAACTGGGATTGCAAAACATAAAATCAAATCAATCAATCAAATCTTACAAAGAAAATACCAAATATCAGTTAATGGTGCAGAATTATTGAAGAAAATGATTTAAAAAGGGTCAATCAATTGAAAAAAAACACAATGTTGATAAAAAAATGATAGGAAAACACATCTAGTCCATGAAAAAAAACTGGAAATAGGAGATAGCATTTCATGCATTTGAACATACAATTTCTGATAACCATTGACTTAAAAACATGCAACTGTGGTATTTTGGTGATACATGTATTTAAAATGATAAAATATTTATCATTCCATAATAATAATTTTTAAAATAAACATGCATATTTTGTGATTTTTGTGAAATTCTTTCAAATGATATTTATTTCATCTGTGACAATGTGACATCTGTGTTTTCAAAATTAACATAAAACTGCAATTACATCCATTGACCCCCATATTAACAATGGTATGATCCATTTTTGTTATTTGGATCATACCACTTGTTTGAAGGAGAGTCAGTGTTAAAACAAAATCAGTTTCTTTGTGAAATATTCAATATTGTGACAGACTTACACCCTCCATATAACATATATGTTAGCTCTTTTGTAGATAAAAATTGATAAGATGTTAAAATATTAAAACATACTGGATACTTTGTATATATAATGTTACTAGAAATGTATTTTGTGAACAGTGAAAAAATTCATCCCATGTAATAATTTGTTAATGTGCAACCACAACCATTTTATGCCAGTGAATTTTTTTTATTTCCAGCGTTCAATCTAAAAATGATATTAGTGTCTCAGGGCCATAGATATATTGTTAAAATACGAAGAAAAGGGAAGTTAAAACACAAGTCTTGATGGAAAATTCCTCTTTATATAGAAATTCTTTTTTTTTTTTTTTTTTTTGGTTTAAAAACAGAGAAAAGGACTTTAAAGCATTGGTCTTATGAGACACATGGTCTTTATAACAAGGCAACTGCTTTAGCAGGTTTAACTGTATTAATACAATGTAAAAGATATATAGATAAACAACAAAACCAAGCTAATAATGAAATAAAATCATACCTTCATATGGATCCCTCTGTGTTTGAGGTAATTTAACTCTAGTGTTATATTGTGGAAGTTTGCCCTCTAAACTAGCATGATACTGCAATAAATAATATACAACATGCATAAAATTATATTCATGAAATATTTTTAGTCACATTGTGTTTCCCTCTGTTCAAAGTACGATCAAACATTTTTATAAATTAATAACACTGTCACTTTAGTATCAATAAGGTGACCTGAAGAGGCCTTGCCATCTGCTTTGTGGATTGTAAATTTTTAGTTCAATAAAAAGGGAGGAAGAGTATTGTAGAAACTGGCCTTTAAAGTACATTATTATAACACTGGTTATATAAAGCAAGCTATAAGGTAAAAATGAACTTATTTATTTGCCAAAAACACATGTACACATCTACGTACTATAGTCAGATTCAAACCTTTAACCTTTTGAGACCAAGCTATAAAGTCAAATACTCAACCATAGAGTCACTTGTTTTACCACATTCCAAAGATATACAGAACATGTGGTCATGTAGCACTTACTTTATGACAGACAAGAATAATTTGGTTTTACATATATAACAGTTTTGATTTGATAAGTGTTTTATGTTAATTAGTACCTAGTATCTAAATTACCAGTAAACTGATATTAATGTCATATCCATTAAACAATACACTACACAAGAAAACAAAAAACAAAATGAAAGTCACCTACATATCACCCGATTGATACCTCTTACTATGTGTGTGGATCAATCAGAAAAAGTTTGTTGTTTCACGAATAACCTTGTTTTTTCTGGGAAATAAATGCTATGAGGTATCATCTGTTATCCTGGCTAACTTAATTACAATGTCACCTGTCTAAATCAAACCTAATGGACACCCTGAGCCCTGTCTGAACCCTGTCTAATATGGACTATTTTATTTATACCTCTTCTTCTTCCATCTGTGTAACAACATCATTTACATCTTTACCATCCAGTTCTTCCAGTAACTTAAGTAATTTCTCCTCACACGTGGATAGCTGATCCAGAACATATTCGTCTGATGTAGCTGGAATCTGTGCTGTTGGAACATGTCCTTTACTCTGCATCAAACATAAAATAAAACAAGTTTAAGTCGCTAAACATAAAAGTTTGATTCATGTAAAATTCATGTTGATTTTATGTAAAATTCGCATGAACAGAATTTGTCTGAGTATATTTTTACTTGTTTATGTTCCTTTATTTTTTTTATTATCAGAATTTTATGTCGGTAACAAAAACATTTTTTTTCTATTCATTTATTTATTTATTTATCTATTTATCCATCCATTTATTCCTTTAATTATTATCTATTGTGGCAAATTATTTATGAAGAAAGAATAAGAAATAAGAGCTGATTATTATTATTTTTTATTTTAATTTAATTTTTTTTTTTTTTTTTTTTTGGGGGGGGGGTTCCAAATTTAGAATTAGCACCACAGCTAAGATTTTTATCAAATACCTGAGTTAACATAACTTACAGCTTTAAGATGATACAGCTTGTCACTTAAATGTTCAACACCAGCCTTCACTGACACCATGATAGTACTATTATTCTCCAGTTTTTCTTGAGCAGCATCTCTCCTTTCTTCTTCTTTAGCCAAATGACTCTGGAAGTCCTCCAATACTCTCTGTCCACTAAATATTTAAATATGAAAACAATGTCATGAATCAAAATCTCAAAATGTGTAGGACCGAAAAGCTAAACCTGACAGAATTAACTAGGGATTTGAAGATTTCCAATATGAAGGAAGTAAAATAAAACTAGATGTCATCTTGACAATTTTGATGAAGTTTTCAATATGGCAGAAAGTGACCTTTACCACAAAAATGAAGAGCAGGGTTTTTTTTTTCTTATAGTTTTCATTAAATCTGCCTTCTGTCTTAAAAATTGGAAAAAATTTAGTTCTGACATGCTAACAAAAGCCAAGATTTTTAATGCTTATTGTCAATATATCTGAAATTTTATGGGTAAGATTTAATTTGATCGTGTATCACTGTTTTTTAAAAGAAATTTTAATTTCAAAGTGAAAATTTTTATTCATTTCCCCAAGGAAAATTCCTTCAATTTGGTGGCAATTTAAGCTTTACAATATCATTGACAAGTGAATAAGTTTTTTTTATACCTTGATAATTTAGCATCTCCTGAATATTTCATTTCTTCATAATCAGCTTGATGTCGTTCTTTTTCCTCCTTTAATCGTGTTATAGTTTTTTCATTTTCCTTCTTCAAGTCTTCTAGATGCTGGGTTGTATCCCCTTGGTTTTCAAATCTATGAACAACTTCCTGCAATAGATTAAATTTTCAAAATTACGTTTTCAGAAAAAAAAAAAAAAACTAGGCATACCTGTAAAATTACTTTTGCATTGCAGCTGGAGAAATTTGCGATTTCTGAATAAAAAGATATAGGAGTGAATAGAAAAAAAAAGTAAAATGTCATCACTAAGCAACTGACACAGGGGTTCCATTTTTTAGAAGTAAAAATGATATTTTTCAAAATCTAAAGTCAAACAAAACACAACTTATTCTCCCTGAAAGTAATAGTCAAATATATTTAGCAAATACATAGTTTCAAAGTCTAACGGAAGCTCTATGTTCATTTAATTTACTGTAATGTGGTTTATTTTAGCATGGCTAAATTTTGGAGATTTTGACAAACAAAAGTTTGTTAAAAATTTTAGTGTATTTATTTTGGCGATATAAATATGCCAAAATTTGCATCTTGCAAAATGAACCTGCTTTACCCTAATTCAAGGTAACAAATGTTATTTGACATGTAATTAATTGAAGTAGTTTCATTTTAAAAGATTTCAAATAACTTGCAGACCCTAATTAAGTAAGTAATTTATCCTAAACATTTTTTCATTCAAATGCAATAGCTTTCAATCAAAGTGGAGTGGAATAAATAAATGGTTTTTAATTCTAGTCAAGAATCTATCACTTATAATTATATTGAGTCAGCTGGTGGAGGAAACCAGAGTACCTAAGTAAAAAATACCAACCTTCTGCAAGTAAACTGACAAACTTTCTCACACTAGGATCTGGCTGAGTGGTATTTGACCTAAGTTGTGAGAGGTCCTGGGAGAATGATAAGTATGCTTAAGACCACTCAGGCAGACACTTAGGTCCTCCTCAACTTAAAATCTGAGGTACTCCTATTAACTTACCCATGTGTCAGCAACACCAGTGGCATCCTTAATTTGTCTAAATGCCTCCTCATAAGATGTGATCTTCTGTTGTTGTTCTTCACCTTGAACAGCTTGTTTCTCATTGGTTGTAATTTCATCTTGTTGAATAGAACCTCTCTGAGCCTAGAAAATAAGCAAAACATCAATAAATTCTTGAGATAAATGTTAAGAAATCTTTATGTAGCACCTATGAGCAAAAAAATCATAATAAATATTTCCTTTCTTTCTTTTTTATTTATTTATTTATTTATTTTTTTATTTTTTTTTGAAACGGTCATCACAATGTTATACATGTATTACAGAAACATCTGTATCTAAATGCCTAAAACAGTAGAGTTATGTAAGAAATGATGTAAGGTAATGGTGTTTTATGCTCAATGGAGCAATGAAAGCAGGCTTAAGAGCTCTTAACAAGAAGTTTTTTTTTTTCTTTTTTAAAAAAGTGCTACTACAATGTTATTTTCTCTGCTTTGAAAAAAAATTGTAGTACTGGTAAAATAAAAAAAATCTTACAATTCTTCTTTCAATTCTTTCATGTTGCATCTTCTTATCCTCAGCTTCTCGTTTCATTTTCTGTAATTCTATCTCTCTCTGTTTTCTTTCGGTGTAGACAACTTTTTCGTGTTTAGATAGTTCTTCTTGTGCAGCTTCCTTCGATATCTGGGCGTCGTCATGCATTGCTTTTAGTTCCTTTAACTCAGCTTTTGTAGCAATGATTTCCTGTTCCATTCCGTCCAAGATACTGGGACATTTTTCTGCTTCCTAATTTTTTAAATATACATGTATATAAATGTAATATAAATAAAACTGTTCTTGTTATCTATTTTTCAGTATTTTCTATTTATGTAACATGTCAGTGATATCACAAAAACATATCAATTTACCGTTATTTTTATAATTTTTAACTATTGTTTATTACATTTAGGTAGTTATTTATTGATAGTTTTCAATCTTTTACACGATCTAGCCATGGATAGCTGCAAAAAATACTAATGTTGCTTTAAAAATCCAATCACTCCTTGAAAACTTATAAAATGATAAATTCTATCCTTAGAACTGGAGAAATATGTATATAACCTAATTCTTATACATTTTTCTGTAATTTTATTTCTTACTGAAATAGCCGAGTCCATTTTTTTTAAACAAATTATGAAGTAGGCGAGTTTCTAAAAGTACCAATTATTTTTACACAAATTGTTCTCAAAATAATTAAATAGTCTGGATAATGATACATATATAATGAATCTGTTTGCCATCAATGATATATGAATCTCTGGTTAATTAAATTTTTAAATTGGATATCATAACTTACCACTTCTAATTTACGTTTAATATCTTCATAGATTCTCTTTAGGTGACACGCTTCATCAATCTTCAATTTCGTTTTGTCATAACTGTTTTCTAAATACCTCATTGTCTAAAAATACAAATAAATTAAACATTAGAGTTCTAGTGCTGTTAAAGTTTTCACTTAGACTAAAGGTTTATCAGGTTGTTACATTTCCTAGTACGTGTGACAAGAGGCAACTAAGATTACAATATTTACCCACAGATGCAATATAAATCTATTTCAAACTAAGCCCTCAGTGTATTTGCTGGTACCCATTCATTTGGCAGCTGGGTGAACTGGAGCAATTTCAAATCCAATGTCTCAATCAAGATATACCATACCCAGCTTGGGCTTTCCAACCTTGAATTATCAGAATTTTAAAGTCCAAACATCTACATGTTCTTCTTTTAGGTTTTTCTTTTCAAATTCCTCTATATTACTTCCAAAATCCAAATACTATGCCTAAATTTGACTGAAAAAAATGGTGGCGGTGAATCAAAATATATTTATATGTCTACATACCTGTGCATCAGCAGAATCTCCCTTGTCAGTAGCTACAGCTTCAGAACTATCCTGAACCATCTGATCATACTGTGTCTGTAACTCTTCACATTTCTTTTGTTTACTTGCGGAAACATGACGGAGAGCATTTAGTCGTTTGACACTGTCACATACCTTGTAGTCCATGACAGTGATGGCTTGCTAAAAGAAGAATTATAATCAAATAACTGTATCTCACTCTAATATACATGTATTTATATACAAGAGGCCCAAGGGCCTTAACGCTCACCTGAAGATTTGTCCAATATTGTTTGCAAAGTGCAGTAGACAATATATTACGTACAGAAACTTTAAAAGTTTTCTTAAGTTAAAAACTCCCACAACACTTAATCAGAAATATATCCACTCACATTTCATTCATAAGTAGTTATATAATATGCATGAAGTAACTGTAGTGCAATGAATAATTTCCAAATCATTAATCAATTTCAGTATACTAATGCAGCTATGTCCTTGACCTTTCAACATATATGACCTTGAACCATATATGATTGCCATGTCAATACCCATAATATTCTAATATACATGCCTATGCATGAAATTAATAGCTTTAAAGATAAATGATAATTTAAGTATTCCTACGTTGATATGACCTTGACCTTTGAACATAAAACCTTGAAACATATATCAAAATGATCGTTGTCGCAATACCTACAATATTCTAATATACATGCCTATACAAAAACTTAATAGTTTTCAAGATAATTAGCAATTTAAGTCTTCTTTTGCAGCTGTGACCTTGACCTTTCAACATATGACCTTGTACCATACATTAAAATGATCGTTGTCGCAATACCAACAATATTCTAATATACATGTCTATACAAAAAGTTAATCTTTCCTAGATGATTAGCAATTTAGGTCTTCTTTTGCAGCTGTGACCTTGACCTTTCAACATATGACCTTGACCCATATATCAAAATGATCGTTGTCACAATACCTACAATCTTCTAATATACATGTCAATACAAAAACTTAATAGTTTTCAAGATCATTAGCAATTTAAGTCATCTTTTGCAGCTGTGACTTTTACCTTTCAACATATGACCTTGACCCATATATCAAAATGATTGTCATGTCAATACCTACAATATTCTAATATACATGCTATACAAAAACTTAATAGTTTTCAAGATATTAGCAATTTAAATCTTCTTTTGCAGCTGTGACCTTGACCTTACAACATATGACCTTGTACCATATATCAAAATGATCATTGTCACAATACCTACAATATTCTAATATACATGCCTATACAAAAACTTAACAGTTTTCAAGATAATTAGCAATTTAAGTCATCTTCTGCAGCTTTGACCTTTACCTTACAACATATGACCCTGTACCATATATCAAAATGATCGTCATGTCAATACCTACAATATTCTAATATACATGCCTATACAAAAACTTAAAAGTTTTCAAGAAATTAGCAATTTAAGTCCTCTTTTGCAGCTGTGACCTTGACCTTACAACATATGATCTTGTACCATACATCAAAATGATAGTTGTCACAATACCTACAATATTCTAATATACATGCCAATACAAAACCTTAATAGTTTTCAAGATAATTAGCAATTTAAGTCATCTTCTGCAGCTTTGACATTTACCTTTCAACATATGACCTTGACCTTTCAACATATGACCTTGTACCATACATTAAAATGATCGTTGTCGCAATACCTACAATATTCTAATTTACATGTCTATACAAAAAGTTAATCTTTTCTAGATGATTAGCAATTTAAGTCTTTTTTGCAGCTGTGACTTTGACCTTTCAACATATGACCTTGACCCATATATCAAAATGATTGTCATGTCAATACCTACAATATTCTACTATACATGCCTATACAAAAACTTAATAGTTTTCAAGATATTAGCAATTTAAATCTTCTTTTGCAGCTGTGACCTTGACCTTACAACATATGACCTTGTACCATATATCAAAATGATCATTGTCACAATACCTACAATATTCTAATATACATGCCTATACAAAAACTTAACAGTTTTCAAGATAATTAGCAATTTAAGTCATCTTCTGCAGCTTTGACCTTTACCTTACAACATATGACCCTGTACCATATATCAAAATGATCGTCATGTCAATACCTATAATATTCTAATATACATGCCTATACAAAACTTAAAAGTTTTCAAGAAATTAGCAATTTAAGTCCTCTTTTGCAGCTGTGACCTTGACCTTACAACAAATGATCTTGTACCATACATCAAAATGATAGTTGTCACAATACCTACAATATTCTAATATACATGCCAATACAAAACCTTAATAGTTTTCAAGATAATTAGCAATTTAAGTCATCTTCTGCAGCTTTGACCTTGACCTTTCAATATATGACCTTGACCCATATATCAAAATGATCGTCATGTCAATACCTACAATATTCTAAATACATGCCTATACAAAAACTTAATAGTTTTCAAGATAATTAGCAATTTAAGTCTTTTTCTGCAGCTGTGACCTTGACCTTACAACATATGACATTGAACCATATATCAAAATGATCGTCATGTCAATATCTACAACATTCTAATATACATGCCTATATAAAAAGTTAATAGTTTTCAAGATATAGTGACAAATATATAGTTTTTAGCAATTTCCCCACTCAGTGCCTTATAAGTTATAATTTCCCCATTTTGAGCCCCATGGCTACCATTTTGCAAATCTGAAAAAAGATGACCCAAGGATGTTATAAATGAAATAACTAAGGTATATCTCTTGTAGATTCAGAGGAGAAGATTTTCAAAGTTTTCCACTCTTTCCCCCCTTGTGTGGCCCCAAGGAGACATAACTCCTTCATTTGTGCAAATCTTAAAGGGCTTCACCCAGGCATGATGGTTACTAAGTTTCATTAAATTTGGCCCAGTGGTTTTGGAGGAGAAGATTAAAATGTAAAAAGTTAACGCACAACGCACAACGGACGACGTACGATGGACGGCGGACGGTGAACCATCGCAATAGCTCATCTGAGCTTTCAGCTCAGGTGAGCTAATAAATAAAAAAATTTGCATTGACCCATTCTGGTTCCTACTGCATTTAGTACAATTGACAATTTTACCTGCAATTTTTAGCCTATGCATCACTGGATAACTTGGAAAATTCTAAAGCAATTGATTTTGTAAGATATTTGAAATTTTATCAATTGCTAGAAATAATACAATTTTGATTTGTTAAAGTCATCAAGAGGTAACATGAAATTTTATTTTCCTAAATCTCTGTATGATGATTTCAAATAGATACTTTCGCTATTCCCTTTTTGCATTGTTTGGTGAAAACCTATCTAGACCATTAAACCTTGGTCTTTCAAAACAATATAGCAGCCTCCAATATTTAGCTTCTAGATGATTGAAATGTCTATTAAGGAAGAATTCAAAATTCCTAGCATTACTTCGGGAACAACATGGTAGCTCAAAATCAAGTTACATCGAGCATTAATAAAGAGACTCTTTATTCATCAAGTTTTCAAGCCACAAGACAAGTAAGTCAAAGTAATGCCTATAAACTATATCACTATTGGTCAATTATATAAAACACTGAAAAGTTCAACTCACCCTTCCAGTTTTGTTTTTCATGGAGGCTCTTTCCACCGGACGTTCATTAAAAGCTCTGTTAATAACATGGCTGTCTTGCTATAATAAACAGAAAATAAATAAATTAATTATATGAATTGTCAATGTACATGTTAATACACACATAAACCTGATATTCACTGATTTTAAAAATGTCAAATTCTGCCTTATTTGACGTGACAAATTAAAATCCTTAGAAGTTATTTACAAAGTTGCTGCAGTATGTTAGTGCATAATAATCATTGCTATAATTGGTGTAGCTTGATGTACAGTTGTACTTAAAATATCATATTTGCCAGTTGTACACTTTTTGCGATTATGGTCTGATAAAGCAATTAGGTTTAATTACAGATTGAAAAAATATGCAACAAATGTAATAATCTAATTTTAATAAAAATTATTTTTTCAAAACATTATTTTTTACAAATTAATTTTTATTATCTTACTGATAAGGAATCACTCAGCTTCTTCCTAAGTTCTTTTGACTCTTTTCTAAGATTACGAATCGTTTCCCGATTCTTTTTCATAGAAAACTGTGAAGTCTCATAGTAAGCCTTTCTGTCCCCCTCTGCAAATAAATATGAAATAGAAATGATGACATTTTTCTGAATAGTTTACATAACAGCTAAGAGTTGTGGGTTTCTCATACTTTTAAAGGTGTTATACCAAAATTTAACAAATTGTTTGTTATGTTTCTATTGATTTACAAAGAATGAAAAAAGGTTTATTAATGAATTTTTTCAATAGTCTATTAGTAAATTGTCCTGGTTTCCATGTTCAAATATGTCAAACACTGGAGTGGAGTGGAGTAATGGTGTTTTACGGCCCAGTCAAGAATCTTTCACTTACTTTGAGGCGGTCAGTTCTGGGATGGTGGAAGAAACCGGAGTGCCCGGAGAAAACTACCGACCATCGGCATGTCAAACACTGGATGAACAAATTAAGGAATAATTTGCCTTATGCACATTTTATTTAACAACATGATTCAAGATTTTAGTGGCAAAAAAGGCACATAATTTTGGGAAAAGGATTTGAAAAAGCTGTACATTTTATTTTCTGAGTCATCTGACTGACATGGTATGTACTTTGGTGTTCATCAGTTATGTGACCTGTATGTGTCACAACAGTACATGGCATTATCTTGATTGCAATTGAAAACCTTAAGGGACAAGGGCTATTCCAAACCTGATTATAGAATGTCAAAACAAACAGCGTCAAGCACAGAGGACTAACTTCAGTTGACGTGAAAAGAAAAAAATATGAATGACCATGATTCATATTTTATTAAAACGATTCAATTAAATTTTGTTATGTCAGTTATGTATTAAATAAATACTATACTCTAGACTTAATGGTATATTATACGGTCAACAATAACCTGACAAATACTCGAATACAGATATCAGGCTGTACAGTGTACAAGACATCACTCATAATTTTGTGCAAAACAAAAATTAAATCTTGTTATTACCAAGTAAAGCGATCTTGGCCTTGAGCTCGTCTATCTGCTCATTTATAGGAATCTGCATTCCTACGGTTCCGACTGGCATCTTGTTGGTAATTTATTCAAAACACCTAAATTTTCTTCTCGCTTCTTAACTAAGATGGTGTTTTTGCTTGGTCGTATCCAAGGTGCCCCGATCAGTACGCATGCGTTACAAATCAGTTTTAGGGTAGACAACTCTATCAAAGACTTTGTTAACGGGTTAAATAAAAAGTGTTAGCTTTCAAAAAAATCCTACACGGTACCTGTAATGTGAACTTTTCATCTAGCCCTCAGTCACCTTTTCACTGTTTTATTGTTTCTTTCTGTTGAATTGTACTTTAAATGCACTTCATTCTTCCATGACAGATTGGCACCCATGAGAGTTGAAGAGTTCTACTCTTAACAGCTTTAAATAACGTGATTAAACACAAAAAAACCATCTGGTATAAAATACGTACATAGATAATCTATACACAGGTAAAAAAAAAAAAGGTGGTTGTGTTCCGTGAAGCTGAAGGTAATTGAATCATAATAAATATTGGAACTGAATTGTAATTTTAAAAAACAAACCGTGACACAGTTATGGAAAATATCTATCAGTGTCTGTTTTTTGTTTGTTTATTTATTATTTATTTATTATTTATTTATTTAATTTGTTCATCCAATTTAATGCATATTTACGTTTATTTCATTGGAAGAAACTAGACGTAGAAAGATAAACAGAATCGTAAACAAGAAAACAGTAAGTGGAAAGTGTACATATGATTAGAGGTTATACTCGTTTAGCGTTTTATAACAAATCACCGCAACTCTGTGAAAATTAAAGGATACGTAATACACATCCATTATATACATCCAATATAGAATGGCTATATCAACAATATCACAGTTACATCAGTCTGGTGCTAAGACCTAAAGTGGCCACAGTCAAACTACGCCGGGGTCGTCGTAAGGGCGCCGGGTCGCGGGTGCAGAAGCTGGGGATATGAATATAAGCATTCTCGCTTGCAATTTGAAAGTAAGAGGCGACCAAAAAATACACATGTAGGACTGTGTATCTAAACGTTTTAAATTCTTTTGCTAGGATAACTTACGAAATGAAATTTCAAATTTTAAACAATGTAAATACGTATAGAAAATTTGGACAAAGAGCCTTTAAGATTTTGCATTTGTTGTAAATAATATTGATGTATTGATCTAGACAGTCTCACCAGCGACATTTAAACGGTCTCACCTAAAACGTTTTAAATGCCGCTGTAAGCACCAAAAAATTGGCAACTTAAAAATGACACCTTCTAGCCTTGCAGTGTCTAAATCTGTGTGCTGATGATTTTTTTAGAGCTGTCTCTGAAGCAAGTAACACGTCATCCGAAATAAATGGAACATCTGCGTACTCGGAAAATAGATGGAAAAGGAAATTACAATAAAACTTTCTCAGACTGAAAATAGGCTTGACGTAAAGGTTTTAAAACAGATGGTGGACCAGTTTCCGAAAAAACGATACTCAATCGCTATCTAGATCGTCAAGCTTAAAATTCTTAGCACAACCTTTGAAGCCCCTAGAAAGCAGAGATAAAATGTATGCTTGCTGTCGGACATGTATTTTATTTCTAGGTAACAAGAAAGCTTACCGCCTTCGGTTTATTTGGGCCTGTTTAATTATACAATCGGTCTCTCAAGCGACATTTAAAAAGCCTATGCTGTTGGTCGTCCAAACACATTAAATCAGAGTTTTCTGAAGAAACAGAAGAAGGAGAAGAAGAAGAAGAAGAAGAAGAAGAAGAAGAAGAAGAAGAAGAAGAAGAAGAAGAAAAGAAGAAGAAGAAGAAGAAGAAGCTATTACTGCTGCAACTGTTGATGATGACGATCATCGGATGACGACGACGACGACGACGATGATGATGATGATAAGTGATACATCATGATCATCATCATCATGATTTTTTTGATATTATTAATTTGAATTAGTGATATTAATTAATCAAGTTAAATTAGTGATCTATGATCACATGAATTAGTAATATCACTTAGTACTAAATAAATAGTAAAACGACACCTCATATATATATTGTTCTTCGGATGAACTTTTAAATAATCCACATGTGGCAGTCCACCATTTTAGAGAGCCCTGTGACAGTGGTCACAAAATATGTTACAAGAAAAGGAAAATGCGGAAATCATACCCGGAACATCCAAAACTAAGGCGAGTGCTCCACTTATTGATCTTACCAAACAAGCTTAAATACCCACTAGAGGTGCTCCTACATAAGTCCGAAGTTACAAACAGAATTAAAGAAATACTGGTTCCCCTCTCATTTTGAATCCAAGGACGCTTATGTTCTTACGCCCGGGATACCATACGGGAAACCTGTCTACCCGTGTGGCTTTGTTTCGAGTGCCTGACGCTACGCAGACCGGCAATTTTTAGTTGTTGAACTAACTATATATTAGACAAGGTATATTTTGCAACACATACTTACTTGTATTATTATTCGTTAAACACCGCAAAATTTTTCAAAGTTATAACTTGTCGATGCATTTGTTTTTAAATCCCAAAATTTAAATTTTAATATTAATTTTTGAAACTTTATTGCTATGAATCCCTCTCATTTTCAAATAAGCACCTGCATTTTCTTACACCGACATAAAAATGAAAGAATAATTTATACGTGATCATAGAATAAATTTGAAGTGGGCAAAATTAGCAAATATTTAGAGACTTACAAAGTTGTATTTATTTATTATCCAAACATGTAGATTCTGTTAAGGTCTATAAGGCTATATTCTATGTGATGTTTATGTTGCCTCTCTCGGACTATGTTTAATACTATCTCTTCTCCATGGTCAATATAAGGATGCCATACAAGTATAAAATAGTGTAACCAGCCACATAAACCATTTAAATTACCAGTAATATATAATCAAAAGTTCATCTATCAGTCATTGGTACCTCATAAAAGACATTTTACCTGTGTAGCGGTGTGGGTAGCTCATTTGTTAGAGAACTCACCTATAGTGTGGGAGATCCCCAGTTTGATTCCTGGGTAACCCTGCATTTTTCACCTTCCTGTCACAGTTTGGTGGCCAGTGAGTGTGGCTCTCAGAAGTGGTGGGATAGCGGTTGCAGGCCATTTAAGTGTATCAGAGGAAATTTATGATGAGATTCCCCATAGGACCATGGGAACTCAAGAATAACAGGAGGAATGTAGCAGTCTGGGTAGCGAAGTTTGTAGAGCTCTCGCCTATAGTGTGAGAGTTCCCATTTCGATCTCCGTCATTTTTTCTCCTTCCTGTTACATCTGCATAAATACACAGATGTAATTTAATTTGTGATAGTGACCCAAAAATGTTACTGGAATACAACATAACAAATTAAATGTTAACAACAAGCATAATATAGATGTTAAAGGTCATCCATTGCAGGAAATTTAAAATCAATGTAATACAAATGTTAAAAACAAAACAAAACAAATGATCTAGCTGCTAGTTTACATGAATATATTTTGTAAACCTTTACCATGTCTCCTGTTTAAAAGTTTTACTGGTTAAATTGGAAGCTTTAGTCAGTTTAAATATTAGTGTTTATATTGTTTAATCTTTTTTCAGGAAATAAGGGAAAAATGACTGCAGAAGACAGCAAAGAGGTAAATGTCTTATTACTTATTTATTACTATTTTTAGAATAACTTATTTTTTTTAGCTCATTTGGAAGCAAAGTCATTATATTATGTTTTGCATTTTTTGGATAAAACTTTGTTTCAAAGAGAAAAAATGGTTGTATATCAAGATTTAATTAGCAATCCCTTTCCCTCTTTGTTCTGACACTTACATTTACATTGATTTAATATGAACGTTAATTTATCATTATATGAGTTAATTAGCTTAAAATTAATGATTTCCAGAAACAAACAATCGCCATTAAATGATGTATATAACCAGTTAATATTTACATCAATATCAGTTCTCTGACATCCAATTGCAGAAAACATTTTCACATCCTAGTATAAGTAAAAAAATTCAAGCAAGGCATATAATAGTGATAATAAATATTAATTTATCAATATATATATTTTTTTTTTTACTATTTTGCAGGCGAAGTCGGAAAAGAAAGAACAGAAACGTGGCAGAGGAAGGCCAAGAAAACCAGATTCTGAAAAGAAGGTACAGTATGTGCACTTCATGTTCTTTCTTAAAACTCAATTACAGTTACATGGATATTTCATTGCTGATATTGTAAGAGATTTTTGTTTGAAAATGTTTATTTGCATGTTTCTTGATTAAAAATATAGCTACATCAAGGAATGTAGAATGAACACTTCTTTACTCTAATTGCAGGCTTTTTTTTATCGCCTTCAGAAGATTTCATAATTTTTCTGTAATTATGTTTGGAGAAGATTTTGCCTTTTTGTAATTGAAAGTTTTCAGAAAAAAATCAGCTAAATGAGTCAGTTTAAAGAATTATATTGTACCCTGAATTTTTTTTTCAGATTAAAATAAAATCAAATTTGCCAAGAGGAAGACCTAGAATATATCCACCAAAGGTAGGGTTTATAAAACAAAGAAAAATTGTTGTATACTTTTTGAACCTCTTGACCACTTGTATGTAGTTTGTAATATGTAATTTAGATCTAATAACACAACTCTTTGACATAAAAGTTCAAAGCCATACTCTGATATTTTTTTAATTTAAAAAGTGCTGTTCATCACCTATGGACATTTACTCCTGTGCCCGTAGAAAGTCAGAAGGTTTAAATTCATTTGCCCCTATATATTTGTATATTCTTGTCTTATGTTTTTTTAGCAGTTTATTAATGACTTGTATTGTTTCATGTTCTTTGTGTTGACTGTTGACAAATATATACTTTAGTTGTAAATATAATTTTTTTCTATAATATATATTTTTTATACTAGCAAGTACTGCTACAAATAAAATTTTGCTTGAATACCTCTGGTACTCGAAGGGCTTTTGTCTTAAATATAAGAAAACAAGCTTCATAAAGGAAAAGTACATAGTATTTAAATCAGTCACTGTAAAATCACAAATGGGATGGGGTGGAGTTAAATTTTGCTATTTATATAAGTGAGTCCCCCAATATTCTTAGCAAAAAAAAAAAAAAATAAATAATAATAAAAATAAAATAGATAAATAAGAAGGCCCCTATTTTATTTTATACAAAACATACACAAATAATGAGCCCCATGAATATTAATGATTCTACATTATTTCTTTTGATTATTTCTTTAGCATTTTTCTCGGAAAAAAACTTATCAATATTTCTATAAACTAACTTTAAATATTAAGTTTGAGTGTTCAAAATTGCTGGTCTAAGACAAAATTAATTCAGCCAGATTCAGATTTCAATGTGAAAAACAAGTAAATGATGCACGATTTAGATTTTAAGAAAATGTTTATGTTTTATTGTAGGATCCTAATGAACCTAAAAGACCCAGAGGAAGACCAAGAATACACCCTCCAAAAGTAAGGCGAGAATGGTCATCAGAAATGGGATACCAGTGATGATGATGATGATGATGATAATAATAATTAAACAATATTCTGAATTAGTACAGTAGTATATACCACCAGAAAAAACCTAAGAGTATATTTTTGACTCCTTTAAAAACTTTGTTTAATACAGTCTTAGATTTTGGTAGATAATATAAAGTTATGTTATTGAGAAACTTCAGCATATAAGCCAAGCATTAAACATGTATCTACTCCAATGGACAGGCTAAGAATTCTTTTCAAGATTGAGAAGAGCCACATCAGAGGCTTTATTGTGGTTACTTTGTAATGTGATGGCTGATTGGTCTAAAGAACATGTCTACAGATCAAAGTGATTCTCACCACCTAGATTCAAATCCAGTTCAGACAGATCTTAGTGTTTGAAAATATGTTGGTTCCTTTACCAAGGGTCAGTAATCATTTATCTCCAGGTATTGCAGCTTCCTCAGTCATTTAAAGGCTGACTGCCCAGATATAAATGAAATAATCTTTAATATTGCATAAAACAGTCCTCCACCCAACCAAATCTCTTATCTTTTGTGAAATAATGGTGAAGTCATTTCAAATTACCCAAAGTACCCAAAGTTGGATTTTTATGTCATTGAATTATCTTTTCAAAGTGTAGAGTGAATACTTGATTTCAAATGTAATATTAAAATATATTAACAAAATTTATCTAGCATGAACACATGTTAAGTTGAAAATTTTACTTGTTTTAGGTAAAGAGTGGATTGCCAAGAGGAAGACCACCGTTGAGTCCAAATAAGGTCAGTAACTTGTCTCTCGGACAATTGGTATATAGTTTCAAACACTGCAGTAGAATCCTTAATGGGGAAACTGTAAAAGTGACCCATGTAAATATTAAATATCAATGAGCATACAATCGCAAGACCTTAGGTATTTTGGATGTATAAATCCTTAAGACAAGTTTTTTTTGTTTTTTTTAATAAAAATATTGATGACAGGCCATGAATTGAAAAGTTATAGAAGGAGCCCAATAGATTATATAACAATAATCTCTCATCAGCATGCAATAGCTGAAACTTAGATATATGTAGTATCCTCACGACAATTTCATGATTTGCAAAAATCTTGACACTTGTGCTCCAAAAAGGGGAAATGTAGAGACCCTTATTAAGAAATTGATGAGCAATACAATAGCTTAACCTTAGTTACATTAGATGTAGCATTCTTAGAAGTAGTAATTCGGGCTCAAAATGGGGAATCTAAAGAGAGAACCTTAGATATTCAAATTTCTTAGGTGTTTAATTTGCAATTTATAAAGACTCCCAAATTCAAGATATTTGTGTATAAGCCACTGGAAGAGATCTTAGCTGAGCCATTATGCCTGTGGGCCACTTACTTTAGATGATTCATTCTTAAATTGGGATATTTAAAAATTGCACAAATCTTGGTGTTGGAGCTCTGAAAAGAAAAGCTTTATAAATAGAGACCTATGAATTTATGAAAATTATCTGTAAAACTACATGATCTGGTGAAGATATTGAGCCTGTACTCTGGTAAACTATAAGGCCCACGAGGCCAACAGACCTTTGTTTTAATGTCATACTTTCCAGAATAAAATCAGCGAAACAATTTATTAAAAGTTTGCAGATTTAAGAGTCTGTTGATGTAATATTTATATATATTTTTTATTTTTAGAGGAAGATTATCAAAATTAAAGTTAGATCAGGACTTGCATCAAAGAAAGCTTTGGTAAGTCTTTTATTTTGTTTAATTGTCTTAAACATATCAGTCACTGTCAAAAAATTGTCAACGAAGATCTAAGATTTGCTCAGGAAGATCCTTTTTTTTTTAGTAACATTAAGAAAGGATAAAAAATTTTCAATAGATGCATTTTTTTACATTGTATTGTTAAACTATAAATTGCATCTGATAGTCAAAATTTGGCTTAATTAAATAGGTTGACAATATGTGATAAGTAAGACATTGAAATCTTTGGAATTCTTTTTTTTTTTTTTTTTTTTTTTTTTTTTTGTGTGTGTATGTGTGTGTGTGTGTTATTGTAACTCTGTTTCCATAACATTAATTTTGATACTTGCAGATTGACAAATTGAAACAGAAAAAAGGCAAGGGACGTCCAAAATTGTCATTGCAGATGAAAGAAGTCTTTAAAAAGAAAAGAGGCAGGCCATTTAAAGATGTAAGTTTCACTTCAGATTTTGAATATATTTTTCTTTAGTGTGCATTTAATAATTACATTTGACATATTTCTAATGATTTCATTGATTGAAAAGCAAAATTATATTCATTTCTCAATGACTCGAACTCACATGCTGAAGTGTTTGTGACGTAATCTTGAACAAACTACTTTTAATGCACATTGTTTTACCTTGTTTTAAAGTTTTTTAAAGCAAAAATTAAATAAAGTTTTTGCTTTCTAAATTTATATAGTTGTTTTTAAATTTAATTATAAGTATTGAATCTGATTTTCATTTGGGTCATTGAGAAATAACCTAAATGGATGCTGTGCACACTTCCCTAATTACTCAGTGTGCACAATGTCCATACAGGTTATTTCTCAATGACCTGAATGAAAATCAGATCCAATGAGGCACTTTTTTGTTTGATTGAGTTTATAGAAAACATTGAACTGAGGACTAATAGATTAAATCAGGCCTTCACAAACGCCGATTTTTGGCAACAAACACCGATTCAAGTTTAAAAAAGCTGATTGAAAAATATCCAAATCGGCTTTTTTCCCCATAAAAGTAAGACAAAATCTGATTAAAAATTCTTTAATGCCGGCTTGTTAACAATTAGAATTACTCAGGACAGTGTCACAATTCACTGAACTTCCCTATTCACTAGTAATTACCTAATACCTTTCAAGTTAATTAATAACTAGTGGCTTTACCTGTTCACATCATTTCTACTAGGGTATACAAACACATACATGTGCCTGATTGATCCAGTTTATATAGTTAATAACCTCCCCTGAATTCTATATACAAGAGCTGACTAGATTGATAACAACCATTTTTTGGGTTACCAACAACAACATGATCAAGCATTACACATGGTTTTTGTATATGTTATATGTCAATCTATTTTAAGTTGCCAGTGGTTGGATTTTTGCAAGATATTAATAAGCTGTATTTATGAATATCTATATATGCGACATTGACACACATCCACTTATAATTTATAATTAAAATGACAGATATCCCGATGTACCAAACAGAATTCACTGTTTATTGACGTTTTGTTGCATTGCCAATGACTTGACAGTTATGGAAAGATAAAAAACAGTACGTTGACACCATTTTTTTCAAATAAAAATTTTAATGTTTATTTCATTACCTAACTGATGTGCATTTATTAAAGAAAAGAAACAGAAAATTGTTCTGGGGTGGGGTGGGGGGTACCTTTGCCGATCGTTGGGAGGAAGCTTTGTCTACCGCGGATTGACTTTACCGGCATTTGTGGAGCCCTGGATTAAATGTAATGAAGTGTCTATAGTGGATGAGAGTGAAGAAACAAAGTTTTACACTCTAGTCAAGATTTTCTCACTTATATCAAGGCAGTCATTTTGGTATGGTGGTAAAAACGTAAGTGCCTGGAGAAAACCACCATCCTTGGCAGGTAAATTGACAAATTTTTTACACTAGGATCTGCCCAAACCAAAGGGATTTGAACCTAGATTTGAATTAATAATTTGATGCTGTCTGGTTACTAGCTCATAGTGATTTTATTTCAACAGATCTGTATTTGTGTTGTGATATGTTTTTGTGTCGCCTGACTAGACAACATATAGGGATTACTTTCGTCGGCGGCGTGCGGATTTGCTTGTCTGGAGCATAACATTGGTGTTGTACATTCAAATGACTCCAAACTTGGTATTCATGTTTCTGGCAATGACTCGAAGTGCAGTGCACAAGAACTGCAACTCTATCTTTTTCTGTTTTTGAATTATTTCCCTTTGATTGATTTTTATAGAGCATTTCTTGTCCAAAGCATAACTTTGTCAACTACAGTCAGGACTCGATTTTGAGAGGTCCATGGGAAATCCAAAATACCTCTCAAAATCAAGTACTTCTCAAAACTGGGTCCTACTAAAGTTACATAAATGAATTACTAAACAGACTGATTTTAATGCATTTTATTGTTTTCCTTTATTAAATATTGTTCTTTCTAAATTGTTGGGTAATAAAATAAAACAAAACAATTTGTAGGTATTTTTACAGGTACAAAATAACAGAAATTATTTGAAATTATTTACATAGATTTGATACAAAAATATGCGACATTCATGATGGCATTGTACCTGACATCTTTTGAGCGCATCTTTCTCTTTACACCCCTCATTTCAGTTGCCATTTCTTCATAAGAATGAACACCAGTGAAATGTCCTGATCCAGTTATCCCCCTCGGTAGACTGGGTTCCAGAACAAAATTACAACCGTATGCAGGGAATACGACATTTGATATCAGTTTTGTGTTTTGCTGACAAAGTGATTATAGCAGAACTTAATTAACTTATACATTTTATATTGTTAACTTCAGTTTGACATTTACATGTATTAATCACTTCTATATTAAAAACACCTTAACACACTTGGATGCCTGAGTAAATGTAAGGTGTGATTTGATACAATGGCTGCTTACAACAGTAGGTGAGACAATACCTCTCACCATAGAGTCCCAAATCAGTTGATTATTGGCTTTTGGGACCTGCAAATTTGTTTGCAAAATAGAATACTTCTCAAAATAGGACCTACAAAAATTGAGACCTTTTTAATTTAGAGTTAAGAACAAATATTGTTGGGACCTGAAAAATACCTCTCAAAATTGAGTACCTCTCAAAACTGAATCCCTCGAAATCGGGACCCGACTGTACTATGCAGTGTCAGGCGACACATCTGTTTCAAAGAAACATATCTAGTTTTCATAGAGCTTGCTAAAAATTCAGTTTGACATAGTATCACAAGTCAATATTGTTTTTCAATGATTTTGTTGCACTGCATCAAGTATTTTTTTTGTTATATATTTCAGAAGAAACCTGTGGGAAGACCAAGAATTCATCCTCCAAAAGAGGTAAGTTTTGTTTATACATGCATAATAAGTTTTAGTTTCCCTGTATGAAGTACAAATCAGATTGTGTTTATACTTGCTAAAATTCCCTGAGTTTCAAAGCCTTCTCCTATTTTAAATTCTTTTGTAGTACCTGAGCAAAAAATTGCGGACTTTACCATTTCCCTCAAGTTTTTCTTTAACTTTTATCATAGGCTCATTGTAAGCATGATGTGTAAATTAGATGCTGAATTTAACCGATTCTTTAAAATCTTCCTCTTAAACTGCTTTGGTCTATGAAATGTTTTTAAGATATTAAATGAGACTGAATTTTTACTTTCTGAAGTTTTTGTTTTGCACAAGTTTGTGTTATGATCTGCTTTACATTAATACACCATACATGTATGTCCACCTCAAAGGTGTCTTCTGTACATGCATACATGATGTTGCAGACAAAACTCACAGACCATTCAGTCCATCATTTTTGTAGAAGGTCCCTGGTAGAAGTAGATTGTTGTCATTTAAATGATACAAAGAAAAACAATCTCTTGTCATATTACATGTGTTCCTGTATGTGCTTATAGATCACAATGCCTCCCTTTGATTAGGTCGGAATACTACTCAAGTGTGAGAATGATTGTGAGATTGTTTTCTTGGATTTCTTCACCATCAGGAACAGGAACAGGCTCTCTCATTATTTAAGAAAGAATCTTACCAAAGGACAGAAAAAACTGTTACTCTATTTTCTCAGAATTCCCTCTTTGCCACTTTTGAAAACTTGGCAAGAATGTTATGTCATGAATTTTTATGGACATTATTCCTTGCTAATGACCTTTTCATTTATTATGTTCTGTATTGCAGTTTGATTTCATTTACAATAAAATATAAATAATTATTTGCTTGTAGGAAACTGAAGACCCAAATGCACCAAAGAGATCCCGAGGTCGACCCAGAAAATCTGTAGAAACCAATGGTTTATCTGCAGCAGAATCTGATGTTGATGAGGAACAAACAGATGAAGAAATAAGAACTGAAAATGAAGATGAGTCATCACCAGAAAACCAGGTAAAGGGTCATACAAATGTTAACATATACTTGTAAGTTAATTAAAAGAATTATATAAAAACCAAAAAAATGTAGATGATGAAAGGTCAACAGAAAACCAGATAAAGAGTCATCAGTGTTAACATATATGTAAGATGATTTATAGTTTTATATGACTGGGTATGCTGAATGGTTAAGGGAAGGGTATGTTTCACTGTCAGGCTTTCAAAGCTAATTCTGGTTTATTTCATTCCAGAGCTGATGGCCTCAGTATAAGTGGAAGAGCCTTGACTTTGGTGAAAAGTACCATTTCTCCACTTCATACTGAAAAGTGTTTAAGAAGTGTTATATCAATATTGGAATGATTAATTTCGGAAATATTTAGACTTGAACCATGCAAATTATTTAATTGCAACTTATTTATGTTTTTGTTTTTTGACACAGGTGGTTCCAGACTCACCAAAAAAGTCAAGAGGTCGTCCAAAGAAAGCAAAAACAGATGAAGAAAACACAGAAGGAGATGACATTGTGAAAGATGATGAAGAGTGAGTAATTGTTTTTTTTTATTATTATTATTATATATATATCATTAATATATAGCGTAAACGAAATGTGAAAGAAAAATATCTGTAAAATAACCTTTCTAGAACATGCCACAATGTTGCTAAAAACCTTTGTCCTCTACAGTTTGATTGGAGATGTTCATCTAATCAGTTATGGTTAAGTTTGATTGGACATGTTCATCTAATCAGTTATGGTTAAGTTTGATTGGAGATGTTCATCTAATCAGTTACGGTTAAGTTTGATTGGACATGTTCATCTCATTAGTTATGGTTAAGATTGATTAGACATGTTCATCTAATTAGTTATGGTTACGTTTGATTGGAGATGTTCATCTAATTGGTTATGGTTAAGTTTGATTGGAGATGTTCATCTAATTGGTTATGGTTAAGTTTGATTGGAGATGTTCATCTAATCAGTTATGGTTAAGTTTGATTGGGCAGATTTGGTATAATATTTATATGCTTTGTTTTTATTCAGTCTATACTATTTTTGTTGTTTTTTAACAGTAATCTTTCTTTGTCCTATTACTTAATCTGTAACCATGATTCCAGTTCGCTTGCCGGCAGTTTTTTCTCGAATTATTTTCCTCCTTCATTTCTGATTGTTGACTAGGTTAATTTTAGGGGAAAAAAATCTTGACTGGGCTTCAAATACCATACATCATTCTTTTCATGTTATGAAGCAAGGTAGAAGCATTTTTGCACTATTTCCATAGATTGAATGTTAAGTTTTTTTTCTGAGAAAAACTATGGGAAAAGCTGTAAAAGCTCTTGTTTTTTACATTATAGGAATGTGTTTTATCTTCCAGAAAAAACACTGGAACCAAAAAAGGGAGAGGCAGACCAAAAAAGCTGAAGTGATAAAATGAAAATAAACAACAAATTGTATGATGCCAAGTAAGTATAGAGGTCAGAGGGTCAGACAGTGACCCATCAATGGCTAGCTCAAAGTTTTACGTACATTGAATAGCAAGACTTCTTTGAGTATTAAGTTTAAATTTATTCTTAATACTAACTGCAGAATAATGTGCCCCATAACGAAATAATAACAGTGCCCTCTCAAATGGGACAAACCATCTTCTATATGTCTACTATAATCAAGTATTCTTTCAAGAACCACTAAATATGTATGAACTTTTAAAATAATCACTGTTTATAAGGTGTTCAAGTATCAAATGAAAGCCAGGATTTGAAAATCTTTGTACATGTATTTGTCTATTTTCAGGATGTTAAAGAATATCACAATATGAACCTAAGTTAACAGATAATAGGTTTTTGACAGCCAAAAAAGAAGTAAAATTTTGTTACTTGAAAAAAAAGCAAATATTTTAGCTGGAAATATGAGTGATAACTATTGCTGACATTTTAAAGAAGAAAAATACTTCAGGGGAAGATAATTCCAGCTCGATTTTGAAAAAAGGGAGATTACTGAGAGGAGAAATTATGCAACTTTTGGTTTTACTGGTTTTTAATAAAGTGTTAAATGATTATAGGGCAAATGTGTGGGACTTCATTTTGCTGGTATGAAATTTCAGGGAAGCAAGTATCACTTATGTTATATGTTAGTTAATTGTTGTGTAACTGGAAATAAAAAGTAATTTTTTATAAAATTATGGTAGCTAGTATGCATGCAATCATATTGCTGATGTGAGCATTGACTTGCATCAAGAGTTTTTAAGTATAATGAATTTATACTCCATATGTGAAAAAGGCATCTAGTATTTTAAGGTCGTTTTATTATTATTTTTTTTAAGACCTGGATGTGAAATGAGTTACAATATTTCCTCAGAAAGTAAAACTACAAAAACAAATTGGAATTTCTAGAGAAAATTTTTAATAATTTTTACTGATCTGGAGAGAAAATGAAGCTTAAATTTTTTGTTTCAATGAAATTCAACTTTTACTAATACATACATGAATAGTCACCCAGGATTAATTTTAAAAATGTACATGTACATTCCTGATCAGTGGGAAAATGTTTTCCTGCATTTACTTTGCAACATCATCATTGGAAATTCCATATTTTTTTGGGGGAAATGATTTCAAACAAAGATAATGTTGTGTCACATTGTATGCAAGTAAACTTTACAGTGGATGTAAATATAGACCACATCAGGTCAGGATCTAGGTAATGTGATTTTTAGCAAGAAGTTTTTAAAATGGCTGGTTATTTTTTTTTATTTTTGAAAATTCAATATTTTATGCATTTATTTACTAAATGTAATGTTTTTTATTTTAAAATTCATCTATGGTTTCTGAGAAAAAAGATATTCATTGTATTTAGAAATAGGATTTGAGGTTGTGTATTGCATCAACATACATGGAATTATATTCATCTTAATTAAAGTTTTTAGGCTTGTGTTAATGTGCTTACCTTGGATCTGTAAATCTGATTTGAAATCTTATGAACCTGGATATAAAAAATTGTTCCCTGCAATTTGATTGAGGCAAATAAATGTGCCCATTGTTACATTAATAATTAATTACTTGGTAACATTATTGGACACAGGAGGATTGTTCTTGTATCCAGAAATCACAAATTAACATTGATCACATGACAACAAATACAGGTCCTTTTTCTTTTTGAGTTGACAAATTTTGAGAAAAGGCTATTTGTTTGTTCTTGCAGGACATGTTTTAAAACGATCAAAATCTTGGATGTTCGGGACAATCTGGGACTTATGACATGTGTGATAAGCTAAGGCAGCCATTTTAATAAGTACTTGCTTACAATCACCATTTCCAAACTGACATTTGTTTTCTCCAAGTTTGTTTTTCTGGTTTTTACTGTATTATGTATTGTGCAATGAATTTTTATATATCTATATATATATATATATTGTTGATATATAATGAAGTATTTTTAAATCGCTTACAATTCACATTTATTTCATATTCATTTTTGTTGGCTTCATAAATTTTTATAAAACTTTTTCTTCAAAAGATTATTTGATCTTTACTATAAATGAAATAGAAATCATTACATCGGCTTTTTAAGTACAAAATGTATGTTTGTTTTATTATAGATCCCTATATAAAACTTTACAATTTTAAAGGTGTTGTTTTCCTATAAACTACAGTAAAGCCTGTTTATAAAGACCACACCTTTGATGTAAGAAATATAGATTTTATAGACAGGTGGTTTTTAAAGAGCTTCCTTTTTGTTGAAATGTGAAGCAATAGATCTTGAAATGATCTTATTAGACAGGTGATCTTTTTAAGAGGTGGTGGCTACTGCAAATTTTACCTTTGTTTGTTATGTTAGAGAGCTTTTATTTACACTAAATAGTTAAGAATCTCCTACAACTTTAAATTTTTGTCTATTTGTTATCAGATTCACTTCCCTTAAATCATTTTTAACAAAATCTAGATAAAATAAAGTATTTTTTAAAACCGATACAAAGAAATTTTAATTTTGATAAAAATATTTATTTGTAAACATGTGAGGCAATCAATCAGAGAATCAAATCTGCTAAAATAATTTTTTATAATTAATAGATTAAGGCAGGTACCTGTACTAGCCTTTGTATGCTGGCATATTTCTGACATTGAGATGATTTTAGTCAACATAAAACTATCTTTAAATGTCAATCCTATATTATACAACTACTTGACAAGGTGGATAGTTGAGATAGTAACATAACATATGGTGTGTATGGTAGAGATAGGTATTGATATTGACATACATATATGGACACCTGACATACTGGTAGTATTATCATTACTGATAAACTTATGCATTAAGATAATTTTATGCTGACAGAAAATGTCTTGATATTACAAATAAACTGCCATACTTTTGTTATAATACGTTGTAGTATATTGTTTTATAAATTTTTGTACAAAATAACTTTTGTCTTTTGATTCATTTTCATTTATTTGTTCTGCTTTGGAGTCCTATGTTATACAGGACCTGAACAAGATTTTAAAAAATCTCCTTTCTATTGGTACCTGACAAATTACATGTATACGCAGTGTGCTGTTTTAACTTTTTCAGCCAATTAACATCAAACTTAGAGTACAGAAGGTTTGTGGTTTATTTAGGGACTCAGATTTCCTCCATAATCTCTGATTTTACAGACTCAGATTTCCTCCATAATCTCTGATTTTACAGACTCAGATTTCCTCCATAATCTCTGATTTTACACCTTGATATAAGTGAATGAATCTTGACTTGGGTTTTTAAATAAACAGTAGATACAGTAAATCAATAAATTTTGGTGTCAGTTCATTTGCAAGCATTGTGATTTCAAGATATTCATGTACTTCTTATTTTTGCATTGCCAAATGATGACCATTACAGATGCAACTGAACTGCATCAAAATAAAATATTTGCAGAAAGTATTTTCATATCATGCTACTGTTGCTGATATGTGTGAAATAAAATAATTGTGAAAAATTTTCCAAGTTACTGTTACTGGATATTTTTTTTTAATTTTAGCTTAGCTGTAGGAAGTAGATCTTTTGAATATGGCTTGGTGCCCCACATAATGGTGATCTTAGAAGTATAGTATTAAAAGTGTTTGATTGATTTTATTTTGGAGAAAAACAATTCTTCTGACAGCTCGTGTAAATCAGTGAAAGAAAGAACTTATATGATTCATTCTTGTCATATATATTTTAAATGTATATACATATACATGTCATAATCATTCATCTTTGACCAGGCCACTATACGTTGTTGCCATGGAAACCAGCAAACACATAAAATTTCACAATAAATGCCTTAATTAACATACTAGATTTTCTAGTCCATTTTTTTGATCATTTTTTTTATCAATATTTCATCAGAATCATGTTTGGTATAATTTATATTCAGAATTTGTGTCATATTATATATGCATGATTTTATAATTTTGAATGAAGGATGATAGGATGTTTTGAATGAAGTGGAGTATTTGTCGTTTAAGTTTCAATACATGTATGTTGAATTTTAGATCATAAAGGAATATAACATACAAGACAAGTTTTTTTTGTGAAACAGGCAAGTTAAAATGCATTTTTGAAAAAAAAAGTTTTGTAAAATTTCACTCATTCATTAGTGAACCACATCCATATTTATCGAAAACCTACATATTAGTTTTCTGAAGGTATACTCTGTAAATGTGAAGTGCAGATATATATTATTTTGAATTAAGACTTTATGCAATAACAGCCTGGATTACAGTACTACTGTTTATCATGGTTTTTTTTTTTTTCCTCTTGCAAGCACTTGATTTCTGCATTTTATTTATTTTTTGCCATGAACTTATGAATAATTAAAAAAAAAATTATTAAGTAAGGTTGACAAGTCATAAAATGGAATGAAATAAACTTTGGCAGTTTTGACACACATTCTTGAAAGGCTCGATGAAAGTTGGACATATTGATTTTCAAATTTACAGCATTGATTTTTATGAATGGTTGTTGTCCTCAATATAAGTATTATTTCACAGTAATTGTTTCTACTTTTATTGTAGAAAAGATACGATGAACATTTGTAAACATGAAATAGTTTTCTCTTTTGGATACCAATTTGCAAGCAGGATGGTGTCATATTGTGCAACTTTCATTATTCTTTTGTTTTTTTGTAGTTTCTGCTTATTTTGTGCTTATGTAATGCTGCGGTACATTTGTATTTAAGTTTCCATAAACTGCATTTAGGCTTGCTAAGACTCTTAATGCACCTTATATACGAATATGTAAATATTTTACCCTAAGACTGATCTTTTTATTCACATTTCATTTCAAAAATTTATTAATACATGTATTGATAAACGTTCTTTGTCTACAGATACCAGTTAAACCTTTCCACAAAGACTGCTTGAAGGGCTGTTGGAAAGTGATCGTGTGTGACAGGTGACCTTTTTTACCTTGGGTCATTATTTCAGGGACTAGATACTCCCCTTGATGCTATTATAAACATATATCTTGCTCATCCTTACACCTATTAAAAAGGTGTCCATCTAATGAGTAAAAGTGATGAGTTAATTTTGGCAAAGTTATGATGACTGGGGGTAGAAATTCTACTGGTTCCAAATGCCAATTTTTTTTTCTTTTTTGGCATGTTACCATTTTCCCGAGACAGAAAACAGTTAAGAAAGTTTTTGGTCCTTGTCAATAGAAATTGTTTGATCTATATTCCTAGCCATAAACTGTTGTGTCAAAAATTGAGATTGGTTGTCTGACTTTAAGAAGGATGACCATTCTACATGACAACTTCTGATACAACTGCTGAAATTGCCTGTAACTAATTTTTTGTTTAATAATTGCGCTAGTACTGGCTTTCATTGTCCATGATCATAGTATGTTATTAAATAACAACTTTTGTATTGATATTTTTGTTGTTTTTATTATATATTGTCTCATACAACTTTATATCTACTTAAAACTTTCCCATTCTCCTTGGTAATACGGGGCCTTGATAGCCAAGTGGTTAAGTTGTTGGCGAAGTGGTTAAGTGGTTGGCCAAGTGGGTAAGCTGATGGCCAAGTGGTTTTCTCACCACTGTTGGTTCGACCCTTGTTGACTGCAAGTGAGAAAGGTTTTTCCTTGTTGTAGACTTTTAACTGTTTGGCTGATTAGCAGTGTAATGTAATGGACTGAGTGGCCTGTGATTTTATCTGTGACATTGTGGGTGAGATAAGATGTAGCACTCTGAAGCATTCAGTATTACATACTAGTACATGTACACTCATACACTACATAAACGTGTGTTACAGTTAATACTCAAGATTAATAAGAAAATTGTCTTGTCATAAATAACTTAAAATTGCTGATGTGGTGTAAAACAACATTCAACTAACTGACCTACCTTGGCAATCTGTTGTTGGGAAGTATTTTATGTTAAAGTCTGTTTAAAATCCCGGTGACTTAATTGTTACACGAGGCATATTCTTGTTCTGTTGTTGGATATGTCTAACCAAGGCTCAATGAACTAGAACATTTTAACAAGCATTTAGCAAGTCTTGGATGGGGTTAATTTTGATGTAAAATTCTCTCAATACTACATGTAATTTCCAATAGCGTATTCCTTGAAATAGCTTTTCAGTTTACTAACTAAAGGTTTGCAGTTTTCTTCTGTATTGTCTACTATTCAGAGCTGACCACTTTGAAATAAGTAGAAAAAACTTTGATTGGGATGTAAGACAGTATTTCTTTTATATCAAGATATTACCAGCTACAGTAGATGAATTTCTTGATTTGAATGTAAAATATCCTATTATATATTGAAATATATCTCGCCAGTTATAGATTTATTTCCAATCATACCCGTCATTTGAAGAAAAGTTTACATCAAAGTCATGATTTTTTTTCACTTATATTGATACACCACCAGCCTCAATTTATTTCAAAAAATTTTTTAATCAAAGTGAAGATAATGTCACTTATTTTGGACATCACTGGTTCAGTTCTTAGAAATGGGATTTTAAATCCAGGTCAAAAATATTTCATCTACAGTACCGGGTAAGCCTCAAAAAGTCATTTTTTATTTTAAAGTTCAACTGATCATTGGAAATAAGTCTACACAATAGTAATTTTTACATTAAGATAAGCTACAGGCAGTCACACTCATCATTATAAACAGGTTTAATATCAGTCAAGATTGCAATACCTATATTGAACCATCAACATCTTTGATGCAATTTTAATCATTTAGTATCAGAATTTTCCAGATCTCAAAGGGATTCAAGATTATCATAGAGATTAAAATAAATTTACTAAAACTTCTATAAAACTTAATAGAAATTCCAGAAAACTTGCTATAACTTCCATGAAACTTGCTATAACTTCCTTAATTTTCAAAATATTTTGAAATGATAATCATCTTTGAGAAACTAAATTAATGCCTATTTGAAAGGAAAAGATACCAGTATGTACTGGACTGAAACAGTTCTTTTTTATCAAAATCATTTTCATAATAAACACACACACACACACACACACACACACACTTTGTATTTGGACCACTGACCCTCCACATAAAACAGGCACTGTTGCCCATATTAAATATTGGACCACTGATCCTTCACATAAAACAGGATCTGTTGTACATCTTAAATATTTGACCACTGACCCCCACATAACAGGATCTGTTGTCCATCTTTACTATTGGACCACTGACCCTCCACATGAAACAGGCACAGTTACCCATCTTTGATGTTGGACCACTGACACTTCACATAAAACAGGATCTATTGCCCATCTTTAATATTGGACCACTGATCCTCCACATAAAACAGGCACTGTTGCCCATCTTTAATATTTGACCACTGACCCTCCACATGAAACAGGCACAGTTGCCAATCTTTAATATTGGATCACTGACCCTCCACATAAAACAGGCACAGTTGCCAATCTTTAATATTGGATCACTGATCCTCCACATAAAACAGGCACAGTTGCCAATCTTTAATATTGGATCACTGATCCTCCACATAAAACAGGCACAGTTGCCAATCTTTAATATTGGATCACTGATCCTCCACATGAAACAGGCACAGTTGCCCATCTCTAATATTGGACCAATGACCCTCCACGTAAAACAGGCACAGTTGCCAATCTTTAATAGTGAAGACAGTTCTATTGGAGAGTACCTCCTTCTTACCACCACCCAATTATTTCACTTATCTTGCAATCAGTGGGCTAGAAACAAATAATTTAATGATGAAAAAATAAGATGATTAACAAAGAACTCTTACATGAACAATATATAAAAAACTAAGAAAACAAATTCAATTTTTATTTTTATTAATATTACTATTCTTTCTTAGAAAAATATAAGCTAGATAATATAATACTTAAACTTCTGAATTTCTTCTTAATAAAGATTATGCAATTTTTTACATTAATACTGAAACTCTTGCTCAAAGATAAGATACAATCTCAAAAAACAAAATATTAAAAACACATTTCCATGGAGCCACAGTAGGGTTAGCCTTCAAACCCATGGCACCTCAACCTCAGTTGACGACCAATGAGAAAGGGTTTTTTTTCTTGATATTGGCCTCTACTTGTTTGCCCAGTGCCATTATCATAGACAAAGTGGTCTGCTCTTTCATGACAAAAAATAGCTAAGAAATTTCTGGTGTGATGTAAAACAGCATACAACCAATCAACCATCAATTTTGAATTGTAGAATTAAAGTAACAAATATCAGAAGGAAGGTTATTTATTATTGTTCTGAAAATACAAGAGTTGTTTAAAGAACAGTATAACCCATCTCAACAGAATCTCATAAAAACTAACATCACAATTTTAAAATAAAAACTATCATTGGACAAGAGATTTTCAGGCAGGGTTTCAATATAAGCATGTCAGTATTACATACAGCCAAGCTTAAATTATTCATATCATTTTAATTAAACTGTAGCATAAAATATAAATAATGGCAAAGAAAAACATAAAATTTGTTCAGAACTATACTGGTCAACCAAATTTAAAAAGTTGGTCAATTTTTAATTATTTATTTATTTATTTATTTATTTATTTATTTATTAGTTTTTATCATAGATTTACAACAATAGATCAAAGTTTGTTCTCAAAAAATTTAGTATGACATGACTTTATAAAAATATTTCTTATAGACTTGTTACCTATCAAAGGTATAAGCCGTTTATTTCTTGTTTGATATTTGTTAAGTAAAAAACAATTAACCTCATAAATTGTGACAGGTGAAACGAAAAATCTGTAAATAAAGACTAAACAGAACAAATAAATAAATAATAAAAGTGCAACATTAAGAAATTTAACATTCTAGTACTTATATTCAAATATTTCTTTTTAATTTTTTTTTTACAACCAACCACATATGGCCTATGAGACACTATATTTTGCATCAATTTTTTTAAAATACATGTATAAAAACATAGGTTTTGTTTATCA
This sequence comes from Tegillarca granosa, assembly GCA_029721355.1. Taxonomy (NCBI): domain Eukaryota; kingdom Metazoa; phylum Mollusca; class Bivalvia; order Arcoida; family Arcidae; genus Tegillarca; species Tegillarca granosa. The sequence goes on along the minus strand of CM056606.1, from coordinate 11,102,529 downwards.
AATTTAAAGCTAAACAATTGGCAAATATAGGACAAAAGTTAGACAAATTAAAAATTGGACAACACATAAACCTTTATAAAAAAAAACAAACATAAAACATTGAAGTCTGGTGGCCATTTTGCATAATACCAAGCTTTTGTTGCACTTCAACAGCATTGCAAGACATGATAAAATTAAACTTAACTAACCAGTAAACCATACATCTTCAAGTATGGCCAATAGTCTTGTTATGTTCTTATTTGCAATTAGGTTTAGTAATTAAGTCTGTGGCCAACACAGAAAACCAGGGAAAACTATTCAGTAAAGCAAATAATTACCTACACCAAAAATAAATAAATAAATTTATTAAAAATTAGAAAAAATCACATTGTCTTTTTAACCAGGAGGACTATTCATAAGTTTAAGTATTAATTTGTGAACAATATCCATGTACATCATTAGAAGTCAATTAATTTTGTGGAAATGTTCAAGTTCTGATAAGGCCTTTTCTCTCTTAGCAAGGAGACTTTTCACTGCTTAATTAATTTAAATTGATGTTCTACTGAGGTGGTTATTTTTGAAGGAGAATGGAGTTCAAGAAAAACTACCAACCTATAGCAAGCAAGCCGACATATTTTCTCTCTCAATCCTTTCTTATTGTGATTATAACCTAGGTGTAGACAGGTGTTGTAAAACAATTGGCTTTTAATATACCTAGATGTCATTTACCATAGGTGGTGGCAGGTGTTGTAAGACAAGTAGCAGGTTTTTGAAAACAGCTTCTAATAGGAGAATAAGGTAACATGCATGGTAGGTCTTGATTTAATTTTTTATTTTTAAATTAAAAAAAAAAATGTTTAATTTATCAGTGTATGGTAGACTTAATAGTCAATTATTGGTCTTCTTGTATCATTTATTTTCAAATCAGCTGTAAACAAGAATATTAGTATAGGTGACCTTCAACATTGTACATGTATAATTCATCATACATATTACCGGTATGTACATATACATGGAAGTTTTATATATACCTGTTATACAAATACATGTACTACCAATTTTTAGTGAAAGTTAAAACTGGATCTTAAACTCAAAGTACAATTTTTTAAATTACTCTTAATTTTTTATATTAATTTTGTTTAAAACCAACATACATCAAAATTAATGTAAAAATATTTTTAAGTGGAATATAAAATGGCAATAAGGAAAAGATGAAGAATAAACATGCATATACATGAGTGTATATCAAGCCTTAGACATAAATTATGCATATACATGAACGTTTGTAGTTTTAAAACTTTAAAGAAATTTGCATAAAAAATTTGCATAAAAACATTTTCAATTTGCAATAAAAATTTGATCTACATCTTGTTAAATTGTAATAAATATAGTATATACCTGTAATTTATAAAACAATCAAAACAAAATTGAAACATTCTATAGATCTAGACCATGAGGTAACACACACACACACACACACACACACACACACACACACTTGAGCAATTATTTCATTTACAATAACTATGAGACTGATTGGCAGATTCTCTTGTTTAACAAGTGGATGTGTAAAAACATAACTTGGCACTGATTTGGTAATTAACAACATAAAAATCATTTTGTACAAACTGAACACTCGGCATATACCACAAGAAAAAAATATATTAAAAAACCCACAAAATACAGTTAGACCTTTGAAATAAATACCACCCAAGAAATGAATAGACTTTCAAGACAAGTAGTATCAATATAGAAGTTATAACTAACACACCTGGTCTTACTGGAGAGATGGTCTTTATATAGAGGGTGACTAAAGCAGGATTTAGAGTACCAGGCAAACACTCACTGCCCTATCTAACATCATAATAATAATCAGGTCTGAACATGTGATTCCATAATTTTAGGCATGTTGCCCATAGCTTACAAAACAAGAGGCCCATGGGCCTTAACGCTCACCTGAAGATATGTCCAATATTGTTTGCAAAGTGCAATAGACAATATATTACGTACAGAAACTTTAAAAGTTTTCTCAAGTTAAGAACTCCCACAAAACTTAATCAGAAGTATATCCACTCACATGTCATTCATAAGTTGCTTATATAATATGCATGAAGTAACTGTAGTGCAATGAATAATTTCTAAATCATTAATCAATTTCAGTATACTTATGCAGCTATGTCATTGACCTTTGAACATATATGACCTTGAATCATATATGATTGTCATGTCAATACCTACAATATTCTAATATACATGCCTATGCATGAAATTAATAGCTTTCAAGATAATTAATAATCTTAGTATTCCTATGTTTATATAACCTTGACCTTTGAAAATATAACCTTAAACATATATCAAAATGATTGTTGCCGTAATACCTACAATATTCTAATATACATGCCTATACAAAAAGTCATTAGTTTTAAAGATAATTAGTAATTTAAGTCTTCTTTTGCAGCTGTGACCTTGACCTTTCAACAAATGACCTTGAACCATATATCAAAATGATCATTGTTCCAATACCTACAATATTCTAATATACATGCCTATACAAAAAGTTATTATAAGATAATTCGCAATTTAAGTCTTCTTTTGCAGCTGTGACCTTGACCTTTCAACATATGACCTTGTACCATATATCATAATGATCATTGTTGCAATATCTACAATATTCTAATATACATGCTTATACAAAAAGTTAATAGTTTTCAAGATAATTAGCAATTTGTCTAATTTTGCAGCTGTGACCTTGACCTTTCAACATATGACCTTGATCCATATATCAAAATGATCATCATGTCAATATCTACCACATTCTAATATACATGCCTATACAAAAAGTTAATAGTTTTCAAGATATAGTGACAAATATATAATTTTTAGCAATTTCCTCACTCAGTGCCTTACTATTTCCCCATTTTGAGCCCCCATTTGTGCAAATCTGAAAAAAGATGACCTAAGGATGTTATAAATGAAATAACGAAGGTATATCTCTTGTAGATTCAGAGGAGAAGATTTTCAAAGTTTTTCACTCTTTCCCCCCTTATTGGGCCCCACGGGGACATTACTCCTTCATTTGTGCAAATCTGAAAGGGCTTCACCCAGGCATGATGGTAACCAAGTTTCATTAAATTTGACCCAGTGGTTTTGGAGGAGAAGATTAAAATGTAAAAAGTTAATGCTCAGGTGAGCTAAAAATCTAAACATATGGTTACTTTCAGTGTGAGGTATCTGAAATAATTTTTTTATCTAAAAATTTTATAATTATTTCCCCCTCAAACTACATGTACTATAATTCAAAATTTTTAATTGACTTCACAGTAAATGATAAAGTAAATTTGTTACAAATTATGTACATCTGGCCCAAGTTTCACAATCATTCCTTAACTAAGATTTTATTCCACTTAAATCTGACAATTTGGTAATCTTAATAATTTGGTTATTTGTTGAGATAACCAGGAATTTAAGGTGTCAATTTAATTTTTAATTGCACACTCATCTCCATTTTTTTCAAAAAAAAAAAAAAAAAAACTGTAGAACTAAAAATTAATTTGGTGTGGCCTAAAACTCTTTATCATACTTATGGACTATTCATCTTGGCCAAATTCTATCTTCTTAACATTGTTTAAATCTTATATAAGAAACAGAATTTTTTTTTTAGTTTTTCTATATTTTCATTTACTGGGCAAAATGAGCCTCTAATTTTTAACACACAATTCAAGATGTTTTCACAAATATCAAGTCTCCTTGTCCTTAAATGGTAAAGGAAACTGTTGTACCTGGAGAAAAATTGGGACTTTCAGCAAATGAGCTTCACTGGAATCTGTCTCCAGACAATGAGAACTTGGCATGGGAGACTTGATTAAGGGAAAGTGTGCAATATGCCAAAAATTATGGTAATAAGAATTTTTAGATTAAACAACAACAAATATTCATTTTTTAAACAAAATATCTGATTTAGTTTTATGTTGTTGTTTTTTTTTTTTTTTTTTTTTTTTGAATAATTAATTTGGTCAAATTTGAAAAAAAACTGAGTAAATTTTCTAAAATATAAAGTGTTAATAAAGAAATGTTAAAGGATGACTAACAAAAACACACATCAGAAAAGGAAGTTTGTATAAAAAAAAATGCACAATACTATAAAAATGTAGCATTTAACTCATGATCTCTCTGATAAGATTACATTTCTATTAAGGAAAGGATTTATGTACAACAAGGATTGATGACACTTTTAAATACTGGTATGTCAAGTTATGAACATGTTTTATAAAGAACAGAATACACATATACATGAACATGTTTAAATTGTAGTGAATTGTCAAAGCATTTTAGATTTTCTCAAAACATGTGTATATACTTTCTAAAAAAATTATTAAAAATATGCAATCAATACTTCATTAAAAACAAAAAGTTGTCATAAAACAATACAAGTTTAGCCTGCTAATTATACACTGTCAATAAAAATGACTTGTACAAACCAATAAGTATGAGAATATACACTACATACCCACAGATGTCCAACTTTCTATATTTAAGAGGCCATCCAGCATAGCATGTGATGTTGTTAATGTGGAACAATGTCCAGTAGATACAGAATATGTTCACATTCATTTTATTAGAAAATCTCAAATGATTTGTCATTCCATTTTGTTCTGCACAAATGTTCATGTGTCAAATGGTATAACAGAATATTTAAACAAAAAAAAAAAAAAAAAAAAAAAAAAAAAAGAAGACAATTGACACAGGCCTTTTTTTTTTACCCTTGACCTTCAGGGGTCAAATCAACAATTTTAAAAATCTCAAATCTCAAGATTCCAGCCACATATACAGTCCTTTCATGCTAAAAAACAGACAAAACGATTTATCAGGTGTCAAAAATAGTTTTAGGGTTCTAATGTAAGTTCTGAGAAATGTTTTATGCCCCTACTAAGCAAGCTAAAAGGGTTTATTTAAAAAGGACATTTTCATTATCTTCAATACTAAAACAATTAAAGGCAGATCTACAATAATAATATAAATTTGTCCATACAATTAACATTATGTATTAGGTAAGGAAATTAAGAAATTAACATAAGAAATTAAGAAATTAAATTTCCATAACAACAGAAATGGTGACTGTCATAAAAAAAAAAATAATAATAATAATAATAAAAAAAAAGCTTGTCTATAAATAAATTAACAAAATAATTTAATAGGCTTCACTGACATTCTATTTCTATCTATCTTTTGAGTTAAGCTGTAGTTTCTACTAACTGGTTTATGTCAGATATTCCCAGAAACAACAAATTTATTATATGAGAAAGCTAACAAATTCATAATTCTACTTTGTTTACAAAATGTTAATGGGTATTTATAATAGATGACAGAAGCCCAAATTAATCTCCCTTAAACCATCTCCCTTGACTGTCTTATCACCTGCCTGTCCATTAAATACTGAAAGGCACAACAAAAATTTGTCAGTGAGCAATCATGTACACTCCCTGCCAAAAATGGTGGCATAAGGTCAATAATCAGATTCATTTGAGAATAAAATTTCTGAAATGTTTCTTCCTTGAGAAATTTCAAGACAATTATGGTAACAGTTAGAATATCATCACAACATGCCATATATGTTTCCTTGGAAGAACCAGCATTACCAATATCATTTTTCAACAAAGAAACCTGTTTTCCCATAAACCTAAAGGCTTTGGTTATTTGTTTAAGTTTTGATAAGACAGTTTTACAGTCCAATGAATCTGATATATGCTGTAAAACTGGAGAAAACGGTTTGATAACTAACGGCAAATCATAACTTTCATCTTGGCCAAATGGATGCTTGATTTCTGTCTGTTCATTTTCACTGCTAGAATTAGTTACTTGTTTTCTTGAAGACTGGTTTAGATGCAAGGTATATGGTGGTGGAGAATCGTTACTTATACAAGCTTGATCATATGTGGGAGGTACTCTAGTGGTTCCCTTTCCCATTGCAATATTTAGACCCCTTTCTGATCTGTCATCATCAGATATGACACCTGCGACTGCTTCATCAGCAACAGTACAATCCAGAAACTCTGCCAGCTTACTGCAATCTTTGTCAGCATACTCATAAAGCTCGCCAAGTGACAATTTCTCAAAAGAAATTGTTGATGTACTTCCAGTGCTTGGTCTTGTGACATGTTCAAAATCATCATCTTCTTCAAAAGGTTTTTTTACCTCAGTGCATTCATCATTCTGGCCATCCTGACTTTGAGAACAAGCATATGCATCATTTGTTGGAATTAACCAGGTTTCATCTATACCTAACTCCTGGTATGATAAATGGTTTAGTTTTGTACGGATTGTGGTTGACACTCTGAAGTAGGCTCTCTCATACATTTCTTGAACAACTTCTATGATATTGTAATATAAATGTTTTTCATAACAGACCCAAATTTTATTAGAAATAGAATTCCCAGGAATTGAAGCATAATTTGGCATCAAGTTTAGCAAAATCTGACACATTTCTTGAATGTGCTCTATTATTTCTTTTTTAATCACATCTAACAGGGATCGTAATGGTAGGGTGTTTATATCATTATCTGTACTGGTTCTCCGTATAGAAGAATTTGATAATAACCGAGATGGTCTCCGCCTTTCAATAGAAGACTGGGAGGCAGCATTCAATGCATCAACGAAAGTAACATCAATAAAATCACTTGGAACATCACTATCCTGACTTTCTCTACTATTTCCTGGTCCAGAATTATGTTCACATGGTGAGCTAAATAACTCTGTTTCTAGTAAAGATCCCCGTATTTTCTGCCTAATTGATTCACAAAAAGATTTAAATCTGATATGTGGCAACATTTCTGGGTTAGTTATAATATTTGATATCTGTTCTTCCAAACAGACCCATGATTCTGGAATTCCTAAGTCTCCCAAAACATTAGTTGAATAGTCCGTTCCAACAGCATTGGTTTCCCATCCAAATGTTGATCTCTCTAGTTTTAACTGGTCTAGTGTAAGAACGATGGCCTCTCTTACTGAAGAAATTTTGACTTTTTTCAAACACATCTTGTGTATTATATCTTTTTCTTGTTGCAAGCGGCTTGCCATCTCCATGTAAAGTTCGTGAAACACATTTTGTTTTTGTTTGTGCTTGTGTGATTTTCTATTCTTTCGATTTGCTCTGACTGTTACATTCTTAATGGTTTCCCTGATTTCCTGTAAATTTTGTAAATTTGAATGAGTCTCATTTCTCATCTGCCTTGTTGAAGTCAGTTTGTCTTGTTCAGTGGAATTTCTTAGAGCATCTACAATTCTTTGTTGGTCCTGAAGTCTTTCAAACAGCTCATCAATGTCCTTATTTATATGTTTCAGGAAAATTTGTAAAAACTCAGGGTTACATGTTTTAACATATGTTTCTGTCTTGAAATCTTCAATGCTTATGATTCGTTCTCTCTGTTTTCTCAATGAAGTTTCCGTTATCACATTCCCACGATCCTTTGACATGACTTCATTCTCTAAAGTTTGTAACTTCTTTTCTGTAAACTGCAATGCATTTTGTAAAGCATTGATATCTTCCCTTTTAAGCTGAATTGATGGTAAAACAAAACAATGGAGTAATCGTAGAATTTCTGTTTTGAATTCCGTTTCATTACTTTGGTGATTTATGAATTTTTCTACTGATCTACTAGCAGAATCAAAAAGTTCATCAGCTTTTGGTTCAAAATCATAACAGTCTCCATCTTCAAATACTGTGCGCTGCAAATCATGCATATACACAACATTGTCTGGCTCGGTGACAAAAGATTTATCATGAAATCTTCCAGAAAGTTCAGAGCTGACTGATGCCTCTGTAATATGAGCCCGTCCCCATCTGATAATTCTCTGGTTACAATCTACTAGTATTGAATCTATTATTAAAGTTTTAAACCAAAGTGCAGGCTCTAGCTGGTAATCTTGGCCAACATCACCAACCATAGGACAACAACCATCTTGAAGAGTTACCCCTGACACACATTTTACAATGTTGTTCAGTTTAAGATAAACATACATTTTGCACAATCTTCATTGAAAAGTTTCAAAGGTCATTCTTTGTGTATCTGTGAAAAATAAATAAATAAATAAATAAATAAATAAATAAATAAATAAATAAATAAATAAATAATAAAAATAAAAAACAGAATTACAAACTAGTACATATACAATAGTTTTAAAGGTACCTTTAAAGCTAACCATGTTAGATTCAGAGACTTCTACAATACTAGTGGTTTCCCCCATATTTTAGACAATTCTTCCAAAATTAAACCAAACTACTTAAATAAAAAATATTTAATTTCTATGCAACTTCCATAATGTCCCAGTACATCTTCCTTGCATTAATTAACAAAGGGCAACAAGTGGGAAAGAAAAGTATTATCATTTTAGGTTCTAACCAACCTACCAACCAAGCCTCATGAATGAAGACTAAATCTAACTTAAAATTTCGAAACACTGTATGATTTAATATCATTTAAAGATATATGCATATCAAGTGAAAGAAGTATGAAGGGAGAAGAAAAAGATTTAGATGCCCCATACACTGCCTATGAGTTATTAATGATTTTTACTATAAAAAGTAAAATAAAGTGTTAAGTAAAAAGAGACTTGTGTAGGCTGTAGACATTTAAGTATATAGTAAATAGTAAGAGGAAGAAAAATGTCCTTTCTTGATAGTGAAACCTCTATAACTACAAAAGTGTTATAAATGATATAGATCTTTATAAATATATATTATAGATATCAATGTTATCTTATCAAATACACTAACTACATCATGTGTATATGTTGATATATGTATAGTAAAAAACATACTTCTTAATGTGACAGATTTGTAAACAGCTAAAAATTGTTTACATGGTTACACTGTTGAAGTTTGACTAAAAGTGAAAATTAAAATGTAGATCTAGAGGGGATTTTCTTTTAAATTGTTACACCCTGGTTATATTCACGTTCTGACACTCAAATAAATTGTTTAAAAATAAGTAACTAGCAAGTTATGTTTAAGGCAAAAAGTAAAACTGAAAAAAGTAAAAAACTGAGTACATTTAAAGAAAATGGTTATAAAAGTTTCTTCGTAAAAACGTGGGCTTACAACTTAATTTTCAACAGGGCAAAAAAACCTTCGTCTTTACTTACCATTTTCATTCCAGGAATTTACAGAACAAAATATGTTGAATTAAAGGCGAATCCAAAATAGTCTTACATATTCCATGTTTTAAGGATTATAGGTATTAAGATAGTATTGAAATATACGTTGTTTACAAATATTGACATAAAACGAAATGACTCAACGAATGCGGAAGTGAAAGTAGAGGGTAAATCAGTGTCTCTTACAACAAATAAAATAAATAAAAATAAATAATAAAAATAATAATAATTATATAGATTTAAACATTTACTTAATTTCAATATTGTGTTGTGTATTTCATATGATATTTGAAATTTATAATAATAAACATTGTTCAATAATTTATTTTTCAGAATGATGTAAGCGATCTCAATATCTTTACATGCTCTCTAACACAGTGTTTTCAGATTTTTTTCAGCGAATCACACTGTAGAAACACATTAGTCTCAGGATTTTAAACTGTAAGTTTTACCTCATGTAAGTCAACAGATCATCGCATGACAGAGTCATACTATATTCAGTCTAGGACAGCATAGTCTAGCATAGCTTATTTGTGAAAGAGACGTTTACCAATTATAGATATATGCATATGCCGCATAATGATAATGCATTCTCCAATTTGTAAAAGCAAAAACGTCCACATGTTAAATGTCCCATGTTAAAGGTTAAAAGTTGGACAGCAAAATCTTTTTGCATCTTCCTAATGCATTACTTTTTAAGTTGCCATGATTCCATGGAAGTATAAGTGTGCTTTCTTTGTATGGCAATCACAGCTAGTGGCTTGGTGTCAGGATTTTTGTATGTTTGTTTTAAAATGGATTTCAGACAAAGGTATCGATATGTATGAACTTGTATCAACCTCGCATGTAATAAAAACACCAATAGATAATCTTTAAAACAAAATACAAAAATCCTGACACCAATCCCCTGTGATGGCAATGTGTGTTTTTTGTGTAGGCTTGGTAGGTGGCCTGGTAGCTCAGTTGGTAGAGTGTCCTGCAAGTATTGTGAAGGTTTGAGTTCAAGTTCCTGTTTGGCCACTGCATTTTTCCCCTTTCCTGTTGCATTTGGGGGCTCGTCCAACCCAGGGAATTGGCCGAACAACAGGTTGGTCCCAGGATGGAACCTGCTGGTTTCAGTTCAAAGTGGTAAAATGGAAAAAAAAAGAAAGGGAGGAATGTAGCATACTGGGCTTGGTAGATGGCCAGGTAGCTCAGTCGATAGAGGGTCCCGCTAGTATTGGGAAGGTCTTGGGTTCCATTCCAGGTTTGGCCTCTGCATTTTTAGCCCACCTGACCGAAAGGTGAGCTTATGGCATGGCGCGACGTGTGTATGTGCATGCGTGCGTCGTTTACACCTATTTTTGACTACCGTAAATCCCCGGATATAAGACTACTTCGCCTATAAGACGGGGTGGGATTTTCCCGTCTTTTTTTATGATTTCAGGCGATACTGCACCTATAAGACGACCTTGATTTCCAGACAAGGTCATACTGGTACCGGTATTTGACGCTACCGATCGGACCATAAACTTTCCACCAATTTTCGCCTATTGTTTATATTTTTTTATTTTTAATACCGTACTTGTGAAATTAATTTTTGCCGTTTGATTCTAGTTTAATTTTGAATAAATCAGAAAATGTAAAAAATAAAATCAGATGCCAGAACATCTCATCATAAGTAATCATGAAAACGTATATCTGTTCCGTTTTTAAATAAATTCAATAAACTACATTTTAAAAATTTTGTTATTGTTTATTAGATTATCAATCAGCTGTTGAAGACAGGAACCCCGATACTCAAAACATAATGCCCTTTACGTGTGAAGCAGACAAAGTGTGGTTTATGTAATTTCTAGATTGTTAATAAAAATAAACAAAAAGAATAAAATATTGTACAGAATATTTCCCGCCTCCTTGATTACTGTACTTACCGAAACCTTGATGATTTCTTTTATTTCTTTTATTTCTTATTTTAATCATTTATTATAACTTTATTTTATTAAAAGATCATTAAATATACACAACTACAAAAATTTCAAAGCACGTGATTTGCGTTTCTTGTATGTTACGAATCTGTAAAATATATCAACCATTAAGAAACTGCAATAAACAAAAACAAAGATGGCGGACATTACGATCGTGTGTGCACATTTTCTCAAGAATTTCAACCCCTCAGTTGTTTACCGTCGTATAAGATGACCCCCCCTTCTCAAAAAATAAATTTTAAGGTAAAATAACCCGTCTTATATGCGGGGATTTACGGTACTCCAAAATTGCTGGACAGATTTGAATGATAGTTGGTCAGAAGCATATATGGGCCAGTGCAATTCAGATTTGTTCATGGCGTTGCCATGGCTACCAAAACTAGGTCAAGGTGACCTAGGGGTAGAAAAATCTTAAAAAATCTTCTTTTCCAAAATTGATGATGGAAAAAAAAAATAGTTTGTTCATTTCGCGAAATTTGGTTAAGAAATGGGTTATGCATTTTTGCGTTTAATTTTGAAAATTTCGTAAAATGGCTTCAAATTGTTATAACTTGACTATTTGAATAGATATTGACATGGGGTTTTCAGTTCAAGGTCATATCCGTAAAAGAAGACTGAAATTGTTAATTATCTTGTAAACTATTAACTTTTTGTATAGTCATGTAAATTAGAAAATTTTAAGTATTGATATGACAATCATTCTGATATATGATTCAAGGTCACATGTTCAAAGGTCAAGGTCAAAGATGCATAACTGTACTGAAATCGTTAATTTTCTTGAAAACTATTATCTTTTCGTATAGGCATGTATATTAGAATATTGTAGTTATTGATATAGCAATCATTTTGATATATGATTCAAGGTCATATGTTGAGAGGTCAAGGTCATATCTGCATAAGTGTACTGAAATTGTTAATTATCTTGAAAACTACAAGCTTTTTGTACTAGCATGTATATTAGAATATTGTAGGCATTGATATTACGACCGTTTTGATAAAAGGTTCAAGTTCATATGTTCAAAGGTCAAAATCATGGCTGCATTACCATATGGTTAATGATTTGGTAATAATTATTGTACTATAGTTAAATCATGTATATGAGCTACTGTATTTATAAATGAAATGTGACTATACATTTCTGATTAACTATTGCAGGATTTCCAAAATTGAGGAATTTTGTGAAGTTTTTGTAATTTAGTTTTTTGTAAGTTTTTGGACATTTCCTCAGGTGAGCGTTAAGGCCCATGGGCCTCTTGTTTCCATTTCCTGTTACATTTGAATGGTTGAAGGATTGTTCTAGGAGGGGTTCCTAGAATTACAAGGTCTGCATGCAGTACCCAAATCAACACCCAATCATCTGGTTTTGTTCAAAGTTATTTTGATAAAAAAATGTGTGTGTGCGTGTGTGTGTACATGTGTATATGCATCGTTAACACACATTTACGACTTCTCCTCTGTAAGAACCGGACAGATTTCAATGAGACATGACCAGAAGCATGTCTGGGTCGGTACAATTCAGATTTGTTCGTGCATTGCCATGGCTACCAAAACAAGGTCATGGTGACCTAGGGGTGTAAAAATCTTTAAAATTCTTCTCCTCCAAAAGCAATGATGGGAGAAAAAATCTGATGTGATATTTGGCTTCTCTAGGGTCTTAAGCATATAGTTTGTTCATTTCGTGAAAATGGGTTACGCGTTTTTGGGTTTAATTTTAAAAATTTCGTAAAATGGCTTCAAAATGGGGTCATAGTCAAAGTTCAAGGTCATGTAATTTTGCAGTTTTAGGCGATTTTCTTCAAAATTTTAAGAGATATATAATATCAAAACATTGTTAAAATGTTCAGCATGACAAAATTTAAAAAGGTACAAAGTTTCATAACTATATGATGATGCATGTAGGAGTTGTTGCCACTGAAATGTTATTTTTTGCTCATAAAAACTAAAATTGTGCATTAGCTTGAAAACTATGAACTTTTTGCATAGACATATATTAGAATATTGTAGGTATTGACATGGCTACCATTTTGATATATGGCTCAAGATCATAGGCTCAAAGGTCAAGGTCATAGCTGCATAAGAAGACTGAAATTATTATTTATCTTGGAAATTATTAACTTTTTGTATAGGCATGTATATTAGAATATTTTAGGATAATGCATGTAGGAGAGAATATCTGTATAGCATAAAGAAACTCCAACGACTAGTGTTTTAGATTTTTTAACCAAAGTTTGGGGGTTTGAATTTCACCTGGATTGGACACATGTTGTGACACTACATTTCACACTGTTGCTGACTTACCAGGTGTCAGGATAATGAATGGGAGGATGGGTGAAGCAGCAGCCGAGAATCCTGTCTTAGTGAGCTAGCCCTGGAACCCTTCTGAATCATGTTTCCATGGCCTTAACCACTAGACCAAATATTTATGTTCAGTATAAATTTTTGGACATTACATACATGCAGTATATACGGCACAAATGACCCTGTAGTGGACCAATATATTTCTGAGTCTTTAACTTTTCAGAGTAAATTTTTAAACATCTTTTAGCAAAAATGACCCAATAAATTCAGGTAAAATTTTCTTTAATAGCTAAATCATACATGTTGCTGAAAAACCTTGTAATAATGCTATTTGCTATATTTGTTAACTTTGCCTCCTTGCTTTTTGCTGCAGTATTTTGTAGTCCTAATGTCTAATACTTGTATAATTTTCTTTTTTCTGGTAAATTGCTCTATGTATCACCAAACCTTTCTGTAATGCAAAATGTTAAGGGTTTTGACAATGAACCAAGGTTTCACTTGATTCCATCATTTTAACTTTGTGCAAGTACACATTTTTCAGATCTGCGTTGTACAAGTGTACAGTTTTTGCATCCTTGAGGGTGCTGGTACACTCACTCTCAATATTGCGAATACATGTATATGTATACATCACAGGCCACTCATGCCATTGTACTAGTACAGAGACAGTTAGTTAAGTAAGGCTTTAACAAGCTAAAACCCTTTCTTACTTAGGATCCAACCCACAAATGTGAGTCATCTTCAGTTTAAAAGCTAATTCTTTAACCACTGGACCATCACTGCCCCCAATCATGTTTAAGAAATTATTTTTCTTTTTTTTTTTAGATGTTATTTTTGTAAATGTACAAAGATGAAGTGAGAAAAGATTAATTTATACAACTATTAGAAACAAGGTTAACAACATGAATGCAATGGCCACAGATAATCGTGATGATGATGAACTTAGTATCCCAAGAGCTGCACTGAATAAAATGATAAAAGAATTGGTTCCCAATGTTAGAGTGGCTAATGATGCAAGGGAGTTAATCTTAAATTGTTGTACAGAATTTATACACCTCGTGTCATCAGAAGCAAATGATATCTGTAACAAACAAACAAAGAAAACAATATCACCGGAACATGTTTTAGCAGGTACGATTTTGTAATTTGATTTATTGAAATTTGAATGTTTTGATTTCATTCATTTCACGTTTTAAAAAAAATGGGTCAATCTGAATAACCTAAATTATAATTGACCATACCCAAAGATGTGTCAGATTGTTAACAACACATTAACTGACTTTTGCTATGGTTGGTTGCATAAGTTGGGGTGAGGAGGATTGTTGTGATGGGCAGAATGAGGAGGGATGGGTGGTTGTAGTGTGTAGCATTTAGCTATAATTGGTTGGGGTGAGGAGGATTGTTGTGATGGGCAGAATGAGGAGGGATGGGTGGTTGTAGTGTGTAGCATTTAGCTATGGTTGATTAGGGTAAGGAGGATTGTTGTGATGGGCAGAATGAGGAGGAATGGGTGGTTGTAGTGTGTAGCATTTAGCTATGGTTGCTTGGGGTGAGGAGGATTGTTGTGATGGGCAGAATGGGGAGGGATGGGTGGTTGTAGTGTGTAGCATTTAGCTATGGTTGCTTTGGGTGAGGAGGATTGTTGTGATGGGCAGAATGAGGAGGGATGGGTGGTTGTAGTGTGTAGCATTTAGCTATGGTTGCTTTGGGTGAGGAGGATTGTTGTGATGGGCAGAATGAGGAGGGATGGGTGGTTGTAGTGTGTAGCATTTAGCTATGGTTGCTTTGGGTGAGGAGGATTGTTGTGATGGGCAGAATGAGGAGGGATGGGTGGTTGTAGTGTGTAGCATTTAGCTATGGTTGCTTTGGGTGAGGAGGATTGTTGTGATGGGCAGAATGAGGAGGGATGGGTGGTTGTAGTGTGTAGCATTTAGCTATGGTTGCTTTGGGTGAGGAGGATTGTTGTGATGGGCAGAATGAGGAGGGATGGGTGGTTGTAGTGTGTATCATTTAGCTATGGTTGATTAGGGTAAGGAGGATTGTTGTGATGGGCAGAATGAGGAGGAATGGGTGGTTGTAGTGTGTAGCATTTAGCTATAATTGGTTGGGGTGAGGAGAATTGTTGTGATGTGCAGAATGAGGAGGGATGGGTGGTTGTAGTGTGTAGCATTTAGCTATAATTGGTTGGGGTGAGGAGAATTGTTGTGATGTGCAGAATGAGGAGGGATGGGTGGTTGTAGTGTGTAGCATTTAGCTATGGTTGCTTTGGGTGAGGAGGATTGTTGTGATGGGCAGAATGAGGAGGGATGGGTGGTTGTAGTGTGTAGCATTTAGCTATGGTTGGTTGGGGTGAGGAGGATTGTTGTGATGGGCAGAATGAGGAGGAATGGGTGGTTGTAGTGTGTAGCATTTAGCTATGGTTGATTAGGGTAAGGAGGATTGTTGTGATGGGCAGAATGAGGAGGAATGGGTGGTTGTAGTGTGTAGCATTTAGCTATGGTTGCTTTGGGTGAGGAGGATTGTTGTGATGGGCAGAATGAGGAGGGATGTGTGGTTGTAGTGTGTAGCATTTAGCTATGGTTGATTAGGGTAAGGAGGATTGTTGTGATGGGCAGAATGAGGAGGAATGGGTGGTTGTAGTGTGTAGCATTTAGCTATGGTTGCTTTGGGTGAGGAGGATTGTTGTGATTGGCAGAATGAGGAGGGATGGGTGGTTGTAGTGTGTAGCATTTAGCTATGGTTGCTTTGGGTGAGGAGGATTGTTGTGATTGGCAGAATGAGGAGGGATGGGTGGTTGTAGTGTGTAGCATTTAGCTATGGTTGCTTTGGGTGAGGAGGATTGTTGTGATGGGCAGAATGAGGAGGGATGGGTGGTTGTAGTGTGTAGCATTTAGCTATGGTTGATTAGGGTAAGGAGGATTGTTGTGATGGGCAGAATGAGGAGGGATGGGTGGTTGTAGTGTGTAGCATTTAGCTATGGTTGCTTTGGGTGAGGAGGATTGTTGTGATTGGCAGAATGAGGAGGGATGGGTGGTTGTAGTGTGTAGCATTTAGCTATGGTTGCTTTGGGTGAGGAGGATTGTTGTGATTGGCAGAATGAGGAGGGATGGGTGGTTGTAGTGTGTAGCATTTAGCTATGGTTGCTTTGGGTGAGGAGGATTGTTGTGATGGGCAGAATGAGGAGGGATGGGTGGTTGTAGTGTGTAGCATTTAGCTATGGTTGATTAGGGTAAGGAGGATTGTTGTGATGGGCAGAATGAGGAGGGATGGGTGGTTGTAGTGTGTAGCATTTAGCTATGGTTGGTTGGGGTGAGGAGGATTGTTGTGATGGGCAGAATGAGGAGGGATGGGTGGTTGTAGTGTGTAGCATTTAGCTATGGTTGCTTTGGGTGAGGAGGATTGTTGTGATGGGCAGAATGAGGAGGGATGTGTGGTTGTAGTGTGTAGCATTTAGCTATGGTTGATTAGGGTAAGGAGGATTGTTGTGATGGGCAGAATGAGGAGGAATGGGTGGTTGTAGTGTGTAGCATTTAGCTATGGTTGCTTTGGGTGAGGAGGATTGTTGTGATGGGCAGAATGAGGAGGGATGTGTGGTTGTAGTGTGTAGCATTTAGCTATGGTTGATTAGGGTAAGGAGGATTGTTGTGATGGGCAGAATGAGGAGGAATGGGTGGTTGTAGTGTGTAGCATTTAGCTATGGTTGCTTTGGGTGAGGAGGATTGTTGTGATTGGCAGAATGAGGAGGGATGGGTGGTTGTAGTGTGTAGCATTTAGCTATGGTTGATTAGGGTGAGGAGGATTGTTGTGATGGGCAGAATGAGGAGGAATGGGTGGTTGTAGTGTGTAGCATTTAGCTATGGTTGCTTGGGGTGAGGAGGATTGTTGTGATGGGCAGAATGAGGAGGGATGGGTGGTTGTAGTGTGTAGCATTTAGCTATGGTTGCTTGGGGTGAGGAGGATTGTTGTGATAGGCAGAATGAGGAGGAATGGGTGGTTGTAGTGTGTAGCATTTAGCTATGGTTGCTTTGGGTGAGGAGGATTGTTGTGATGGGCAGAATGAGGAGGGATGGGTGGTTGTAGTGTGTAGCATTTAGCTATGGTTGATTAGGGTAAGGAGGATTGTTGTGATGGGCAGAATGAGGAGGGATGGGTGGTTGTAGTGTGTAGCATTTAGCTATGGTTGGTTGGGGTGAGGAGGATTGTTGTGATGGGCAGAATGAGGAGGGATGGGTGGTTGTAGTGTGTAGCATTTAGCTATGGTTGCTTTGGGTGAGGAGGATTGTTGTGATGGGCAGAATGAGGAGGGATGGGTGGTTGTAGTGTGTAGCATTTAGCTATGGTTGGTTGGGGTGAGGAGGATTGTTGTGATGGGCAGAATGAGGAGGGATGTGTGGTTGTAGTGTGTAGCATTTAGCTATGGTTGATTAGGGTAAGGAGGATTGTTGTGATGGGCAGAATGAGGAGGAATGGGTGGTTGTAGTGTGTAGCATTTAGCTATGGTTGATTAGGGTAAGGAGGATTGTTGTGATGGGCAGAATGAGGAGGGATGGGTGGTTGTAGTGTGTAGCATTTAGCTATGGTTGCTTTGGGTGAGGAGGATTGTTGTGATGGGCAGAATGAGGAGGGATGGGTGGTTGTAGTGTGTAGCATTTAGCTATGGTTGGTTGGGGTGAGGAGGATTGTTGCGATGGGCAGAATGAGGAGGGATGGGTGGTTGTAGTGTGTAGCATTTAGCTATGGTTGGTTGGGGTGAGGAGGATTGTTGTGATGGGCAGAATGAGGAGGGATGGGTGGTTGTAGTGTGTAGCATTTAGCTATGGTTGATTAGGGTAAGGAGGATTGTTGTGATGGGCAGAATGAGGAGGGATGGGTGGTTGTAGTGTGTAGCATTTAGCTATGGTTGCTTTGGGTGAGGAGGATTGTTGTGATGGGCAGAATGAGGAGGGATGGGTGGTTGTAGTGTGTAGCATTTAGCTATGGTTGGTTGGGGTGAGGAGGATTGTTGTGATGGGCAGAATGAGGAGGGATGGGTGGTTGTAGTGTGTAGCATTTAGCTATGGTTGCTTTGGGTGAGGAGGATTGTTGTGATGGGCAGAATGAGGAGGGATGGGTGGTTGTAGTGTGTAGCATTTAGCTATGGTTGATTAGGGTAAGGAGGATTGTTGTGATGGGCAGAATGAGGAGGAATGGGTGGTTGTAGTGTGTAGCATTTAGCTATGGTTGATTGGGGTGAGGAGGATTGTTGTGATGGGCAGAATGAGGAGGAATGGGTGGTTGTAGTGTGTAGCATTTAGCTATGGTTGCTTGGGGTGAGGAGGATTGTTGTTATGGGCAGAATGAGGAGGAATGGGTGGTTGTAGTGTGTAGCATTTAGCTATGGTTGCTTGGGGTGAGGAGGATTGTTGTGATGGGCAGAATGAGGAGGGATGGGTGGTTGTAGTGTGTAGCATTTAGCTATGGTTGCTTTGGGTGAGGAGGATTGTTGTGATGGGCAGAATGAGGAGGGATGGGTGGTTGTAGTGTGTAGCATTTAGCTATGGTTGCTTTGGGTGAGGAGGATTGTTGTGATGGGCAGAATGAGGAGGAATGGGTGGTTGTAGTGTGTAGCATTTAGCTATGGTTGCTTGGGGTGAGGAGGATTGTTGTGATGGGCAGAATGAGGAGGAATGGGTGGTTGTAGTGTGTAGCATTTAGCTATGGTTGATTAGGGTAAGGAGGATTGTTGTGATGGGCAGAATGAGGAGGAATGGGTGGTTGTAGTGTGTAGCATTTAGCTATAGTTGGTTGGGGTGAGGAGGATTGTTGTGATTGGCAGAATGGGGAGGGATGGGTGGTTGTAGTGTGTAGCATTTAGCTATAGTTGGTTGGGGTAAGGAGGATTGTTGTGATGGGCAGAATGAGGAGGAATGGGTGGTTGTAGTGTGTAGCATTTAGCTATAGTTGGTTGGGGTGAGGAGGATTGTTGTGATTGGCAGAATGGGGAGGGATGGGGTGGTTGTAGTGTGTAGCATTTAGCTATAGTTGGTTGGGGTAAGGAGGATTGTTGTGATGGGCAGAATGAGGAGGAATGGGTGGTTGTAGTGTGTAGCATTTAGCTATAGTTGGTTGGGGTGAGGAGGATTGTTGTGATTGGCAGAATGGGGAGGGATGGGTGGTTGTAGTGTGTAGCATTTAGCTATAGTTGGTTGGGGTAAGGAGGATTGTTGTGATGGGCAGAATGAGGAGGAATGGGTGGTTGTAGTGTGTAGCATTTAGCTATGGTTGATTAGGGTAAGGAGGATTGTTGTGATGGGCAGAATGAGGAGGAATGGGTGGTTGTAGTGTGTATCATTTAGCTATAGTTGATTGGGGTGAGGAGGATTGTTGTGATTGGCAGAATGGGGAGGGATGGGTGGTTGTAGTGTGTAGCATTTAGCTATGGTTGCTTTGGGTGAGGAGGATTGTTGTGATGGGCAGAATGAGGAGGGATGGGTGGTTGTAGTGTGTAGCATTTAGCTATGGTTGCTTTGGGTGAGGAGGATTGTTGTGATGGGCAGAATGAGGAGGGATGGGTTGTTGCAGTGTGTATCATTTAGCTATGGTTGGTTGGGGTGAGGAGGATTGTTGTGATGGGCAGAATGAGGAGGGATGGGTGGTTGTAGTGTGTAGCATTTAGCTATGGTTGGTTGGGGTGAGGAGGATTGTTGTGATGGGCAGAATGAGGAGGAATGGGTGGTTGTAGTGTGTAGCATTTAGCTATGGTTGCTTGGGGTGAGGAGGATTGTTGTGATGGGCAGAATGAGGAGGGATGGGTGGTTGTAGTGTGTAGCATTTAGCTATGGTTGATTAGGGTAAGGAGGATTGTTGTGATGGGCAGAATGAGGAGGAATGGGTGGTTGTAGTGTGTAGCATTTAGCTATGGTTGGTTGGGGTGAGGAGGATTGTTGTGATGGGCAGAATGAGGAGGGATGGGTGGTTGTAGTGTGTAGCATTTAGCTATGGTTGGTTGGGGTGAGGAGGATTGTTGTGATGGGCAGAATGAGGAGGGATGGGTGGTTGTAGTGTGTAGCATTTAGCTATGGTTGCTTTGGGTGAGGAGGATTGTTGTGATGGGCAGAATGAGGAGGGATGGGTGGTTGTAGTGTGTAGCATTTAGCTATGGTTGATTAGGGTAAGGAGGATTGTTGTGATGGGCAGAATGAGGAGGAATGGGTGGTTGTAGTGTGTAGCATTTAGCTATGGTTGGTTTGGGTGAGGAGGATTGTTGTGATGGGCAGAATGAGGAGGGATGGGTGGTTGTAGTGTGTAGCATTTAGCTATGGTTGCTTGGGGTGAGGAGGATTGTTGTGATGGGCAGAATGAGGAGGAATGGGTGGTTGTAGTGTGTAGCATTTAGCTATGGTTGGTTGGGGTGAGGAGGATTGTTGTGATGGGCAGAATGAGGAGGGATGGGTGGTTGTAGTGTGTAGCATTTAGCATTATGTTTTGTGGGATTTAAAAACAAAGAATTTTGTCCATTAGTTTTTGTATAAAGTCATTCTCAACAAATCACTTTCTGTTCTTAAGGGTTGACCTACTATCCTTCAATAGAAATGAATGAATACAAAGACAATGAATTAAATACACCATTATTATCCAAATATTACAAAGTTTGCTTTCACAGTTATCCACTCCACAAGGATCCATTTTTGACGTGGTCTTGTACATGAAATTTATCCACCCCAGCTTTGAACACAAACAATTCAACATTTTACCAATTTATATTATCACTTTCACACATCTGACTGACAATGTCTGTTTAAATGTGAAACTGTACTGGTTTTACTGTGTTTCAGCTTTAGATAGTCTTGGTTTTGGGGAGTACAAGGAAGATGCTGTAGCAGTGCTTAATGAAGCTAAAGCTGTTGCAGCCAAAAAAAGAAAAGGTAGCTCACGCTTGGAAAATTTAGGAATTCCAGAGGAGGAACTTCTACGACAGCAACAAGAATTATTTGCTAAGGTAACATATACTTTGTGTTTTGCTAAGGTAACATATACTTTGTGTTTTGCTAAGGTAACATATACTTTGTGTTTTGCTAAGGTATTATATACTTTGTGTTTTGCTAAGGTAACATATACTTTGTGTTTTGCTAAATTAACATATACTTTGTGTTTTGCTAAATTAACATATACTTTGTGTTTTGCTAAGGTAACATATACTTTGTGTTTTGCTAAGGTAACATATACTTTGTGTTTTGCTAAGGTAACATATACTTTGTGTTTTGTTGTATGGGTTATTTCAGTGTTCATGTCCATTGTAAAATTTCTCTGAATGAGATCAACAGGTCATAATCCTTGATGGGTCATCATCAAGGATTATCTTTCTTGTTATATTTTTTGGTGAGTAGGATCAACAGGTCATAGGGTTGATGGGTCATCATCAAGGATTATCTTTCTTGTTATATTTTTTGGTGAGTAGGATCAACCGGTCATAGGGTTGATGGGTCATCATCAAGGATTATCTTTCTTGTTATACTTTTTGGTGAGTAGGATCAACCGGTTATAGGGTTGATGGGTCATCATCAAGGATTATCTTTCTTGTTATATTTTTTGGTGAGTAGGCTCAACAGGTCATAGGGTTGATGGGTCATCATCAAGGATTATCTTTCTTGTTATATTTTTTGGTGAGTAGGATTAACCGGTCATAGGGTTGATGGATCATCATCAAGGATTATCTTGTTATATTTTTTGGTGAGTAGGATCAACAGGTTATAGGGTTGATGGGTCATCATCAAGGATTATCTTTCTTGTTATATTTTTTTGTGAGTAGGATTAACCGGTCATAGGGTTGATGGGTCATCATCAAGGATTATCTTGTTATATTTTTTGGTGAGTAGGATCAACAGGTCATAGGGTTGATGGGTCACCATCAAGGGTTATCTCTCTTATCTCTGAATGGGATCAACAATTCAAAGAGTCTATAAGCCTTTCAGAGTAATGAAGTAATGTTTTATGCCTAAGCCAAGATTCTTTCACTTATATTGAGGAGGTTATTTCTATGGTAATGGAGTAAACTAATGGAGGAACCTGTAAAAAACCACTTACCTTTAGCAATCATACTGACAAATTTCTTACATTAGGAACTACTGATCAGGATTTGAACCTAGGCTGTGAGAAGTTCTGTGATTTATAAGCATAAACTTAAGACCACTTAAAATCTTTTATTATTTTACTTACACCCTGTTATTGAAGTTCAATGTCAATTTGTGCCAAGAGACTAGCTGTTTTATTTCTGTTAGATGTAATACTTGGTGAACAAAAATGTACATGTACAATGTAGCAGTTTAATTTGATTTGCTGAAGACACTGCTTTGAGTTAGAAAAATTGGAACATGTTTATTACTTGAAACACATCACAGAAGAGTGAGTGAGTGAGTTATTGTTAAAAGCCACATAAGTGGTTACAGAACTGATGAGATACACATACATGTATTTTCAAAAATAAATTGTGTATGAATGGTCATTAATTTCTGTCTGATAACATGTGGTTAATTTGAACATTATTTTGCATGGATCAAAGGTTAATATCAAAAGTTGAAACTTATATTAAAAATTGATTTGGTAATATTTTATGTAAGTGTAGACTGAACAGCCTGACTGTATTTTGGGAAACCAGTTACAAAGTAGTTTAGGACACATGATTAAAGGGTCATGGTTGGGGAGAGTCCTAGTTGTTGGTAAGACCTTAAATTTAACATTGCTCTAGTCCATCTATCCACTAGGGGAATGGATATTACTAAAACCATCTGGGGGCCTAACCTTGAGATGGACTTGACATCCAAGGACATCACTGTATACAGGCCTGTAAGCATTACCTTGATTTGCCTACATTCTGTGTTAAATTATTTTATCTGGCTTAGGTGTAAACTTTAAGTCTACTGAGTGAACTGTGCACCTCCATGTTTGATTGTGATGCATGGTCATTATATTATGGCTCTTGTGACAGCACTAAGACAGAAAATTAATGATTGAAAGGTTTAAAAATGTCCCAATTTTAAAATCCATTTTCAGGCAAGACAAGAGCAAGCACAGCTGGAACAACAACAGTGGATACAAATGCAGAATGCTTTACAACAACAACAGCAGCAACAACAACAAATGTTACAACAGACTGACAACAAAGAAGATGACGATTATTCCTAGCAGTTTGTTGTTGAGGGAGGGTGGGTGGGGATGTGGTTATTTTGAGGGTTGGGGACACAGTCATGGAGAATTCATATGTATTACTTGTATTGATTAAAACAATATAAAAGTGTTATAACAAACTAAAAGCTAAAAGATGATTGGTCAAAGCAGTTTGGTGTTGACTTGGAGTGATTGGAAGGACATGAATTCAGGTACAGAAACAACAACAACTCCTACAACGCTAACAACAATAAAATTATTGTACTCAGAAAATATGATTTATCAGTAAGGGACAAAAATATTTTGAGAATGAACTCTAGTATGGAATCATACAAGTGTGTGACAGTTTAATATTTTGTTTATGAACTGCAGGTCTCTTGGCAGTGTACAAATTCAGATTGATTTAAATGTTATTGTTGGAAGGACATGAAGTTTTGATACAAAAAAATTTCAATGGATAAATTCCAGGTATTAATTTCAGGTATGAAAATGTGACTATAAATAAATTTGGAAGTTTTTGAAGTATTTTAAAAATGTCTTTGAAAGCTATTGTATAGTTTCAACAAATGTTCTTGGTAAGATTGAATTTTGCTGTTTTACTTGCAAAAGCCCCAGTTTGGAGTATTTTTTTACAAAGCATAAATTCATAATTTTTTTTTTTTTCTTTAAATTACAAAACAAAAATGTTTTACCCCTACAAATAACAATGATTCTACTGTATGTTGTGTTAGTGATGGACTGTGTTGTATGGTGTTTTGTATAAATGTTCATCTGAGAAGACAACAAATAGAAATTTTTCAATATTTATATTGTATTGTTTCTAGAATGTTCTAAAAAATTTAAATTTTGCTTTACCTTTTCTGACATAAATTTTACAATGCTGGTTCCAAAATATTGGCAGGGGTCAACAAACTTTAAAATATGAAACTAGCATTTCACAAAATGTACATGAAACTATGCCAAATACGTAACTAAATCAATATTGAACTTTCTGATCCTACTAAATTTCAGAGACAGAAATCATATTTTTAGTATGGTGAAGCATGTATATGAGGATGAACTTTATTTACCTGCTGAAAATGGGCCAAATTGATGTGGAGAGTCCACCAGATGAATTTGCACAAATCCATTTTATGACTTTCATTATAGCTGCCATCAATATAAACAAAAAAAAAAAGTGATGAATGGTAAATGTACATGTAGCTTGATTTACCACCCGATCTTGTTCAAGTTTTTATATGAAAAGTAGATGTATATCTATTTGAATGTATAACAGGCCTATTACAAACATTTTTATAGACCGGATATTAGCAGAATTTGCAAGAAAGGTGCTTTGTTTGCTTCTTTGAAAAACTTTTCCTCTGAAATTACAGGGCCAGTTTGACCAAAATTTGTTGTAGAAGGTGCCAAGGTGGAGTTGATTTAAGTTTGCACAAATCAACTTTCTGCAACATCCTAGATGGCCACCATTATTATGTACTGGTATATATGAAAAACTGATAAATTACCTATATAGCTTTAATTGTCAACTGACATACAATACCTGTACATGTAGTTTAGATTGACATATAGAAAGTATGTGTATAGCCATTCAACATGTTATGGGTTTTTTCGGAGATACATTATTTTTTTATGGCCTATGCAAATAAGGTTTTTTTTTTTAAAAAAAAAAAAAAAAAACTAATTCTTTGCAAATCTTGTAACCAGCATTTCCCTTTAAACCTTGCCAGTATTGTCAGTAAGAAACATGAAGGATCTGAGAGAGTTATTGTATGTATGTTATGTTTTAGTAATAAAAAGTAGTTACATATTTGTAATATTGTATCATTGTTGTTTTTTCTGACTTTTTTCTCACATTTTTACTCTACATAAAAATTGTTTTCCTCCTGTATTCCAAAATTGACCATCGTCATATATTGAGAAAGCTCACACTGGGATATTGCAAAAAACAAAAATCCCTGGAGAAAACTATTTTTAGCAAGCAAACTGATAATTTTAGGTAGGCTCAACCAAAATGAAATTTACATCCAGATTATGGTTTTATAACAACTTATTTAAAAGGCAGTTGTTCCTATCACACTTAGCATGGCATTAAAAAGAGCTTTATACTAAGAGCCCATTAAATAGGTTCAAATCTCTGCAAATGCACCTTAAGCTGGTGTCCTTTTGATTTTTATGCAAGTGAAATAATATGGACCTGTACCTAAAACCAGTTATTGCCACACATGACTTAGGACTTGGTGCAAGGCATGCATGTTTCTGTCATTGAAAAGAATAAAGTTTTAATAACTTTACCCATAGCTAGTGATATCTTAACATAAGTAAAATAATCTTGAAGTTAATCAACACCTTTCAATCAATCAGATTTAAGAATTGTTTGTTTACTTGCTGAATGTTAGTTTTCTCCAGATATACCAATTTACTTCAACTGTGGCATGAGTGAAAAGAAGAAATGTTTATCTTGCCATTGTAATTCATGAGGGTTTACCGGTACATTATTCAACCAAGATTCATCAGTTTTTTGGGGTTTTTTTTATTTTTATTTTTTTTGCTTTTTAGCTCACCTGACTGAAAGGTCATGTGAGCTTATGGCATGGCGCAGCATGTGTATGTGCGTGTGTGCGTGTGTGTGTGCGTACGTGCGTGCGTCGTTAACACCTATTTTTGACTTCTCCAAAACTGCTGGACAGATTTCAATGATACTTAGTCAGAAGCATATATGTGCCGGTGCAATTCAGATTTGTTCATGGCGTTGACATGGCTACCAAAAGTAGGTCATTGTGACCTAGGGGTCCAAAAATCTTAAAAAATCTTCTTCTCTAAAACCGATGATGAGAGAAAAAATCTGATGTGATATTTGGCTTCTCTAGGGTCTTAAGCCTATAGTTTGTTCATTTCGTGAAATTTGGTCGAAAATTGGGTTACGCGTTTTTGCGTTTAATTTAAAAAATTTCGTAAAATGGCTTCAAATTGTTATAACTTCAATATTTGAACAGATAATGACATAAGGTTTTCAGTTTTGACTTTTTCTTGAAATGACCTTTAAATTAGGGTCAAGGTCACAAATCAAGGTCATGACCTAATTTGTGATTTATGCAGTTTTAGGCAAATATTAAGAGAAATATGAAATCAAAACATTGTAAAAATGTTCAGCATGACAAAATTTAAAAAGGTACCAAGTTTCGTAACTATATGATAATCCATGTAGGAGTTGTTGCCCCTGAAATGTTATTTTTGGCTTATAAAAACTAAAAATGCTGATTTTCTTGAAAACTATTAACTTTTTGTATAGGCATGTATATTAGAATATTGTAGGTATTGTGACAACAATCATTTTGATATATGCTTCAAGGTCATATGTTCAAAGGTCAAGGTCACAACTGTAAAAGAAGACAAAAATTGCTAATTACCTTAAAAACTATTAACTTTTTGTATAGACATGTATATTAGAATATTGTAGGTATTGATATGACAATCATTTTGATATATGGTTCAAGGTCATATGTTCAAAGGTCAAGGTCACAGCTGCAAAAGAAGACTTATATTGCTTATTATCTTGAAAACTGTTAACTTAATGTATAGGCATGTATATTAGAATATTGTAGGTATTGTGACAACGGTCATTTTGATATATGGTTTAAGGTCATATGTTCAAAGGTCAAGGTCACAGCTGCAAAAGAAGACAAAAATTGCTAATTATCTTGAAAACTATTAACTTTTTGTATAGGCATGTATATTAGAATATTGTAGGTATTGATATGACGATCATTTTGATATATGGTTCAAGGTCATATAGTAAAGGTCAAGGTCACAGCTACAAAAGAAGACATAATTTGCTAATGATCTTTAAAACTGTTAACTTTTTGTATAGGCATGTATATTAGAATATTGTAGGTATTGATATGACAATCATTTTGATATATGCTTCAAGGTCATATGTTCAAAGGTCAAGGTCACAGCTGCAAAAGAAGACTTAAATTGCTAATTATCTTGAAAACTGTTAACTTTTTGTATAGGCATGTATATTAGAATATTGTAGGTATTGTGACAACAATCATTTTGATATATGCTTCAAGGTCATATGTTCAAAGGTCAAGGTCAAAGCTGCAAAAGAAGACTTAAATTGCTAATTATGTTGAAAACTGTTAACTTTTTGTATAGGCATGTATATAAGAATATTGTAGGTATTGTGACAACGATCATTTTGATATATGGTTTAAGGTCATATGTTCAAAGGTCAAGGTCACAGCTGCAAAAGAAGACAAAAATTGCTAATTATCTTGAAAACTATTAACTTTTTGTATAGGCATGTATATTAGAATATTGTAGGTATTGATATGACGATCATTTTGATATATGGTTCAAGGTCATATGTTCAAATATCAAGGTCACAGCTGTAAAAGAAGACAAAAAATTGCTAATTATCTTGAAAACAGTTAACTTTTTGTATAGCCATGTATATATTAGAATATTGTAGATATTGATATGACGATCATTTTGATATATGGTTCAAGGTCATGTGTAAAAAGGTCAAGGTCAAAGCTGCAAAAGAAGCCTTAAATTGCTTATTATCTTGAAAACTATTAACTTTTTGTATAGGCATGTATATTAGAATATTGTAGGTATTGACATGGCGATCATATATGGTTCAAGGTCATATATCTTCAAGGTCAAGGACATAGTTGCATAAGTATACTGAAGTTTGTGAATGATTTGGAAATTATTCATTGCATTACAGTTACTTCATGCATATTATATAAGCTACTTCTAAATGAAATGTGAGTGGATATATTTCTGATTAAGTTTTGTGGGAGTTCTTAACTTGAGAAAACTTGTAAAGTTTCTGTACCTAATATATTTTGCACTTTGCAAACAATTTTGGACATATACTCAGGTGAGCGTTAAGGCCCATGGGCCTCTTGTTTTAAGTTCTTGTTAGTCATCAAGATATTATTGAAATATATGGTCATAAATTTTATTAAAATATTTTGATTAAATTAACTGTTCTTTAGAAGCTGAAGATGGACTACATTTTCTAAAGGAAATGTTGGGCCTCAGTGGTCAAGTGGTCTATAACACAGGCGTACAGATCATGCTGCCTATAACACAGGTTTACAGATCACACTGCCTACAACACAAGCATACAGACCACTGCCTGTAACACAGGCATACAGATCACTGCCTATAACACAGGCATACAGATCATGCAGCCTATTGCACAGACATACAGATCACACTTCCTATAACACAGGCATACAGATCACTGCCTATAACACAGGCATACAGATCACTGCCTATAACACAGGCATACAGATCACTGCCTATAACACAGGTGTACAGATCATGCTGCCTACTGCACATGCATACAGATCTCCCCTATAACACAGGGATACATGTCACTGCCTATAATAAGTGTACAGATCATGCTGCCTATAACACAGGTATACTGGTCACTGCCTATAACACAGGTTTACAGATCACACTGCCTATAACACAGGTATACAGATCACACTGCCTTTAACACAGGATTACAGATCACACCACCAATAACAAAGGCATACAGATCACTGCCTATAACACAGGCATACAGATCATACTGCCTATAACACAGGCATACAGATCATGCTGCCTATTGCACAGGCATACAGATCACACTGCCTATAACACAGGCATACAGATCACTGCCTATAACACAGGCATACAGATCATGCTGCCTATTGCACAGGTAAACAGATCACTGCCTATAACAGGCGTACAGATCACACTGCCTATAACACAGGCATACAGATCACTGCCTATAACACAGGCATACAGATCACTGCCTATAACACAGGCATACAGATCATGCTGCCTATCCAAGGGCATACAAATCACACTGCCTATAACACAGGCATACAGATCACTGCCTATAACACAGGCATACAGATCATGCTGCCTATAACACAGGTTTACAGATCACACTGCCTATAACACAGGCATACAGAGCACTTTCGATAACACATGTTTACAGATTATGTCGCCTATTACACATGATTACAGATCACACTGCCTATAACACAGGTTTACAGATCACACTGCCTATAATACAGTATTACAGATCACTGCCTATAACACAGGCATACGGATCACTGCCTATAACACAGGCATACAGATCATGCTGCCTATTGCACAGGTATACAGATCACACTGCCTATAACATAGGCATACAGAACACTGCCTATAACACAGGCATACAAATCACACTGCCTATAACACCGGCTTAAAGATCACTGCCTATAACACAGGCATACAGATCATACTGCCTATAACACAGGCATACAGATCATGCTGTCTATTGCACAGGCATACAGATCACACTGCCTATAACACAGGCATACAGATCACTGTCTATAACAGGCGTACAGATCACACTGCCTATAACACAGGCATACAGATCACTGCTATAACACAGACATACAGATCACTGCCTATAACACAGGCATACAGATCATGCTGCCTATTGCACAGGCATACAGATCACACTGCCTATAACACAGGCATACAGATCACTGCCTATAACACAGGCATACAGATCACTGCCTATAACACAGGCATACAGATCATGCTGCCTATTGCACAGGCATACAGATCACACTGCCTATAACACAGGCATACAGATCACTGCCTATAACAGGCATACAGATCACTGCCTATAACAGGCATACAGATCACTGCCTATAACAGCCGTACAGATCATGCTGCCTATAACACAGGCGTACAGATCACACTGCCTATAACACAGGCATACAGATCACTGCCTATAACACAGGATTACAGATCACACTGCCTATAACACAGGCAGGCATACAGATCATGCTGCCTATAGCATAGGCTTACAGATCACACTGCCTCTTACATAAACTGCCTAGGTTCAAATTCCACTCAAAGTCCAAATCTTTTCCAACATATCCTACTGTGAGATAGAATGTTAGTTTCATAGTTCCCTCCAAACCATCTAGTTTACTCCACCATCTAAGATAAGATTGCCTCTGTATATGTATATGAATCCTGATAGGGCATTTAACACCAATACTCCACTCCTAAAATCTTTCAATGACCAGGGACAAAAAGTGTTAAAACAAAACATAATGAGTTAGAAATTATCATATTATAATGAAAACTTATTAAGTGATTTCAAAGTTCAGAAATTTATCAGACTCTATTGTTTTTAGTGGATTGATCAAGTACTTTAAAGGGGCCTTTACTACTGTTTAATGCTTTATTTCTGAAGTGTCAATTCCTTGGTTTGATAATGGTTGATGTATTTGCCTTTTATTTTTCCTTGTCTAGAATCTATAAGGCCTACTTTGTATAAAGATTACCAGTATATTTTGCAAGAGTTTTATTTTCAAGGATATACACAGACCACAAGTACATAGCAAAACCAAAACCACTGCAAAAATGTGTATTACCATTATTCAGTCAGACCTGTGCTAAAAAAAAGCCCAAGTCTGAAAAGTCCAGTAAATAAAATATGAAAGACTATTTTTTAACTGAGATAAAATATTTATTTTATTTCAACCATATTTACATATAACTTAAAATTAAATCTTTCAACAAATAATCTTAATTAAAAATCAAGACTATATTGCAACTCAAGGCCATGTTTTATCCATCAACTAAGGGTGGTACATCATATTAGCTATTCATGACAAGACATAATTTTTCTTCTTAACCATAAAAACAAGTTTTACACAAGTTAATGTGGATGATTTTTGTGCATGTAAGTGTTTTTTGAAGATAAAATTTTATTTTCACAAAATTCCTTAATAAGATTTTCCATTTAATTTGAACAAATTTTGGCAATATTTTACAACATTAATAATATGTTTCATCAAAACAAGCAAAATATAATTTTTAAAATGAAGCCTTAAATTACTAATTAAATAAAATTATTCCCAATATAAATTTACCAGATTTAAGTCACAGAAAATCTTAGTTAAGAAATGATTAATTTTGTGAAAATGGGACCTATTGACAGTACACACTTTATGAATGGCTGAAGATTGGTTGATTGGTTGATGTAATGTTGTTTAACTTGCATTAACAAGTTTTCAGCTATCAAGGTTATTAATCTCTGTATGGATTAATATAAAAACAAGTTCATGTATGTGTAAGAGTGTGTAATATGACCATATACTAGCATTATGGAATTTGGTAAGGTGCTTGCTTATTGCTGCATACAAGCATACCACTCCCCAAATCATAACTAAGTTCTCCTTATACCAAGCTCCAGGCAAGAAAGCTATATCTAAAATTTAAGTCTTATGTATGACCTGGCCAGGGTTTGAACCCATTACCTCCAGCTCTCAATGCTGATGCTTTACCACTGAGCCATGTAATGACTGCCTGTAAATTGCTAGTGCACTAGTATCCTATATGGCAGATAAACATCACGCTGCAATGGTACAGAGAAAACTATCAGAGGCTAATGGTAAGGGGGAAAAGCTCAATCAATCAACTAAAGAATATCAATTTTTGTCCAAGTTAGAAAACCAAGATAATTCTACAGTCATTATAAATGCCATTAAAATAGAAAGTTATAATTACTGCAGAAATACAGAAACTGACAACATGATGTACAAATAAATATTTGGTTCAACAAACCTAAAAATGGTGAAAATGACTAGTGAGATGCTTTTCTTAAATCCATCAAAATTTCTTAAATTCTGAATCATTTTTAAAAAGTATGAAAAAGAAAAGTTTCTGATACAGAAAATACTTTAAAAGGAACAGATTTCATATCTGGTAAAATAATACACAATTTCTAAATTTTGTAATCAGAACATGATTTTGGAAAAAGGATCATATACAGGTATAAATATACTGAGAATGCATGGGGTTTCATAATGGTACCCCATCATCATTTATTTATTTTTTGTCAGGTATGGAATCACATCAGTTGATGTTTTCCTGTGTCAAAAAATATTTCTTGGGGATAGCATTAACAAAAAGATTAACATATGGGCCAAGCAGAACATGGCACAGGGGTAACAACTAAACCACTGAACAATAGCCTGATTAGCTAACAATAAACATAAAAACTTGTAACACTGAACACTCATACTAAGGGGATGGAATTAACTCTCCTGAACTTAATTCTAACTTTTCATGCATGTACTAGCTGGGAATGACCAAGTTCTGGAGTGAAAGTATTACAGCCTATTGATCTTGTAAGTGTTTGTGAATTTTTGTTTCACAGTTTTAAAATTTCAACATTAAAAACTACAATTCCTTAATAAAACTTAACAAACATAAATGCATTAAAATGTAATAAATTACAACCTTCGACCCTAAATTCACATAGCATGGTCCATTTTGTTATAAACACTTGTGCCATACCACATCTAGGGGTGGAAGAACAAAACAAAATAGACCATACATAAAATTATAATTTTTGTCATGTGAACAGTATAAATGAGTGATTTCTGTTTTCAAAAATAATTTGTACAATTGCTCCTGGAACAAATGTACAAAATCCGAAATTTCGGACAGGCCCTTGTGACTTTTGCTCGATGAAATAACTGCAAATAAAAGAGACAAGTATGCAACCAAACAAAGTCAGAAAGCATTAAATTTGCTGTAGTTTACCTACATCTTAATTCAAAAAGTTTTTATATTATTTTTTTTATAGTAAAACCTTGTACTAATGTGACCTCACTGATTTCACACTATTATAAAGTCCCAAAATCAGTTTTACTTGATAAGAATCTAAATTTATTGCTTAACTCTTTACAATGCTAAAATCTGATTTTACACATTGTGGCCATAAAACCAGGATTTACTGTATCTTAAAATTTACAGCATCAAAAGTTATTGCCCGATATTGTTAATTGCATTGCTGAATTTACCAACACAAAAAACTAAATAGTTTGTCATGTGCTAATGTTGTAATTTTTCCCATAATTTACTTTCAAATCTTCAAAATTCAGATTCTCCAGTGAACTACAAGAAACCCCTAACTTATATGTGCCAAACAATTATTTCCATAGGATATAGAAATGCATCAATTAATGCTTTCTCATACAAAATGATGATATTCTGAGAATATGACAGGTAAATATTTTTCATAGCATTCTGTATAAAGGTAAACTGTTATTACATCTATGTAAATAATAGTATGAGCATGAAAGCAAACAAAACCAAATAAATAAATAAAAATAATCATATAAATAAATAGATAAATAATTCAGATAAGATAAGAATTGAAATAGATTAAGCTCTAAAATATGAGAGTATACACGATAATCAATCTTGTTTGATGTTCCCGTACAATGTATGTTTGAAATGTTGACCATGATCATTCTGTCATGATTCTTTGTACAGCCTTCATGTATGTAATAAGCATGTGTTGGATTTAAATCCACTTGAAAATAAGAAAATAAAATACATTTAATCGATTAGGTACTCTCATACATTCTGACATTTCACAGACAATTCTAAAGAAATATTTGATTTGTGAAAGTGTAAATTTGCTTGATGAAAATGTGAGATATGATTGATTAATGATTTTAAAGCTGCTATAAGGATTCATATCCTTGTCCACCACCTGACGGATCATCATTTAAAAATGCCTCTAAATCGTCCATGTCATTATCACCCTCACATTTAGTCACCCCACTCAACTCCTTCTTTTTCTTTTTCTTCTTTTCTTTTTTTATTCCTCCATCCTTTTCTTCTCCTTTCTGTTTGTCTTTTTTCTTATGTTTTTTGCCACTTGTTTCATCCTCCTATCAAAATATGATAGTGTTATGTCATTAACCAAAGAATAAAGAATCAGAAAATTTTATGTATCATTTTAGAAATAACAATCATAAAAAAATATTGTTTGCATCATGGAAAATTAAAATAATCGCTATAGTAATTTTCTGTATCTCAGTTTTTAACAAAAATACAAATTTTATAGAACTGTCATTTTCCAAATAAGGATAGCAGTGTCCACTAAGGTTAGAAGTCTAGACAATCAAACTGAACAAGACATAATAGGACTGAATAAATTTAGGAATTCAGGGATTGGCCAATCAGTAAATTTAGGAACTCAGGGATTGGCCAATCAGCAAATTTAGCAATTCAGGGATTGGCCTTTCAGTAAATTAAGGAATTCAGGGATTGGCCAATAAGTCTAGAAGTTTGCAATCACATTACCTTCTCTCTGTCTTTTTTCTTCTTTTTCTTCTTCTTACCACTAGAAGTCTCTTTATCTGATGAATCTTCAATAACTGCTGATGACACTCTACTGCTTGAAGAAGATTTTTCTGTTGAAGTGGAAAGAGAGATTAACAAATTATGAGCAAAAATGGCTTTATTGGTGTGAATGGATATCCAGTCAAGATTACTGTACTTATATAGAGGTGGTCAATGCTGTAGTAGAGAAAACCGGAGTACCACAAACAACAACATTTGGCATAAGAAACAAAATACTTCCTCTCACTAGGATCAGAGTCTAAGTGTGAGAATCATTGTAATCAGTTAGTTTTGGCTTTAGACAACTTGGTTGCTAAGGAGAGCATTATGCAATGAAGAAAAGGTAAAGCTATAAAACTATTTTTAGAAATCTGATTAATCTAAGTGTTAGTGGAAACAACATCTTTAGCTGTAAACTGACAAATATTTCTACTAAATAAGTTTAAATCCCTGTAGAATCTAGTACAATCAAATTTGTTACTAACTTGACAAAATATTGCTGGTTTTCTAGGAGCACTCAGAACCTTGTCATAAAATGAATAAATTTTATTTTGGGCATAGAAGAAATTATAACCTCACTGCATGCCTACTTCATGCAGAAACTAGATATGTTTCTTTGAAACAGATGTGTCGCCTGACACTGCATAAAAATCAATCAAAGGGAAATAATTCAAAAACGGAACAAGATAGAGTTGTGGTTCTTGTGCACTGCACTTCGAGTCATTGCCAGAAACATGTACACCAAGTTTGGAGTCATTTGAACATACTAAACCAAAGTTATGCTCCGTACAAGAAATGCTCTATAAAAATCAATCAAAGGGAAATAATTCAAAAACAGAAAAAGATAGAGTTGCGGTTCTTGTGCACTGCACTTCAAGTCATTGCCAGAAACATGCACACCAAGTTTGGAGTCATTTGAACATACAACACCAATGTTATGCTCCGGACAGGGAAATCAGGACGCCGCTGCCGCCGACGACAACGACGAAAGTAATCCCTATATGTCGCCTAGTCAGGCGACACAATAAAAGATGTTAACAACTGAAACACATTTACTTGACAATAACCAACACAACCATGAATAAGACAAATGAATGATAAAACAGCCAGGCAAGGAAAGACAAACAAATACTGGAACCATTGATTATAAAATTTCAAATATCAAATGGTATGGTAACAGTACTATCAGATGACCTCTAATGATCCAACTTTTGACCAGTGGTCAATAAATACCCACATGTAGTAATATAAAATAAGTCTTATTTAAGCAAACAGTTCAAAAGAAATGAAACTGAGGCTCAAACATTTGAATAACTTTATCACTTACTGGTTTTCTGAGGCTTTATGGGTTGCAAGTCTTCAATTTCTGGACTACTAGGTGCATTATCTTTCAATCCAGCCTGCAAGAAGGAAAAATAAAATCCACAATGAATTTAAAATTATTCCTGTTTTCCAATAAAAATTATTTGAAAAAAAGATTTATTGCTTGGAAAAAAAAAGCACTGGTATGCTAAATGGTTGAAAACTATTTATGGCAGGTGTAAAAACAAAATACTGTGGCAACATATTGTAGATTTGTATTAGAGTCAACAATAGACAAAAGTTGATCTCAAATGACCTTTGACTTTAAATTTTGGGACAGTGATATCTTTAAAGCATTTTAATTCAGTTTAGAAATTAAGTATTTAGTGAAATAGTGAATTTTCAGCTTCAAGTGGAATGACAGGTGATCTTTGTAAAAAGATGGTCTCTTACAACAGTTTACTATATACCGAGTTGAGTTGGTTACCCCAGTAAAGACTCTTTCACTGATAATCAAAGTAGTCAGTTGTGGGATATAGAAGGAAACCAGAATACCCAAAGTAAACAACCAACTCTTAGCAAACTAACTAAAAACTTATCTTACACTAAGATCTTAAGTTTGTGTTTTGTACCATTCAATGTACAAACGGGGTCCCTAATTTGATATACATTCATGTCGGATATAAAATACATGTATGTAGTTTTGAAACTGATTTATATTAGAACTATGATGACTTATACCTAGAGTGCTGTTATACAATAGATAACTCAGAAGCTCTTATGCATGGTAGCTCCACCTATGCTTGGAGATTAGATTACATAGGGCATGGGCTTGAATTTCAGCAACAATAATTATTTTAATTACATTTTTTATTATTAAAATGAGCTATTGATGACATGAAGGTTTAAGTTAAAATTTTTGTGTTTGTTCAAATGGTTCCAAAATTATTGATGTTAGAAGTTAAATGTACCATTAAACCTGAATATAATAACCACCTGTTTGATCTAAGAATGTTGGTTTATATATAAATCAAAAGACCCTTAAACAGGTGGTCTTAACGGACAGTTGGTCCTTATACAGTGTAGGAGGTATTGTAGCTTGTACTTTATAGACAGGTTTAAATACTATAGAAGTGGTTTCTTTAGCAGGTTGTAATGTGAATAGTCCAGCAGTAAAGACGAAGGATTCATTCAGCTGCTGAGGGTAGAAGGATGTGTTGTTAGTTACTGTCAACAATATACACATGTACATTGTAAGTGCAGGGATTCATTTATAACTAAACTTACCACCTCATCAACAGTCTAAAAATATTCAACATACATGTACATCAATTCATGTTGGCCTAACTAATATATATTTTTGGATCATTAAACTTTTCTTTTCTGTGCATTATGAAAAAATTTTTTTTTTTGAACATTTCACAAAATTGAAAGAAATTTACTTACCTATTGAACATCATGCAAAATCACAGAATATATAAGCTAATTAATCTTGAGGATTAATCTTAATATAAGTTCATGTGGTGCATGAGTGAGCAAGAGATGGATGAGAAAATCATAGTGCCCAAAGTAGACATCCAACCTCTGCCAAGCAAAATGACAAAGTTTCTCATAATAGGATTTGCCCTAAGTTAGATTCAAAACTTAATTATTAAGAGGCACTATGAACTGCAAGCTGGAGCTTCAGACCACTCATCTACAGAGACACTTAAAGCTGCATTAAGTTTTAAAAAATATTTTTATCTCAATATAGATTGATTGTTATTACAATCTGTGCAATTCATTTTCTTAAGTTTACTCTTGTTAGCACATAATAAATGGAAATCCTAAAAGATTGGACAAACTTGACTCCAAGGATTCTATCGCCAAGGTTCAGATTGAAAAATGGCAGTAAATAAAACAGAAGTTTTGCTTGGATATGCATGACAAAGTGACCACATTATTCAAATTTCTTGAACACATGTTTTCTACTGTTTGTTGACGTTGCCTCGTTTTTGATAAAGAATCATGAGATCAGTGTTCTACAATAAGATCTTTGGTAGATCAAACTAGAAGTAGGTTTCCACATGAATTTCAACGTAAGTAAAGGTTTCATCAATAAACTATTGATGTCACGATTATTGCCGATGATCGATTGTCGGTCGTTGTCAGGGCAGCGATCCTAATAATCGATCATCGCCGGCATCGGCAAGTAGTTTCTGGATTGTAGTAAAGTCCGTTTCCTTTCCATTTCCTGCTACTAAAAACAACAATGGCAGACAAGGATCGGATAATATATTGTATTCAGACACTTTTTACACAGTGCGATGCTTTGGCCACTATCAGTCTATCAGGGCAAGGAGCTATCTGTTCTTTAACTTACAATCACAAAGCAAGAACACTTGGCTTTTACAATTAAAGTATTTATATTCAGCCTTATTTGTTTCTGAATACTGTATTTATATTCAGCCTTATTTGTTTCTGAATACTGATGTACAGTTACTAAACTATTCCGATCATTATCAATTAATTGACTGATTATGCCTCTCCGATTATCGATTATAATTTTTTGTCCAATTGGACATCACTACAATGAACCAAGTATTACGTTTTTCATGAGAGGCAGAGTTAAGAAAAAATACATTGTTTATATATTATGCATAGGAAAACTTCATGCAGCTTTAAAGAAACATGGCTACCAATACAAAATGGTTCCAAATATTTCCATTTTTTTATTACCTTATCTTCCAACTGATCCAGCCAATCACTAAAGCCTTCTTGTTT
The DNA here is from genome assembly GCA_029721355.1 of Tegillarca granosa. NCBI lineage: Eukaryota > Metazoa > Mollusca > Bivalvia > Arcoida > Arcidae > Tegillarca > Tegillarca granosa. The sequence goes on along the minus strand of CM056606.1, from coordinate 11,063,704 downwards.
TATAGAATCACTGAATCCTTCCTGTTTGACATTGTTAAGTTCTTCATCACTAATATCCTCATCTTGTTTAATGACAACCTGATTACTCCCCTCTTCTTCATCTGAGTCAGAAATATGAATGGATGTCACATTAACTTTATTTACAGGGGGAGATAACTCCTCTGAAGACACAGATTCAGATTTGTCCCTCCCCTGACTAGTACCACTATCAACTGTTGAGTTACAAGTGCTCCCAACATCTTCCATATTATTAATTTCTTTAGAATTGTCACTTTTGGCACTATTTGATTTGATATCACATTGTTCCACTTTAACTTCTGTTTTTCCAATTGAAAATTTTATATTTTCTTTCTTATTGGAAGAATTTGAATCATTTGTAACACTATGACTATTTTTCACAACTGTGGAGTTTGCCATGGAGTTTGTCATTGTGGTAGTGGAGAATTCATCTTCATCGCTAGAGAGTTCTACATCCTGTTTCACAACCATATTTACAGAACTGTCTTGTTGTGGAGATGTTAAGTCATCATCTGAGTCTAAGTCATCTTGAAAGCCCATAACCATGGGGTTGCCACCTTCATCACTGAAAATAATTTAAATGTGTTTTACATAAATGCTGTGTTGGAAAAGGTCTATTTTAATGTATTTAACAAAATTTCTTAGACTCAAAATGTCACCACCCAAATATAACATTTAAATATTTACTTAAGAAACAAAAGGTCACATGTCTTATTAAGGAAACTTACCTTACTTAACTGATTTATTTTCACACCTGTCTAATTATTTTACCTCAATAAAAAACATTATCATCAAATACTAATCAAAGACAACTGTCATATCATTTTGATATTTTCAACAAAACAATGGAAGGGAGCCTTTTCTCAGGGTTTGTTCCCAGCTGCCCATTATTCAGCTTTTATATACTTTATAACATTACCTATCACTATCACCAGAGTCGCCCATTTTAGCTGTTATATCTTTCACTTCTTTAGCATCATCCAGGAAACTTGCATCTAGTCCCCCATCATCAGGTACAAAATCTTCTACACTTTTTACCATGTCTCCCCCATCTGAAGCACTTTGTAGGTCTGAAATGTTCAACCCGATTTAACAAACTTAAGAACAATTACATTTATCATTATCATTGTTGAGACACCCAAGCAGACTCTTGTTGCCCTAAGGCTTTGCTTTGATAAGGGAATTCATTTACTCTCTGAGTATAGTATGGAGGTACTTCTTTATCCCAAGACATTATCAAATGTAGCTCACCTGTCAAGAGAACAATACATTCATTTCTTTTGCACAAAGCTTCAGGAGGGAAGAAGTGAAATAAATGTGTATTACACCAAAGTCAAAGTGTGCTTTGCTTCTATATCAAGGCAGTCATATATAAGATGGTGGAGGACATTAGAGTACCCAGATTATACTGAACAACTTCTGAGAGCAAACTGACAGACTTTCTTAGATTAGGATCTCCCCTACTGGGATTTAAACCTACAATGACAGTTCATAGGATCTGGTGACTGAGATTCAATAATGTGTTAAGAAATCCACATACATGGATGATACTGTAAACCACTCTTCACCACATAAAGCACACAGGTACCCAAAACATATTACACAAAGCACAGACAAAGTAGTCCTGTTTGACATTCAAAACAAATTGTCTTATTAGGGTAATTAAAGAATTTGATTAATCTATCAGTTAAAAGTCATTTGCAGATTGTGACACATACCTATTGGTTCCTGTTGTTGTGGTACAGCTTCCTTATCTTTCCCTTTAAATAATCTGGAGAAGAAGCCAGATTTTTGTTGTTCTTGTTGCTGTGGGGAACACTGGGTCTCACTAGAGGGTGTTGTAGCTGGTGCAGTTATCTGACTCTTTGACTGTGTTGGTGTGTTACCAACTGACACTGCCTCTTTTTGAGTAACAACACTACGTTGAAGTGAAGGCATAGATGTAGATTTTGGCACTTTAAAATAGAAAATTACACAACAAATTAGACCTATCAGACAGTACTTTAAAAACAAATGGAGTAAAGATAATGACAGGCAAAAAATATTAAACTGAGGTTGATTTAGAGTACAAAGGTAAATGGTATTTTAATTGTTCTGAAGATTATTAATTAGAAAATTATGATGCAAAAATTATCCTGAATATAATATTGCTTTCTTTTGCATTGACTGTCAATTGAGTGAAGAAATGGTGTTTTATGCCCCAGTTAAGATTCCTTCACTACTGTATGTTAAACCTAGACATAAGATCAGTAGGTGTGCAGTCAATTGATTACATAAAAACTAATGTTTCAATGACTTTAAAATGACAATTTGAAAGTTGACTGATAAGAAAATTTCCCTTAATAACTGTTACATGTACATGTATGCTGAATATGAAAGATATAGATGAAGGTACAGAAATTCATGGTTTCTTGTATAGTCTAGAATAACAAAAAAACTCTGTAAAAAAATGTCACCTGTAGATATTTTTATTATTCAAAATGCTTAATTGAAGAACAGTCAATACAAATACATGTATCTAGTATGCATTCCAAGTAATGACAGACCTGGCCTTTGACCAACTCCCTAAACCCTGACCTAAATCAAACCTCTTTCTCCTTCAACTGCATTATAGAGTATGAAAACACAATGATTACTTTAACTTTCACTATTCAGCTTCAGCAACTTTCTTAACCTCTGTTTAAACAAGTATATGTCAGTTAATCAGAAACAGGTTAATAAATTTAGAAAAGGAAATTTTAAAAGCTTTGGGCAAACAGAAAGGACTCAATTATGTATCTCCATTCTTTGTTTACTTCTATGAGTGTAGAGTAAATAAGGCTTTTTTATGTTAATCTTGGAACATGTCAGCAGATCTGATTACCTGGTAATGATCCTGGTTTGGTTATCTCCCTTGTATCACTCTGTGAGGTTGACACTTCATTTTGTTTTAATGTGGAATCTGTTACAGCTTTGTCTGACAAGCTTTCCTGTTGTTGTCGTCTCTTTTTAGACAAATTATCAATAAATCTGAAATAATTCCATTAATTCCTATGTTTACAGTTGTCAAATTAATATAAGCAAGGTGTCACAAGTGATTCATATCCTCTAGTAATGAAAATGTTAGGGCTAACAAAACAAATTAAATGATCAGCTAGCAAATAAAAATGACTAAAGAAAACGAGCGGAAACAACTCTTTATATAACATATCTATGTGTAAAAGTTCATTAAAACTGTGTTTACCATAAATGGGATACCCAATTATCATCAAGGGTTGATAGGACTCTTAAAGCTTTAAACTCATAATTTAAGATTTACTACTGAAGGACTGAAAAGTGTTTTAAAACCTTGTCAAGATTTAAGGAATCATATTGAGGTTGTCTATCACGGAATGGCATGTCTTACAGTAAAATATTTCATTACACTGCTCCTGGCCATCGAGCCAACAAATAGTCGCCAACAAATATGCCAGGTGTTCAATTTTAAAGCTGAGGCTAGAGGACCATTCTAGGCAAACTTATGAGAAGACTGCGGCCATACTTTCATAAAATGGGTTAATATTTTAAAATACACATACATGCACTTGTACATTGATCCATCAGTTTTGTCAACCATGTATCAAATATTTATGCAAATGGTACATGTAATCCTTGAAAACTGATTGTCAAGTTTTGAGGTAGCAGAACAATATTTTCTAAAAGCAGGACCAAAATTAGCCTAGTGATCGACACTGTGGTTTCAGGCACATATTTTTATTTTGGGGCTAATGGAATAATAGCCTCTTCTAGACTAAACAATAAATCATAAAATGGATTGATGTCCAATAAGTTTTAAAACAAAGATTACTACATATACCAACACATCATAATTCTGTTCTTCTGATTCTTCTTGTATATCTAACTCTTCTACAGTTGACGACATCTCCTCTGTGTTTATCTCCAACTGCTTCAACAGTGTCTCCCTCTATGTCAAAAAAAAAAAAAAAAAAATGACTTGATGGTTTTAAAATACAGTATAATTTTTTTTAAAAAAAAAAAAAAAAAAAAGCTGAAGTGCACAGGACTGCAGTTTTGACTACATGTTATCCAAATGGATGAGTTTTTTAATTCAAAGGATTTCATTAACAAATAAAAAACTACTGGAGCATTTATGACTTCAGGTTACATATTGTATTCCATAAAAAGCCGTTCCATTCATCAAAGTTTCACTTTACTGAAAAATAAATTTTATCCATGTTGATATTCTTTGAGCTTTGTTATTTTAAAAAAAAACATTTGTAGAAAACTTTCTGTTTGAAACATTCATGATCAAACACCAATACTTATTCCACACATTGACATTAATTTACAATGTATATATGCATTTTTAAACATGAGAATCAATGATAAATGTCAAACTTATTCTATCTTGTCATTGATGTTAAGGTAAAATAAACTAGAACTTGAACCTAAGACATAAATACATTTATTTACATGAAGAGGAAGTCAGAGTTATTGAGTACACCACCAACAGTTGCTAGGTAACTGACAATTTTTCTCATACTAAGATCTGTCCAAAGTGAAAGGCTGTAAGAGGTAACATGATTTTAAAATCCACATTTTAGACCCTTAGGCCTGGAGTTAATGTAACAGTGTTGTAAACCCCATTTAAAATTATTTCACTTATAATGAAGAAGCCAATTCAAGAATGGCAGAAGAACCCAACACTACCCCAGGGAATATACCAACCCTTTGCTAAGAGAATTGATCAACTGTATCACATTTAAATCTACAGGAGTTTGATTCAAACATCAGCAGTAATATTTGCTGTGACATGTTGACCATCAGTTAAGACCAATCAAATATCTAGGTAATGATTATCTGTGACAAAAAATCTTCACAAATCATTTTTTTAATAAAAGTAATCAGAATATTGTTAACCTAAATCATATTTATACATACCTGTAACTGCAAAAATGGAAGATTGAAAAATTTGTGTAAAAATTTCAGTCCAAAGCCATTCCTCATTGATGATTCTGCATATCTTACTTGGGCTGAACCTTCTGGCCTAATGATACAGAAGAAATGAAATACAGGGGTCAACACAATTTTTTTAAACACTAGACCAGTCGGGCTAGTTTTGGGAATTTTTACTAGCCCTGAACTAAATTCTACTAGCCTGAAAAAATTACCAGTAGATGGACGTATTTATCTCATTGTTCACACTTCACTCAGTGGACGATTTAGCTAGCTAAAAAAGAAGAGCTTCCTCTTCAGGGGCCCCCAGCCTCACTTCCCTAGTGGAAGTTCACATGTTTAATCTAATTTGTCAGTTTTCAAAGTTTTTACTTTTGCTTTGGTATTTTGGTTTGGAACCAGGACATAGATTGGTATGTTTGTTTTTCATTGTTACAATCTGTTGCTATTTGTTACATAGGCTTTTAGCAAGATTGAGTACATATTTTAGCTACAATCTCTATTTTGAATTCAAAATAAAAAATAAAAATCACTATTGTGTTTATTTTTTAAATTATTATCAATCACTTTAAATAACTAGAATTAAATGATGGTGAGTATGTAACAGAAATCATGTCTGAGTATTAATACTTATCGCTGTTGCCGTTGCTAACATAAACACAGGAAAGCATGTGTTTGCATCTTAATCATATCGGCGCTTGACTAAATTTAGATTTGAGTAAAGCAAATTTGTTTATCTTTTTGACTTTCGGTATTTGAAGGTAAAGACCACACAATTTTTATTTAGAAATAAAAAAAATCGATGTGAAATGAATTCATCCCAGACTGTAACATGACCAATCGGGCTATTAAGCAGAATTTTCACACGTCCGGACCAAGATTTTACTGGACATTGTCAGTCGGACGTGGGTTAATGTCGAACCCTGAAATATTAAATCTACAGTATACATCTTTGTTTTAAGATATTCAAACACATTTTTAAACTGCATAAGTAAAAGAAGGAATGTTGTTTTACATTTTGATTTATACTCAATGAGGATCTGGTAGAATGGGAGCAACTCATGAACACACTTTCTCAGATGTTTGTATTGAAGCCAGTCTATGAAGATATTGTGTTAATGTCCGAGTGATTTGGTACAAATTAGTGACTACCAGCATGTATCAAAATAGTAATTATTCCAGGCAAAATATTTGATGTGCTGACAATGTGAAAATTTTTAAAGTTTAATGAAAAATTTTCCAAAAATGTCGATTTTGTCAATGATTTTCCCAATTTCATCCCAAGTTCCCTTTCCCAAAATGGCAAGAAAATCCCTGGATATAAGAAAACCACTACTAAGGGTAATTTAACTGACCAACTGGATTCTTAAGTGTGATTTAAACCTAGGAAGTGAAAGGTGTTGTGAATAGTAAACATCTGTATATGTGATGTAACACAGATGTGAAACATCATATATTCATTATAGAATTTATAACTGGATTGACTTAGATTGGATTTTTCTTGAAAATTTCTTTCAATACTACAAATCTAACCATCTAATCCTTGTATAATGTAAAAGAGAGAGAGAAAGAGAGAGAGAGAGAGAGAGATCCATACAATTTATGTTGACTTTCTTAGATATTACAACAGCAATGTTGTTCCTCTATAAACTTTGTAAATTGTTAAATACAGTGTTTTTTTTTCTTATACGCAGAAATTATAGATCAAACTTCCAAATGGTCCAATAAAGGGAACTCAGGAAGCTTTATCTATAAGAATTACCTTTCAAAATTCATACAAAAATATCTAGCTTTATCCTCTAATACTGTTCTGTGATGTCCCATATCTCTATGGTTACCAAGTACCAAGACTGGAATGTGTGATGGAACCTTTTCAATCTCCCGTTCTACATAGGAAAATGTCCTGAACATTATATATAAAAAAACTAAATGAATAAAATAATAAGAATAATAATAATTAAATTCATTAATTAACAGGAGTGAAAAATGTAATGACATACATGTATTTTGTTGTATAAATTATTATCATTATTATTATTATAAAACTAAAGAGAAAACAAATCCCAATGCCGGTTGTTGTTCTAGATGGAGTTGTGACTGCAGTGGTGGATCCAGGTGGATACTGGTGTTGATGTAAATATAACAGTAGAAAATAAATACTAAAATACCAACGCTAGTGTTGGTGTTTTAGTATTTATTTTCTACTGTTATATTATTATTATTATTAGTATCATTATTATAGTCTCAATGATAAAACTTTATGAGTCAATTTGACATACCTAATTAAGCAATAAACATTTTTTAAAAATGTATTTAACAATGAATACTGTCATAATTACCAAAACCAAATTTAAAACTAGAAAAGTTTAATAGAATTTTTTTAAAATTAGCTCACAACTTACCATTGTTTTGTGATATCATACATCAATACGACACCATGTGTTCCTTTGTAAACATCTATAAATTCTGCATCTAAACAAGGTTCTTCATTTTCCTATCATGTAAAAAGAAAATATCTTATCTACCTGTATATACAGTGCCTTGAAAATTATATATCTTTTAAAATTTTATTTTATTACTTGAAGTCATCATTCTTACAAATGTAAACCTTTTTTTATGTATTCCTAAATTTGTAAATTTTTTCAACCTCATATTTTTTCCCTTTTTTTTTATAATTTAGAAGTCATTTTTCTACGGTTACCAGTGAACCAAAAAAATGGTACAGATTTTAAAACTGGCATATTGAAATAATATTTACTTTTGTAACATTTATAACATTGCAATTTAAACTATAAAATGTAAGTATAAAATGCTCTTATTTGTTAAAATTGTACCTACAGCATCTGGTTTATTTTCTATTTTCAATCCTTCTGCTTTTGTTTTCTTCTTTCCTTTATCTACTATATCCCACACATCAACTTTAACAATGTCATCTGTAGCTTTATAGTTCCAATGTATACAACAAACCTATAACAAAATACACCACAAACAAATAATGTCTGTAAGACTTGTCATGTGATTTCAAGAATATTCCACAAACATATAGAAGTGTTCATGTATGTTTTCTGACTAGCATGAATTTGTGATTTTAGAGTAGTAAAATTTACTGTCTGATTTACGTCTGTTGTAACACTTGCTTTTTGAGGTTTTAGATCAAATATCAACAAAGCTCGTTTCACGTCATATGCCATTATGGTGTATGCATTTTGTCATAATTAATGAACACCAAAATAGATGACATTTTAGCTGGAATATAAAATGCAGCGTATTCTAAAATCTGTATCAGGATTTATTATGTACATCCACAGTATGAACAATATCAACTTTTTTGATATTCGATCTAAAAACTTGAAAACTAGTGCTACAGCAGACCTGAATCAGACAGTAGGGTGATTGATAACCATTTTGAATGATGTCATTAAACAATTTACCATTTACATGTACATAGCTGATAGCATTAGCCCATATTAGATTATGGGGGACGTTTTCATATTTAGGTACAAAATGAAAGATACATGTATCTACTGAATCCATACAACTGAAATATTCTTGACTTAGTGAAAAACACCATTTTTCATTCTACAAAATCAAAGATTTTAAACAAGAGTTACAGGTTCTATTCCAAATGAAAAAAAAGGTTTATAAACAGTTAAACCTGCTTTAAAAATCGTCCTTATATAAAACTAGCAGCCAATTAACAACTACGGGTTTCTACATACAAACTATATGTCTACCAAGTCCATATTTTAGGTTCTATTACAGGGGTTGTTCTTCCATTTGCCAATTTAGCCCATTGCTAATTTTTATCATTTCTGGCTCCAAAATATTAATTATGACTAACAGTTTTGCTCAAAATTTTCATCAATTTCATTACAAGCTTCTTAGTTTCAATGGTTCAGTGAATCATTTCATATAGACCGGCTCCATATTTTACAGGTAACTTACTAATGTTTTGGCTCCTACTTTTCAAGAGCCAGAGCTAGCCCTGTATTGGTTAATTCTATTAACAGGTTTTATGTTCTTAACATACGGATTATTTCTATAGCTGCTTTCTTACCTGTATTTCATCTGTGGGGATATATTCTTCATGAAATTTTTGACCTTGTAATCTGTAAAATAGGCATGTCTTTCCTACATTTCTGTCTCCTCGTATTACAATTTTCACTGAAAATAAAACATTAAACATATTACCAATTTTCCAATAATAAGTTATGTTTTTATAAATGTTCTGTGTATATTGTTGTCTTTGTTCCATTCTTTACTGCTTTACATTTCTCTACTTTCACATTTAACCCAACATACAATACTTTTAGCCTTAATTCTGTTTACTTATTTCCATTCTTTACTGCTTTACATTTCTCTACTTTCACATTTAACCTAACATACAATACTTTTAACCTTAATTCTGTTTACTTATTTCCCTGGTTTTCTTTTGTCTACAGGATAATTCCGGTCATTTCAAACTGAGCAGACATGATCTATGCCAAAATGATCTTGAAATACCTTTCAAATCTATATATGATTAAAAATTACTTAGATCAAGAACTCGTGGTTGAGTTTATTGGTGTAAACACTTCCCGTCACATAAAATACAAAATTCTTGTGTCAAAGATGACCCTGTCTACATTGAAATGGGATTGGAGAATGAAGCAACAATTCTTTTGTCCAAAGCAAGAATTTTTTCAATTTTCACAATGTGAAGTTCTGTAACAGTGAAGTAAACTGGAATACCCTTTGGAAACTAATGAACTTCAGTGAGTGATTTTTAGTGAACTGACATACTCCAAATATATGATCAAAATCATTTATTTTTCTTTATGTCAATTTAATTATTAAAGAGTTTTAATCAATCTGGTTAAAAAAAGTGAATTTTAGAAAATCTGAATCAGACAACTTAAAAGATATTCCGGTAATTATATCTTTCACAAACAAATGAATAAATCCTTATTCATACAAACAAGAGGGCCATGAAGACCCTGGAAGCTCACTTGAAAATGATGTACACTCAGCTTGATCTTGGCAAACTGGAGCTTCTTTCTTTAAGAGATTTTTCCTATATTTCCAGCCAGTGACCTACTTATTGACCCAACATGTCCCATATACAAACTTTGGCTAGCTTTTTTCAGGAAGATCATTCTGAGCAAGTATAATGAAGATTGGACTAAAATTGGGGCCTCAGGAGTGTTAGCAGTTTTTCTACAATTTGACCTAGTGACCTACTATTTGACTCAACATGGCCAATATATGAACTTTAGCTAGCTTTTGACAAGAGAATCATTCTGAGTAAGTTTGATTAAGATTGCACTCAAATTATGGCCTCAGGAGTGTTAACAATCAAAAGTTGATGCACAACGCAAAACAGACAATGACCCATCACAATAGCTCACTTGAGCATTTTGTGCACAGGTGAGCTAAAAATGCAAATAAGACTACATGTTCTTACTGTTATACTGGACACCTTTTGCAAACTTGCGCTGGAGCTGAACTCCCATTGGCTGAAGTCCAGGGGGTGGGGCATTTTTACCCACAGCTCCCTTTGCCTGCCCATCTTGGTTGTTGCCAAGTAATTTTCTAAACAGGGACATTCTATGCTATCTTTTTTACTGATAATGCATACTTGAATATTTCACAAAATCTTCTCTGGATCTGAAATGGGAAAATTAATGGTATTTAACATATTAAATAACCAAAATAACATATGGATTAAGTCTATTTGTTTTTGCTGGTATGCTCTAAGTTATGTTTAATTGATATCGTTAATTTGTTTTATTACTGTGAATTCATTTATTTTTTTCAGCCCTTTAGATTGTTTTGAAAAACCAGGGATCCAAGGGGCTCATTCTGTGCAGAAATGAGGGGCCCCTTTTTAAAGTTATGTGCCAATATTTTTTTTTGTTACAAAAAAAAACCAAAAAAAAACAACTTAATGGGCCGATAACACTATCGAGTTACGGCCCCTGATCCGCTAGAGGGATACTACTTCCGGGGAGTTCACGGTTGTAAACAACTTGGTTGCTACTATCTTTTATCTTTTAAAAGTCTGGTGTTTCAGTTAAAATACATCGATTGTTTTATGAAAAATGGTCATATATATGAACTTTGAAGATTTTTTGTTATTAAAAGTATTTCATTTTTATTTTCTCTACTCGACATTTAAATCAAACAGTGTAAAAAACCGATTTTTTGCAATCAGAGTTGATGTCTGTGTTGACTTAATTTTGACACTTGATCAGGTAATAGGGGAGGTCTTGACCTATGGAATTGAACATATATTGCATGCTTAAATTTTTCATGTATACAAGATCGTCTCAGGTACAAGGATACAGCCACTGATCTTTAATTAACTTGTATATCCACACCTTGACATAGATTAATATACACATTTATCCCGACTTTCTATACATCAAAGGTTTTCATTTTCCCAAAAAACCTTGAAAATTTTTGACACTTGTATATTTGATGGAAGGAAATTGTTTACAGTAAACAACCATAATTGGTATTCAATTTGAGATAATCTGAACACATTTCACGGTTACTAAGAACCCGTTTGAACAAATTTAATAGTTACGCAAGCCATGTTTAATTATTGTTAATATAAAAATTCAAAAATAATTTAAAAAAAAACAATAATTATTTATCCTTGTATCAGTCATAATCACTACGAAACCTTTTCTTTCTATCAGCCATGATCAATACGAGTCCTTTTCTCTATCACTCATAATCACTACGTTTCTTTCTGCCATGAATCATAATCTCTACAATCCCTTTTCTCTCTGTCACTCATAATTACTACGAGCATTTTCTCTCTATCACTCATAATTACTTCGAACTTCTTTTTTTCTATTATCACTTATATTCACTTTATTCGAATATTTTCAGAAAATAAGCTTACATTTTAAATCTCTCTCTCTCTCTCTCTCTCCGATAGTCATAAATTGGCTTCTGTTTGTTTTACTTGAAACGTTTTCACTTTGTTTTGAATACCAATCGTTGTGTTGTCAAAAACTGTGATTATAGTAGTAGCAACCAAGTTGTTTACAACTGTGAACTCCCCGGAAGTAGTAGCCCTCTAGCGGATCAGGCGGCGACAACTCGATAGTGTTATCGGCCCATTTTATTTTGTAGTCATATTAGATATTTTCCTTCAGTCTATGAATAGACTTGAAATTACAGCATTTCCATGTGTGGGTAATTATCCCATTATTCATGATCAATCAAGCCTTTCAGCGAGGTCCACATTTCGAATTATTATTATTAATCAAAAATTGAAAACCTAAACTATAGTTTCCGTTTAAACAAACTATTGTCACAAACGTTGCCTATCATCCATGTAACATAACGTTATATTCAGCAGCTGACATGAACATGTCTGAAGCTGAGTGACCATGTGACAGCTTTAACAAATGTTTACAATAAATAAACAGTGGCTTTAGTGAGGTTTTTTTTTAAATTCCTTTTATTATGTCTTGAATTATATGTTGATTCATTTTTACGGCTTTCTTTTTCATCTCGGGGTCTTTATGAGCATAAACAAAAGGATGTTACTTATTTTCATTTTATTTTACAACTAATGTAAAATCAGAGGTATTCCAAGTTACAATAATTTTTACAGACACTTCTTGTTTATGCTGTCTGATATTTTTTTGGATGATCTGAAGAACGTGTGTTTTAGATCTAATATTGTTCATATTTTAGTGCGCCCCCACTGAGTACAATTTTCATGCATCGTTTTTCAAAATTATGCGGGATTAACGTGGGCGCACTGACAATCTGAAGCACTGGTTTTTTTTTTTTTTACTGTGTCCAATTTTAATCTAATTAAAAAAAATACTATTTCGTGATATTTGGTTGAGGGTTACCATTGAAAGTGACCTTGTAATGTATCGTATGTCACTGATGTGTAAATTTATGGGTTATAGTATTCAAGTAAACATAGAAAACTAGTACACAATAAAATGATAACCAAATATCACATATCTAAACTCTGTTCAATTCTATACATCATAGATTTGTAAAGTGTTGAGGTGAGTAATGATGTTTTACTAGGGTGAGTAATGATGTTTTACTGGGGTGAGTAATGATGGTTTATGCCCCAGTCGAGATGTTTTCACTTATATCAAGACAGTCAATTCTGGGATTGCTGGAATGCATGGAGAAAAACCACCAACATTTGGCAAGCAAACTGACAAACTTTGTCATACAAAGATACATCTGATTGGGATTCAAACCAAGGCGGTGAGGCATTCACACAAAGATACATCTGATTGGGATTCGAACCAAGGAGGTGAGGCAGTCACACAAAGATACATCTGATTGGGATTCGAACCAAGGCGGTGAGGCAGTCACACAAAGATACATCTGATTGGGATTCAAACCAAGGTGGTGAGGCAATGTGATGTGATGCATAAGCATGTGATTTAGACCTCTTAGATGCCAAAGCCAAGGTTTATTGAGTGTTATTGGTGATCTCGAATAAAGTCAGAAATATCACATGGGTTTAGAATTTTTAAGTCTTTAAGTCAGAGATTGAAAAAAATTACTATCAATACTTGAATAAATTTTCACTCCAAGATCATCAGACTTTTATTATAGTAGTTCAGTAATGCATCTATGAACATACAAAATCCTTTCCGTATCTAATATGTGTTGACAATTATTTAAAAAGAAATTATACAATATTATGCATTAAGTTTAAACTATGAATTAAAGTTGTCAGAAACATTGTGGACATTATGGGTTTATTCACAAACATGTGGATTTATGATGTTTAACCTTTGTAATTTATCGGCATTATATACCACTAAAGTATAGTAGAAAACTTCTTTCAAGATGTCAAAAACTAGTAACAAATCCCTGAAGCAAAACCTTTTAAAAGTCAGGGCAATTTCAATGCTTCTCAGACTGGACTCGGTCATGCTATATCCTTCTAAGAAGGGAGGACCTTTAAATATTAACCATTTGATAAATGATAAGGAGAAAACCGGAACCCACAGAAAATAGCACCGTCCAGGGAGGTGCTTAGTTAAAAATCAGCGCGATGACAGACTAATGTATGGGTCTTAATTTAACCGATTCCTTATTTGTCAAAAAACATGCTAAGTATTTCTATGAGACAACAAGTATATCAAAATTATAAAGAGATTGTTTGACCGCACGCATATATCATTTTCTCACCAAAACACCTTGTGCCTTGCAACACCTTAATAAATTTTTCATCCGCAAAGAGTAAAAACTAGTACCAGGATCAGTAATGTGTTATCAAAGACTAAGTTTTCAAGCTAAGAATATATCCACATAATATTGTCTTAAACATATTATTCAACTGTGTCAAAATTACGATGTAAGTCTTATACTTTTGTTCAAGAATAAGACGTGACTTGGCGTATTAATATTATATTGCTGTCACTTCCGCAGATACTTGTTTTCTTTCATAAATCCCTTCTATTGAAAAATTTGACCATACTAACCGGGACTCAATGCAATGATTTTTTTAACGATTCAAATAAAGACAGTAGATTAAAGATTTTAAAAAAGAAACGATTTAACGATATTAGAAATAAAGAATAAAAAATATTCTTATTTAATTATTATATTCATATTTTTAAAAAAGATAATTGAATCCAATAATTTTAAAGAAAGGAACAACTTCAAGAAAGGTATTTGTTGAACCAAATATTTGATCAAAACTTTACACACCAACAGAGGTTTGGAAAAATCCGATTGTTGGTTCTAAGAACCCCAATCAATGAATGGTTATGAATATTCCTGTTTATTGACAAAAACCATGCATTACTGGATTATAACCTAAACTAAGAACACATCACCACCCTTTATTATTTATTTATTTATTTATTTATTTATTATACCTTCAAAAGTTCATAGTTACTGAGTCCTTAGTTAGTGAAAAATGTGCTCATGACGCATCTTTACTGTTTCTTGTTAATTTTCTTGTTTTTAAACTTAAATGTAACCCTTGTCCCGAACCGAGAAAACGTTTTAAACGATTCATGTATATATTTATTCAAGAAGATTGATTACAATATTGTTCTAAGTATAAGTGATTGATTTTTAGTATTGTAGGTGTGTTGTTGTTGTTGTTGTTTTTAGGTGTTTCATGTGCATTTATTTTTGGAATTTTTATTTTAAAGAAGTAAGCCTAGACATCCGTCTCATGATTTACTGATTCATAATATAATTGTTGATTATCATGTATATACTATAACAAACAAAAGTTAGTAAAAATTACAAAGGCTAAAAATGTGAAAACTTTGATAAAGCTTTATGTTTTAAGACACATTGTTTCAATATAAATACTGCTACCCGTACACTTTCATACAAATACTGCTTCCCGTATAGTTTCATACAGATACTGATTTTTTTATGGAAATAACATTGTTTTTCAATTTATTCATAAAACGCACTCTTTCCCCCAAATTATTTCAAAAACTTTTTTATTTTATCTCCTGTTTGCATTACAAACAACATTCAATCGTATGATGCGTTGGTTGGGTTAATTTGTCGAGATGGCGAAAGACTAGTCGGCATTGTTTTATTTCTTTTTCTTTCTTTTCTTTTCTATTTTTTATGTAAAAAACCCGATGAAAACCTATTTTTTGTTTTTGTAACATTAATTTTATTTTATTTTATTTTATTTTATGTTATTTTATTTATTTATTTTATTTTATTTTTTTATTTATTTTATTTTCTTTTCTACACATCCCGCATTCTCCCCCTTTTCATGTTATAAGTAATATTTGTTATTCTCGCGTGTAACAGTTCAGATTAGACGCGCGTTTTCTACTTCCGGGAACGTGAAAATGACAACTAACGAGTGTTGTTATTGATTTTTAATTCATCACCATTATAGTACATGTACATTCATATATACACCAATATATTTAAGTTTTAACCTAGACTGAAGGAAAATGCCACCAAAATTCGTCAGAAATCCAGGGTCATCGGATTACGCCAGTGCTAGAAGTGCTGAAACTGTAAGACACTTCTACTTGTTACTTTAGGCCTATTGTTTTCCGAATTTAACTTCCTCTCAAAACTTCTTAAATGGCCAGTTTGAATAATGATATTGAAGGAAATTTAATAAACACAAACACACATTATATTTTTTCAAGGGTTTTTTTTTTTTTTCTCTCGTATCCCCTTTTTTGTTCGGTGGAGTGGGGGGGGGGGCTGTTAACTAATAGTCAGTTGATCAAGTTATGTCAGTATGATACTCTGATACTCCAAGAATTTTTATGAAAGCCCACAAGAAAAATAATTTGGACATCCTTGAAAATCTGTTTCACCACAAATTGAATGAAATAATCTTGATTGAGACAAATGACCTCATTAAATATATGTTTGAATTTAACTGATTTAATTTCTGTATTTCAGAGAGCTCTTCTGAATGATGATTCTGATGAAGACTTCTTTTTAACGTAAGTTACTGTAAAGTAAAAAGAAGAGGATGTGAGGTGGGGGTGAGAGAGGTGTTCAAATTTGATTATTTTGTTTGGTTACTTTATATCGAAAATTCTAATGTTAATAAATAATTACTAAGTCATAAAAACACTGAACAAAGGTAAAAAAAAATATAATTTTACGGGATTTTTCTCCCAATGAAATTATTTCCAATTCTAAAGGACATAAAGTTTCAACTACAGCAAATAGCAATTATTTGACAGTATAAAGGTTAGATCAAGGTTTCCAAGAGTAATTTTTAAGGAGTTACACTGAACTTGCATTAACAATTGGTCTGAGATTTTACAGTTTTGATTCGTGAATCTTTAGAGTTTGTATTCTGTTAAATAAGGAAGTGTTGATCAATTTACCTGTCATACCCACAATTTACCAGTATAGGTAGTACACCAAAGACATAATTAAGATTAATATTCCAAACACTGTCCCTGCAGAAAATATTGACCAAAAACATCGAACAAGGGGTGTTTTGATATGGAACTCGTACCTAAAAAACTGTCTCTGATAAGATAATAAATTATTTTGTTATTTGTGATTAAGTTTTGCCTATAATATACTTTTAATCACATTTTCAGAGTTAGAAAAGCATGTTTCATGGAGCCAGATTAAAAATTGTAAAACATTTTTAGAGACAATAAATTAAATCAATATATATTGCTTGTACATGATTTAGTTCCATTTGTATCATAAGAGGCCTACACGATGATAAAATATAAAGACCTAAAAAACAGAAGAAAATAATGAACTGTATTATTAATCAGCATTTAAAATTTTAGACATATACAGTACCGGTATATTTTTGTTATACATGTTTATTTTGAAGGGGACCAAATGCTGATCCAAAGAGATTAAGAAGTGATCCAAAAATTGACAGGTAATTCTTTTTTTTTTTCATATGACGTCATTAAATTGAGAAAAAAGTGATAACTAGAGAATAAGTCTGCTTGGAAATTTTGAATGCATCATAAAACTTTATTTTACTTTCAGTATCAAGTAAATACAATAGAATGTTGTCTATGGATCTTGGTGGACAAGTGGTCTGAAATAGGTGCTAAGGAATCACAGTGTATTTCATCACTGCCTAGGTTCAAATCCTATTGAGGCTGATCCTTTTGTGAGAAAAGTTTGTTGTCTTGTCACTAGAGCGGTGGTTTTTTCCCTAGCACTCTTATTTTATCCACCATTCCCAAGTTGACGGTTTGATATAAGCGAGAGAATCTTGACTTGAGCATAAACGCAAACACTCCAATCAACTCCACTCCACTCAAATTATGTTTATTGAAAACTGTGGATAACTCCTAGAGATAGTTTTGGTCCAAATGTCTTCTAATAGTTGTTATTTCAAGTTTGAAAATCTGAACATTACTCTAACTTTGAGCCCTGTGCATTTCAAGTTATCTAAATTTACTGTATTGTAATTTTTTAATTGTTGAAAAAGAAAAAAAAACCAAAAAAAAAAAAAAAAACAAAAAAAAAAAAACAAAACAAACAAACAAAACAAAAAACCCACACCTTTTTCTCATCTTTCAGATTACAACATCAAGTAAATGAAGTTGTTGATGTAATGCAAAACAATGTTAGTAAAGTTTTAGAAAGAGGAGACAGGCTAGAAGATTTACAAGATAAATCAGGTTAGTTCATTAAAGTGTTCAAAGTTGGATTTTAAAAAAGGTAGCCACATGGCTACATATTTAAAGTGTAATTAGCCATTTCAAGACTTTTGTAGCCAGATACGAGTATTGATGACTAAATCTTGTTATTTAATTTCTTATCTGCAAAAAATAAAGCAAATTTCAAAAAAATTGCTTAATTGTCATAAATCCCAAATCAAAAGTGATAATTTGCTGTTTGGTTGTCATAATATAAAATTAGATCTTAGTCAGTTGTGTGTTTTACACTAGAGATATAGGTACCTCATTTATTGCAAACACTTTGATGATAATGTTGAGTGAGATTCATTGTGAACAAGATTTCCTTATTTTAACAGTAGCAAAACTAAAAAAAATTATTTGCCATGATGTTGATTGTCTGACATTTTGTAGCAGCAAAATGTACTTTGTTGTCAGATATTTGGAGTATTTCCTAAGCTACTTGAAGTACTGCATTATTTCTGGCTTAACACACATGAGCATCCATTTGTTGATTGGTTTATTATTAAAATTATTGATCAGTACAGACTCAAATAAAAACAGATGAATCAAGCCCCTTTTCTTTTTTTATAACACTTAAATTTTTTGGTCAGTCAAGAATTAATTTTTTAAATTGTGCCCAAGCCCAAGGGTCTTTTGCACCAATAATTTACAGCCCATTAATTTTTAGCTCAACTGGCTAAAGCCAGCTGAGCTTATGGCATGGCAAAGCTTTCGTGCGTCAGTGCATGCATGCATGTGTGCGTAAACTTCAATCTCCTCTCTGAAACCACTTGACCAAATGAAACCAAATTTGGCGTGGAAGGTCCCTAGGTGGAGTAGATTAAAATTTGTGATTTTTCAGCCCAATCCTAAATTCCAAGATGACCACTGTTACTATAAATAGAAAAAAAAACAGAAAAATGACCATAACATATTTATTTGTTGATCAACTTGGTTCAAATTTGGTATATGGAATGTAGAACTCTGGCCATTTAATATATTTAACAAGATTTTCCTTAACTTTTTTCATTGGAATGTTCTTGGTGCCATATGCAAATTAGCAGCCAAATATAGCCAATTCTATGAAAATTTCTTCTCTGAAACCACATGGCCAAATGAAACCAAATTTGGTATGGAAGGTCCCTAGGTGGAGTAGATTAAAATTTTTGATTTTTAGTCCAATCATAAATCCAAGATGGCCACTGTTACTATAAATAGAAAAAAAACTGGAAAATGACCATAACATATTTATTTGTTGATCAATTTGGTTCAAATTTGGTATATAGAATGTAGAACTCTGGCCATTTAATATACACGTATTTAACAAGTTTTTCCTTAACTTTTTTCATTGGAATGTTCTTAAGCCATATGCAAATTAGCAGCTAAATATAGTTGATTCTTTGAAAATCTAATTCTCTGAAACCACATGACCAAATGAAACCAAATTTGGCATGAAAGGTCCCTATGGCCATAACATATTTATTTGTTGACCAATTTAGTTCAAATTTGGTATATAGAATGAAAAACTCTGGCCATTTAATATATTTTATGGGTTTTTCTGTAACCTTTTTCATTGCCTTGTTATTGGCAAATGAAACATAATTAAACCAAATTTGATGTGGAGGGTCCCTAGGTGGGCAAATTTTTTTTTTTTTTTTTTTTTTTTATTTGCCAGTTGAGCAGCACAGGCCCTCTTGGGCCTCTTGTTTACAATATTGTAGTTAGAGGTATTTTTTGCAGTGTTAATACATCATTGAACATATTAAATGATCTCATCATTCCCAAGTCAGATAATATTTAAAGTTTTATGCACAATAATATGACTTAAGCTCGATTTTTAAAAATCATTGTACATAAATTTCATTTGAGCAGGTTTTATTTTCAGCACAAAACATTATATTTCAGTAATGACTTGTAACATTATAGTTGCATAGGTTTATTGTGCTTTTGAATTAAAAATCATCACAGTTCAGATTGTAAATTTTAAAACTCTGGTTTGGACTTTAGGAATTTTTAACCCTTAATACGTTTGGAAGGGAAGGAAAGAAAGTTTTTTGAGAGGAATTAGTTAGTTACAGTATGATTTAAACAGGAAAGGGTGAATTTTATTTTTTGTCGAGCCAAGCATTGCTATAAGGCGAGACTTAGGTGTTACTTTTCCAGTGTTGGCGGTGGGGGCATAGGCAGCATGTCAAAATGTGAAAGTTTATGTTGAAGTAAAAAATTCACCAGGCGAGACAATTAATTTTCGTGGAATTCTTGTTATGGTGAGTAATACCCATATCAAGTGAAATGTTTTAATTTTGGAAACAGATCATTGGAGATAACTTATACTTTCTACACCTTAGCATCAAATACTTCCCATTTAATTGTATTTGCGGTAGAAAGTAAAATAACAATGCTCATTTGAAATACAAATGCCCTTTATCATTACATCTGGAGGCGGAGTTATCATTATATTTATGTCAATAATGTGTCAGGTGTTTTTGATTTTATATAGATTCATTGGCTGGAAATTCTGATTTGTTTCGATCAAGAGCAAAAGGTTTATCAAAAAAGATGTGGTGGAAAAATTGTAAGGTAATATTCACTTATAGCTCAGTTTCTTATAATTGAGTTCCTTATCATATCATGATGTTTGTGCAGAAGAATTATTTTCAACATCTATTCTTGAAATAACATAATTTTTATAAGAAAAAATCAAACTATGCTGTTTTGATTTGTTCAAAAATAAAAATGTAAAGGGTAACGATATCACACAGTGGACTGTCGAACTACATTGTATAAAAGCATTTCATTTTATTTTCATGTAGTTCCAACTTCTAGTGGTTTACATTGACATTACAAAATCAGGAATTTAAATGTTAACAAATACATGTACATAATTTGTGTCTGATAATAACCATTTAGATAATGCATGCACAAGATAGGTTAAAAACCAGTTCATACTGGTTACAACTACATTTTGTTACACATAAACTAAAAAATAATTCTTGTATAAAATTTGCCTGAACCAGACCAACTGTTTGCATGAGTGACACAAACCAGCAGTTAGAAATTACTTCTGCTGCACTGATAAAATGCTGCTTTTCTCAAATTTTTCAAAATTTTTTAAGCTGAAATGATCAAATTTAATGTGCACTTGTTTTGGACAGCTCATTGGTATGGTTCCTTGTGTGTAAAAAGCTTGTCAGTTTGATTGCTCCAGGCATTCTGATTTCCTCTACCATTCCAAAACTGACTTGCTTGGTAAACTTGACTGGGGTGTTAAACAATAAAACTACAGTTCACTAGTTTGTTTTATATTCATTTACAATATTGACAATATTTGTTTAACTTTTCCAGATGAGGATAGTGATCGTTATTGTCATACTTATAATTTTGGCTGTCATTCTCAGTAAGTATAAACTTAAGTTATACACAGTTGAACTTTATATATACATGTATATATATATATATATATATATATATATATTGTGTGTGTGTGTGTGTGTGTGTGTGTGTTGTGTGTGTGTGATTTTCAGCCAATAGGTCTGTCTAATCAGAGTCCTGAACTGTCACAAAGGATTGAATGCTTCTGTTTGGGGAACTGAAAAGCATTTACAAGTATCAATATAAATGCTTTTGGATTTAAAAGTTTGTTTTAAGTCAGAAATGGAATTGCACTAGGAACAGATTTTTATTGTTATCTGTCATACATATTGTAAATGTCATTTATCACTTTGAGTAGAATGAAGTAATAATATTTTGGCCTCATGTTCTTTCAATAATATCAAGGTGAGATAAGTTCTGTCATTGAAGAGAAAACCTGAGAAAATCACTGACCATCCGCAAGTGAACTTTCAAACTTTCTCACACTAAATCCACTTAATTACTGGTAATCTAAGGAGTAAAGAGCACTGTGATTTCAGCACCTTACACCAGTACACTGTGATTTCAGCACCTTACACCAGTACACTGTGATTCCAGCACCTTACACCAGTACACTGTGATTTCAGCACCTTACACCAGTACACTGATTCCAGCACCTTACACCAGTACACTGTGATTTCAGCACCTTACACCAGTACACTGTGATTTCAGCACCTTACACCAGTACACTGTGATTTCAGCACCTAACACCAGTAGTCTACACTAGTATAAGTTTTGATTAAATTGTTTTTGATGGACATACTACTAGCATACTGCTTGATATTTTTACAATTGTTTTTTTGTTTATTTCAGTTCCAATCATAATCAATCAGACAAGCAAGAGCTAAGGTACAACATAAACTGGTAACTGGATAACAGACAAGGGACAGTGTACTTATTGTGATTAATTTTATCAATATTGATGTGAAGATTTAGAAGTTGGAAGGAAAGCACAAGGTCCTTGGACTAACAGACAGTATATCAACCTGATGAAAAAAATGAGCAAAAGTTTCTTTTCTTAAGGATTTATTGGGTTTTCAAATTTCTTCTGAAATCTATAGTTTGTAACATTGGTTGTGGTTTCCAATTATGCTGATTGTATTTGCACCTGGAAATATCAAATTTTTGCTGGTTACATGACAACATTTCACATGACCCAGTAGCATTTTAAAGTGATTTGTGAATACCAATGTACCTTTCTTGTCAGCATTTTTATATGAATTTTTAATTATCATTTCACAAATATATGCAGTAATGAATCACTGAATTTACATAGTAATTGCTCTTTAATTTCAGTTGTACTGGTGTGATTTTTGATTTTTGTACTTTTTATTACAATTTATTGTGAAACATTTTTTAACCATAAAATTCAGGATGATTTTCTTATTAAACATTTTTTTTGGCATAGTTTTTAGCCTGGTCATTTTTCACAAATACAAATGAAAAACACCTAATAATAAAATATTTCTCCTAATTTGTCAAAATACACTAGTCAGAGGTGCTTGGTTTAATAGAAGTTTCACTATGTTGTTACTTTTTTGCTTTTTACCCTTAATTTCACAATGGTATGGTCTTTTTATCTAGACTTGAAACATTCTATTGGAGTTACTGGGTAGTTAGGTATTATTGTTAAGGGGAATTATTTATATTTAATGGTATTTTATGTTTATGCTGTAATAAATTTGATGTAAAATGTTTATAGTGATGCATGCATTCACGTGTGTGTGTGTGTGTGTGTGTGTTGTGTTGTGTCTGTGTGTGTGTGTAAGGGGGGGGGGTGGTTGAAGGTGGGTACATTTATATTCATGCAGTGATAAAAAGAGATTGATATGGATTTTAAAGGTTTGTTTAATTGGTTTGTGTATTTGTGTGTATGTGTGTGTCTTGTGTTAGTGTGCACTTATGTTTAAAAGTACTTATTTCCTATTTATGTAATATAATATAGATAATTGTTTTTCTTTGTCATATGACTGTAAACACTTGTATGGTGAAGTGTCATGAAAGTGGAAATTGAACAATGCTTAGCAAATTATAAAAGTTCTTTGGAATATATTTATTTTTCATCATATTTTCTTGTGACTTAAGTCTTTGTAAATTAATAATAAATAATAATAATACATGTCAATTAACAATAATGATACATGTAAATTATTTAATTGTATCGTGTGACTTATATTTTCATTTAAAGACAGTAAAAAAAATGAAAAGATTTTTTTTCATTACTAAAATACAGTAAAACCATGTATTCATAACCACCATTTGTTTGGCATTATACGGTCAAGTTGTTAAGACATGGATTTTTGAACTTCAAAATACTTTGGCAATAAGCAAGGCAACACATTATCATGGGACATTATTACATGGTTTTACTGCACTTGAACTTGACATTTGTAAATCAGAAAACTTGTAAAATTAATGTATAGAATTTTAATACGGACGTTTCGGGTTACGCGCTCTCGTATCTTTGAAGATAAAAAGTGTCTACGACATGTAACAAAAGTTCCACATGGTCACTTCCGGTACTACGAGTTACGTGTAAACAAATCAGTCCACTAGTTCAAGCACCGGGATTATTCAAAGATATGCGTTTGTCACGATAGAATTTCGGTTTAATCTATATGAGAACTGTTTTCTATCATCTGTTGTGCTAAAATTATCAAAGAGCACACGAAAATGTAAATAAAAGGTTGGTAACTGTCACATATGTTATTAAGATTTCGTTTGCCATTGGTTACTTTGGTACAAGCTGGATATTTATTTATTGTAGTCATTTTATTTCCAAAATTGTCTAAGAAATCATGTTCAACCAGTTCCAGTAAAGGACTATGGATCAAGTGTTTATAAAAATTTATATGATGTGATTTATTTGACCAAAAACGTAGCCAACTTCCAGTATTGAAATATAAATTCTGAACTAGTATTTGCCTAACAAGCAATATGTGTCAAAATGGATATAATCATCTGGTCTCATATTAAAACCTCAAATTTTCAATGTTTGCTTCTTAACATTTTATATATTGCTAGAGATAAAATGATTAAAAACTATCCACTTTGGATTTAATTTTGAATCACAAGAAATGGAATCTTTTGTGAGATCTTTCAGAAACAGCTCATGTATTGTTACTGAGAAGTAATATATATTAGACATGCTCGACTTACAAAGGATTCCAAATGGACCAATAAGCCATGCAGTCAAGACTCAGTTTGAAACCTGACTAAAATTTTTTGATATTTTCAGCTACTTTTTGACCTTTAGGAGTTTTAGTGAATTAAAACAATAACTTTTAATATCTTTCTTTAACAAATCTTAAAATATCAACAATGATTAAGAGGGTACATATATGTCATACTTTACAAAGTCAAGTTAATCTCATTTTTATTGCTTTATTCAAGATCATTTGTCTTAAAAAGAGACATCATATTAGATGAAGTGGAATAATTTTGCATAAGTCTGCTGCTTTAATGACAAAACAGTTATTTCTTATCTTAACACACCCATTGATATGGAGCATCTATAAAACTTTTATCAAAGACCACAGACTTATTCTCATTACAGAATGCTTAGAAGATAAATCAGCTTTTTCTTAAGTCACTAGCTACAGAATCCAAGTGGTTACAGCAAAAATAACATAAGCCTAAATCTAAAGCATCTCCCCATTGTGGAATCCATAAAAGTTGACTGAAATTAAAAACATGTTTTTCTTGGTATAGGCCTCTACTGCCTAGCTTGCTACAAGCATTATGGACTGCAGCTGTAGGTCTACAATGCTTATCTTCTACATTGTAGACTAGTTAAACTCTCTAAAAATCACTTTAAGTATGTACTAGTACAAGCAGCTCAAATACTTGTGAAATCATGTAAATAGTAAAATTGTTCTACGATCAACACTTGAGATTACCATTTTTTATTTGTTTTATCAAGAATAGCTGAAAAATTGCTGATGCAAGGTAAACAAATTCAGTTGATTGGGATCTAAACCATAGCTGAGAGATGCCTTAACTGCCTTGTAACCAAACCCTTCTTTCAAAGGAGAAGATTAAAGTTTACAAACAGATATAAGCTTTGCCATGCTATTCATTCTGATAACTTTTACCAGTCAAAGAACAACAACAACCATCCAGTGATTTTCTAGCAAAGTGTACTAAATTTTTAAAGAGATATAATCTATCCGAAAAATGTGTACATTTGTACACACACAAAAGTCTGATGGCTTTTACCAGTCAAAGAACAACAACAAACATCCAGTGATTTTCTAGCTGAAAAATGTATACATTTGTATATGCACAAAAGTCTATCTTTCAATGTCATATAATAAATCATATTTTGACAACATTTTTTATCTTCCATGTGTTCTTTTAATGTCAATGCTCCTTTGGCTAGAATACTCATTCAGATATACACATGCAAATCTAAAATTAAAAACAAAATATATCATGTTGTCATTAGTATGCTAATGAAAATGGATAAAAAAATGACATGCATATTTAGCATATACATATTTTATTTACACTAGGCACATCACAAGTAGATCCATTCTACTCATCATTCTTGAATACTCTTAAATAGTCAAAATGTAATTTTAAAATACAAAAATCGTAGGAAATTACACCTTTTTATGCTAAACTACAACTAAATTGGTGATGAGTACACAAAAAATCTGATTACAAGACAAAGTCCCAAGTAGTCTTAAAAATTTTATCTGATCTCTGTTATACCAATCTGTGTAAACAGATATATTCTTATCACAAACTCTTTCCAAAGGGGCTTCCATTTAAACAGATGACACTGTAAACTAGATTGCCTGTGTAGTGACATTAACCTTACTAAAGGGTTAGGAACACACTGACTATAAGGCACATTTTTTCCAATGACTGTACCATTAATGTTAAAGACTCCAGAGTCCAGACTATGGTTTGATCAAATTTGTACTTATCCCAGTTTTTGTGACATGAAGTGACTAATACCAAAAGTACAAGATTCCCTTCAAAGGGAATACCAATGACAAATCCTATCAAACCGTATCTGGTAGACCATCAGTATCTGACATCAGTTTTGCAACTGGGTGCAATCAAGCAATGTAATATCATGGCACAAAACATGACTTGATTCTGAATCCACAACCCGCAGCAGTGTTTCCAGAAATCCAATAAAACCAAAAGAATATAGCTCTGGTACAAAGAAATCTTCACTAAATAAATTTCCAATTTACATAAGTTAATATTTATTTTATACTTAACACACACTTAAAACCAGTCTGTTATTTCTTAAGTACTTTAGGTAACATGATATTCTACTGCTCTATATTTTTGAGCTAAAAATATGCAAAATAAAACAGATGTGTCAATGCAAGCTGATCAGATGTCACTGGCTTGTCAGATTCACAACAGTCTTATTTTGCAATTTTACATATACAGTAATCAGGTACACATTCTATAAGAAAAACAAAAACACAATCAACATGTATGTCTAAATCACTAGCACATATTTTCAGTTCAAGCAGTTTATGGGACTTTTACAAAGTTGTTTTGAAATCATTTCACAAATGTTAGGAACTACTGATTAAATATCAAGCCAATATATCCATGTATTGATCCCCCTAAAAGGGTTTTCAAATTTCAATAATCAAATTGTCATCATCTTGAACAATATAAAGATATCTCTTAGGTCACAAAAAATAAATACATACAACAGAATAGGTTTGCAAGCAGTATAGTAGCTCAATCTATGTACGGTTGCATTACCGTATAACTTTTAATTTTGGTAAGACCAAGTCTCACTTTGACAACAGTTTTCAAGCAAAAAATATTTAGATTAATTGCCATACCAAGCAATTCGTGGACTGTGGGGAAACTATATTAACTCAAGAAATTATTGGGAAAAGTTTTTGGTTCCTGGTCTATTCTAATATATAACTTAACTTCTTAGTATACCCGTCACGTATTCAACTTGAATTTCAAGCTACAATATGACCGATTTCAAGTGTCATTTGTGCAGCTGAACACATATAAAATATCAGACTTTCTCTTTTTATGATGCTTTGAGAATTAAATGAACTTATAAGCCTAGATTCATTTCAGTTTTACCGTAATTATTACTTACCAAGCTAATTTTTCTCGTTTTCATGGTCAGCTAATGTGTATTGCATCCAAACCGGAAATAGGCATGAGGAACCAAAACAGAAAATCACGTGATTTTGGGCATATATAATATCCGGAACTGGCCCGGAAAACGGTAACCCGAATATCATTCTGCTTACAATAGTGGAACATGTACATATAATATACAAGTATATATTGTTGTTATTTATCTATAAGAAGACTGTCATTTGTCATTTGTTTGTTTGAATGTTGTTTTATGTCACATCAGCAATTTTTTTCAGCTATTAACAATAAGATAATTTGCATATTAATCTGGAGAAACAATAATTTGAAAAAAAAATTATTATTTAAAATTATTTTCAAAAATTGGCTTGTCTTAACAAGGATGATTTTTTAAAATATTTACCAAAAGCAGACATATTAATGGTGCAAAAACAGTTGCTGAAGGAACAATTAACTCCCCTTTTTTACAATTCAGTCCTTGTATAACAATGTTTTCCTGAGGCTGAGATCAAAGTGAATGCAATATTTTCCTTATGTAAAAAATTTACTATAAAGGCAATCTCAAGTAGTTATAGCTGCAAATAGTCATGATAATGGACAATGTACTTTGCAGTGACCTTCACATATATGAATCTGATACAATGTACTTTGCAGTGACCTTCACAGATATGGAATCGAATAAATGTACTTTGCAGTGACCTTCACAGATATGGAATCTAATACAATGTACATGAACCTTGCAATGACCTTCACAGATATGGAATCTAATACAAAGTACTTTGCAACAAACTTCACAGATATGGAATCTAATACAATGTACTTTGCAATGACCTTCACAGATATGGAATCCAATACCATGAACCTTGCAATGACCTTCACAGATATGGAATCTAATACAAAGTACTTTGCAACAAACTTCACAGATATGGAATCTAATACAATGTACTTTGCAATGACCTTCACAGATATGGATTCCAATACCATGAACCTTGCAATGACCTTCACAGATATGGAATCTAATACTATGTATTTTGCAGCAATTTTCAAAGATATTGAATCCAATACCATGAACCTTGCAATGACCTTCACAGATATGGAATCTAATACCATGAACCTTGCAATGACCTTCACAGATATGGAATCTAATACAATGTACTTTGCAACAAACTTCACAGATATGGAATCTAATACAATGTACTTTGCAATAACCTTCACAGATATGGAATCTAATACAATGTACTTTGCAATGACCTTCACAGATATGGAATCTAATACTATGTATTTTGCAGCAATTTTCAAAGATATTGAATCCAATACCATGAACCTTGCAATGACCTTCACAGATATGGAATCTAATACCATGAACCTTGCAATGACCTTCACAGATATGGAATCTAATACAATGTACTTTGCAATGACCTTCACAGATATGGAATCTAATACAACGTACTTTGCAATGACCTTCACAGATATGGAATCTAATACAATGTACTTTGCAATGACCTTCACAGATATGGAATCTAATACAATGTACTTTGCAGTGACCTTCACAGATATGGAATCCAATACAATGAACCTTGCAATGACCTTCACAGATATGGAATCTAATACTATGTACTTTGCAGCAATTTTCAAAGATATTGAATCCAATACCATGTACATGAATAAAATGTACTTGTCAACAACAAGCATAGAAGTGGTTATAAAATGTAAACATGCAACGACATGTACTTGACAATAACTAATAGAAATATCAAGTCTATGGCAACAACTAGCACAGATATTAGCATAAAAACACGTTTTTGGCAAAAACCAGCACAAACTTACACAAATTTCTGTACTTAAAAACAACCAGCAAAGCAATGGGCATAAAATGTTTTTGGAACAACCAGTAGAGATATGAATAACACGTTTTTGGCAACAAACTAGCACAGCTGTTGGTATACATTGCATGTTCTTGGTATTAAACCAGCACAGCCGTTGGTAAACATTACATGTTCTTGGCATCAAACCAGCACAGCCGTTGGTACACATTACATGTTCTTGGCATCAAACCAGCACAGCCGTTGGTAAACATTACATGTTCTAGGCATCAACAAGCACAAACAAAATCCCTGTACTTGGTAACAGCCAGAATATTCATGGCCATAAATGACGTTCTTGGCATCAACAAGGACAAAAAATTGTTGTACTTGGCAACACACCAACACAACCGTTGGCATACATTACATGTTTTTGGCATTAACAAGCGCAGACAAAATCGCTGTGCTTGGCAACACACCAGTTATGAGTGTTTGCGTTTAAATTTTAAAACTTTGTAAAATTGCTTTATATATTCTACATCTTGATCATGTTGACTATTGGAAAGGACAATGACATAGTGTATTCAGTTTTTATGTTTTCTCGAAATATACTTTCAAATGAAATAAAGGTCACAGAGCAAGGTCATTACCTAGGTTAATTTACCTTTGACCTTATGCAACTATCTAGTTTTTTTAAAGCAGGAGATTTTCATGTTTTATGTACTTTGAAACCAAGGTGAAATATCTGGTTCTTGACTTTATTTATAAAAAAGGCTAGAATTTCTTTATCTTTGCTATTAGAAACGTTTTAAGTTTTAATGAAATGTTCTTCAAAATATGATATTTCAATGCATTGTGACTTTGAATTTTGAAAGTCAGCTGTTGTTTAATTCGCCGAATGATTAAGGGTTAGCTCCCGTTGATCAATATGAATATTGTCAATAAGCTCATTACTATTAATAATTGAGCATTTTCATGCTCTAACTTGATGGCCCTTTGATTTTTGGGATTGTTTTGCTAATGCCACGTTTAGCCTTAAGAGTGTTAAAAATTAAAAATCTATAAAAAGGGGGGGGGGGTGTTATGATAAAACATCATGAAGAAACTGACATAACAGTTTGATGACATATTTAAGGTAAATCACTGAAAACTTGTGTGTAACTTTAGGGATCCACTAAAATTAAAATTTTAAGCACATATGTTCAAAGTTGTTAATAAAATCGGCTTATAACCCCCTGGTTATATATACAGTATATATATAATATATAAAAAACTATAATTTACTTTTTTGTGTTTTTAATCATTAAAATTTTATTTGAATTATTACATTGATTTTATTTTTAACAATTCATCATGCTTGTAATATCTCGTAAATGTGTTTTTTAGTCTCCTCTCGAATGTAAACAAATGTGACGTAACAGTCATGTTTGTTTACCTACGATAATGTAGTTCCGGATTGTGTATTGCATTTTATATGTATTCATACACGGAGTGACAAAATTTTTTGGCATTCATTGTCAGTAATAATTACAACGGCTCTCAAGCTTGCAGCTATGGGAATTTCACAAGGCAAATGAAAATATATATATATATATATTACCGTACTCGAACACTAACTGTATCGAAGCTTTTCAATATTTATTGTTTCTATGGTTACTGTCATATGGCCAATCACTGTAAGGTATTCAAGTCAATTTGTTTTGAAACCTTGTTATATATGTAATTTGTTTTCATTCTTGTTTTTCAGCTGATCATCTGATTCTCGACATATTTTTCATACTTGGGTGACTGGGGGGGGTGTGAGTGGTGGTGATGGTGGTGGTTGGAGACTCCTGATATAATGATTGTAGGTGAATAAGTTGGTCGCCATGAGGTCTTCATTGCTCAAAGATAACTTTAATACATTTTATATAAAGCAATTAATCTCCCCTAAATCACATTTAAAAATGTTTGATTATAGACACTGGTTTTGTTTGACATCCATCTTTTTACGGTTTTTCTATCATAACCATTTAAAATTTTAACCAAGATCCAGATATTGATTATTTGTTTCCGGGATTCATTTCAATTCAAACTACTAGGGCTAATTACGCTGGACATTGATTGACATCTATAGAATGTGTGATTCATAGTTAATGTATGATGACTAATTACACAGGTGATGATTAGTTTTCCTAATTACATACATTGCTTATCTACCTTCCAAAAATTAAAAAAAAAAAGACCTTTTAAATTACATCCTTTCAAATTCACCGGAAACCCAACTTTCTACTTTTATCTACCGTCTTGTATTTGAATTATACTATACAGATATGGTAAAAAAAAAACAATGATGTCTTTATTTTTATTTGCTTACTCTAAATTGATCTTATTGGCATTAAAAATGTTAACCATTAACAGTATATTTCCAATAAAGAGCAATAATGCTTAATGCTCATCTGGTATTCGGTGTTATTTTTGTATTTTGTAATAAAATATCAACTCAACCGATCATTTCATTAAAATTACAAATCAGTGCCATTAATTATTACATTCATCTTTTTAGTGCATAATTGGAGAGAGAGAGAGAGAGAGAGAGAGAGAGAGAGAGAGAGAGAGAGAGAGAGAGAGAGAGAGAGATGAATATTTACAATTATAACCCAAACATTGACAAAACAGAAATGTCTAAATGAGGCCATGGTCTCTCATGGTCCTGAAGTTTGACGAGAGTATGTAAGTTGAGTAATGATGCTTAACGTCCCAGTCAAGAATATTTCACTAATATCGAGACATCGCCAACTATAGGAAAAAGTGCAGGAATTTTGCCTGTGCGTTGCGATGATGGCATTATACAGCAGAGTATTTCATCGTACCAAGTTCCCATCCGAAAGAACCTTGGCTTTCATCTCGTAAGGCCGAGTGCTTGGCGAAAGAACAGTCACTACCCACTTTCAAGTCAGACCCGGTCGGGGTTCGAACCCACGATCTCCCACTTCGGAGCGAGCACTCTACCAGCTGAGCTACCACATTTTACACGAAATGAACAAACTGTAGACGAACGACCACAGAAGAACCAAATATCTGTTTTTATCTCTAATCATCGGTCATATGTAGGAAGATATTATTAACACAACAAGGGCGGCGAATATGTTGATGAGAATTTGGAAACGAAGAAATAAAGACATACGCCATCGAACCACATGAGTAAAAACAAAGCCGAGAAAATGTCGCCATGCGGTACGCGTAAAATAAAAAGTAAATAAACAAAATCCTCACGCGAGAAGAAAAAAAGCACAAATAAGAAAATAATGATCCAGACAACTTCTTGGCATTTCTAAATCTCCAGATTACGGAAATACGATTCAACCAGAATTTCGCGCTTTCAATATTTTCATTTAACCTCCTGACCTTTACTTTTGATCTATTCACCAATTGGTGCACGCGACTTTGCTGGTAAACATTTGTGCAAGGTTTAAACAAAATTCATCCATAGTTATGTTGTGTAAGTTGTGGAGAGGACACGATTTTACACGGAAAAAGGACAGACAGTTAGACATACATACAGACAGATCTATAATGTACGATCAGACAGACACATGTACGATGAGACAGACATGGTGAATCATATATAACCCCCTCAACTAGGTCTGTGGGTAGGGGCTTTAAAAGTGTATCTGGTTGTAATAAGGAAAAATGTCAAATTGACAGTTTATATAAAACTTGCTTCAAGGTATCTTTTCATTGTGGTGATACCATGATACCTTAACCTTCAAATTGGTTTCAGATTGATTATTATGAGTTAAAGTTAGCAAAATAAAACAATAAAACAGTTTAATATGCTAATTTAAAGGCTTTAACTCACATAAAACAGCTTTCTAATGGACATGGTCAATTGAAATTAAATCTCAAATTTTATATATTAAAGTGCTTTAGTTTGTTTACATGCATGTGATCTGTGCCTCGTTTTCAGTTGAAATTAAAAGTAAAAACATCCTGTATTAGTGATATTATGATTGATAAGTATATTCTGTAAAACGAATGATTCATTATTTCCGTGAACTTGTACTGGTAAAAACGAAAATAAAATTTGATCATTTGTAACAGTTTTTGGAAATTCCATGATTTTGATTTTATAAAAACCGTGAACTCCAGTGTAAAACCCTATTAACGTTTATAGAAACTTAATGTTTTCTAAGAAAGTTTCTTTATTTCACATCTACAGCTGTAAAATTTCTTTGAAGGCAACATTTTAGATTAACGATAATTTTGTAAGTATAATGCTTTTAAACCAATACTGTATTTCTTTTATGTGATCTGAGAATTGAGAAAAAACCATAATAAGAGATGAAATTACACATTGATAACAAATATATATATATAAT
Source organism: Tegillarca granosa (assembly GCA_029721355.1). Taxonomy (NCBI): domain Eukaryota; kingdom Metazoa; phylum Mollusca; class Bivalvia; order Arcoida; family Arcidae; genus Tegillarca; species Tegillarca granosa. The sequence continues at coordinate 11,029,969 of CM056606.1, read as the reverse complement.
ATTAATTAAATGATTTAAAAAATGAAAAATAATGATAAATAAATTAAAATTTTTTTTTTTTACTAAATTCAGTTTTATTGATAATATACAATTGAAATAGAACATTATTAAGGGGATTTTTTTCTTAGAACAAACTTAAAAATATCTAATATCGTTAAAATGCGCATTTACTGTAAAATAATTAAATGATTAAAATAAAAATGACACAAGAGAGAGAGAGAGAGAGAGAGAGAGAGAGAGAGAGAGAGAGAGAGAGAGAGAGAGAGAGAGAGAGAGAGAGGGGGGGGGGCTCACCCGGTGCCAGGATAATCAGCTGTAGAGTGGTATGTTTGTTTGCGGCATACAGACTCGGTGAGCTAGCACCTAAACGAAAAAGTTTCCCTGAGTGCGGGCTACACGACAGATCAAAATACAAACTTGCACATCTCGCGCATACACGAACCTGTTCTCAGATTTATCCATAGAAATAAATAACCTTGCTCTCGTCTCAAAAATGCTGAAAAATAGCTGATGCGACGATAAACAACATTACAACTTCAGCAACATAGACAGATGATAATAATGTTTTTATATTGATTTTCACTGCTAATGTTTATATATGTACTTATAAAAAGAACTTCCTGGTACTCATGTGACTGACTGTACTAAGATGACTCTAGAACTCATATTAATCTTATTAAAATTTAAACTGCGTCAATATTATATAAAAAAAATTCAGTCAAATAAGGCGGAACATCATGTACTGAAAAAGTACATTATACGAAGCGGCTTGTTACAGTTTAAAACATTTCGATCGCCTTTTCTTTTCTTTTCTTTCTTTCTTTCTTTCTTTCTTTCTTTTTTATATTCTATTTTTGTTTGTTTGTCTTGGACTAGTTTCCCTATTACAATGTTGAACTTGTTGCACACCGAGAAAAACCTTAGTCGGCGTAAAGTCGACTTGTTGCCTTCATACCGGGTACTACAAGGGCAGATTGATTTAGACCTTGTTTTGGAGTTGTTGCCTTCATACCGAGTAACACCAAGAGCGGATTGATTTAGACCTTGTTTTGGAGTTGTTGCCTTCATACCGAGTAACACCAAGAACGGATTGATTTAGACCTTGTTTTGGAACTGTTGCCTTCATACCGGGTAATACTAAGAACAGATTGATTTAGACCTTGTTTTGGAGTTGTTGCCTTCATACTGGGTAATACCAAGAGCAGATTGTTTTGACCTTGTTTTGGAGTTGTTGCCTTCGTACCGGGGAATACCAAGAGCAGATTGATTTAGACCTTGTTTTGGAGTTGTTGCCTTCATACCGGGTACTAAGAGTAGATTGATTTAGACCTTGTTTTGGAGTTGTTGCCTTCATACAGGGTAATACCAAGAGCAAATTGATTTAGACCTAGTTTTGGAGTTGTTGCCTTCTTACAGGGTAATACTAAGAACAGATTGATTTAGACCTTGTTTTGGAGTTGTTGCCTTCATACTGGGTAATACCAAGAGCAGATTGTTTTGACCTTGTTTTGGAGTTGTTGCCTTCGTACCGGGGAATACCAAGAGCAGATTGATTTAGACCTTGTTTTGGAGTTGTTGCCTTCATACCGGGTACTAAGAGTAGATTGATTTAGACCTTGTTTTGGACTTGTTGCCTTCATACCGAGTAACACCAAGAGCGGATTGATTTAGACCTTGTTTTGGAGTTGTTGCCTTCATACCGAGTAACACCAAGAACGGATTGATTTAGACCTTGTTTTGGAACTGTTGCCTTCATACCGGGTAATACTAAGAACAGATTGATTTAGACCTTGTTTTGGAGTTGTTGCCTTCATACTGGGTAATACCAAGAGCAGATTGTTTTGACCTTGTTTTGGAGTTGTTGCCTTCGTACCGGGGAATACCAAGAGCAGATTGATTTAGACCTTGTTTTGGAGTTGTTGCCTTCATACCGGGTACTAAGAGTAGATTGATTTAGACCTTGTTTTGGAGTTGTTGCCTTCATACAGGGTAATACCAAGAGCAAATTGATTTAGACCTAGTTTTGGAGTTGTTGCCTTCTTACAGGGTAATATCAAGAGCAGATTGATTTAGACCTAGTTTTGGAGTTGTTGCCTTCATACCGGGTAATACCAAGGGCAGATTGATTTAGACCTTGTTTTGGAGTTGTTGCCTTCATACCGGGTAATACCAAGAGCAGATTGATTTAGACCTTGTTTTGGAGTTGTTGCCTTCATACCGGGTAATACCAAGAACAAATTGATTTAGACCTTGTTTTGGAGTTGTTGCCTTCATAGCGGGTAAAACCAAGGGCATATTGATTGAGACCTTGTTTTGGAGTAGTTGCCTTCATACTGGGTAATACCAAGAGCAGATTGATTTAGACCTTGTTTTGGAGTTGTTGCCTTCGTACCGGGGAATACCAAGAGCAGATTGATTTAGACCTTGTTTTGGAGTTGTTGCCTTCATACCGGGTAATACCAGGAACAGATTGATTTAGACCTTGTTTTGGAGTTGTTGCCTTCATACAGGGTAATACCAAGAGCAGATTGATTTAGACCTTGTTTTGGAGTTGTTGCCTTCATACCGGGTAATACCAAGAGCAGATTGATTTAGACCTTGTTTTGGAGTTGTTGCCTTCGTACCGGGGAATACCAAGAGCAGATTGATTTAGACCTTGTTTTGGAGTCGTTGCCTTCATACCGGGTAATACCAAGAGCAGATTGATTTAGACCTTGTTTTGGAGTTGTTTCCTTCATACAGGGTAATACCAAGAGCAGATTGATTTAGACCTTGTTTTGGAGTTGTTGCCTTCATACCGGGTAATACCAAGAGCAGATTGATTTAGACCTAGTTTTGGAGTTGTTGCCTTCATACAGGGTAATACCAAGAGCAGATTGATTAAGACCTTGTTTTTGAGTTGTTGCCTTCATACCGGGTAATACCAAGAGCAGATTGATTTAGACCTTGTTTTGGAGTTGTTGCCTTCATACAGGGTAATACCAAGAGCAGATTGATTTAGAACTTATTTTTTTTGACCTGGTATTCTAGAGTGAATAGTTATTAAGGACTTGTCGCACTCTCAACCAAAAAAACGATATTGATGATGACCCTCACATCTGGTTATATCAAGACAAAATTTGGTGCCCTAGTTTTATCTATTGAAGAGTAATTCTGGACTTATGGCTCTAATACTTAGCAATATAGATACCAGAGCAAAGCACTAGCTCCTTGTAATAATATGTCAGAGCAATGTCGCTTATTGTTCTAACGTTTTATTCTGATTATGGCATTCCTGTGAACCAGGCAAAGCAAAGGTTTTAAACTCAATAACGCGTGTTTTACTTTTGATCAAATATCGATTCTCTCTCTCTCTCTCTCTCTCTCTCTCTCTCTCTCTCTCTCTCTCTCTCTCTCTCTCTCTCTCTCTCTCTCTGTGTGTGTTTTGTATGCGCATTTTACACAAGTTATACTCTGCATGTCAAGGACTAATTTGTTGTGAAACGGCACCAAACTAACCGATAAAAGACAGCGATGGTCAAGTTGCTTGTCTTTCTTGTTTACCGGTATTGTATTCACCGACAACGTTTGTTGGAAGCTCACCATGCCTTTTCACTGAATATGCAATTATAAACACAAACATGTCCTTTATATCTATTTTTATATATACCAGCAGATTAGCGATGGATAAGGTGTCGACGGATTTTCATATGGATCCAGCTGTTCGCCAACTCGTAAAGGTCAAGGCCATGCTCCAGACAGAGACCAAAATAAGTGACATTGAAAAAGGTGAGATAAGATGAAGTATAAGTATACTTAGTATTAAATGTTTAACCTTTTAAACTCTTTTCAATCATTGTCTTTTAATTTTGAAGAGGATATACACTGCAAAATCAAAATCCCCCAAAATATGATAAAATAGCAGAAACAAAACAAAAACTAGTCAGAAAGATTCCAACTTTGGACGTGCTATTGTCAACATATTGTTTTGTTGTTTTAAAAGTTTTTACAGAACATTTTTAAATACCTCCGATCGATACGTCTTTGTCAGTCATATACCACCAGGACCCATCCATGTCTGTAGACCTCTACGACCGGCCTCGTTAAGGTTCCCTTCACCATTTTTAAGCATAACAAATAAATATTCTACAAGTCTCTTGAATATCAGCTAGATGGTCCATTATACCGAACTACAGATGACAGAGCTATCAATGGCTAGTTTCGAATCACACTGAAGCAGATCATGTTAGGATTTTTTTGCCAGTTCTGTGGTCCCAGGTTGTTATTTTTCTACGGACACTTTGTTTTTCTCCAGTATCCTAGAATTTGACTGGGGTGTAAAACACTATTACTCCATTGTTCTAGTCTATAACATTTTTATCTTTTTCGGTCAATGATTGATATTGATTAACTTTGCCATTCATACTTTATAAAACTTATAAAACGCCATTTTTATTTTCAGAAATAGATAAATGCTTGCATCTTATAGAAGCTCGAGAAAATTACTGTATGAGAATGACGACTGAATGTAGCCAAGAGCTCAAAGCCATAGCCGAGATGACGTCATCACATCAATGGGACAGTGTCCAGAAAGAAGGCCATATGAAACATGGTTATGGATATAACCCAGTTATTATGACCGGTCATCTCGAAGGTCAGATTAACAAAACCGCATCATTAAGTTTCCAGAAATTCCTCACCACTCTTTGGCTTTATTTAGTATTATTGTGAGCTCTTTTGTATGGTGCAGTGGTTTTGTTTAGTTTCTTATGGCTAAATCACTAAACCATGCAAAGTGGGTCAGTGGAATTTCTGTTTTACAATCTGTTTTGCTTGTTTACAATCCTTACTTTGATTATGACCGTTTCATTTTTTGTGCACATTTTGATTAGCCCTACAGAAAATACGACCGACAATTACATCATAGTGTCATTAGTTAATTACAATACACAACCATGATTATTATTATTATAACCCGGTAAACATAGTTTAGGGGATAGGCTATATATACAGGAATCAACCTGTTCTTCCATCCCAATAAGGGAAATGGTGTCTGCTTCATAACTTCAACATTTTAGAATAAATTTAACTTATGTAAGACGAAATATCGCTTACCAAGAGGTCAAGTGCTAGTTATTATTATTATTATAATTACAGGTGAATTTCTGAAAAGTTTAGTTAGTCTCTCCAAGGCTACGAGGGTTCTTGAAATCGGACTTTTTACCGGATATAGCGCACTTGCAATGGCAGAAGCTCTGCCACCAGATGGCGTAGTCATTTCTTTAGAAATGGAACCTTACTTAGCAAAACTGGCAAATGAGAATTTTAAAAAGTCATCACATGGGAAGAAAATATCTGTTAGAATAGGTAAGTGATGATCTATTGTTAAAAGCCGCATAAGTATTATTGCATTTATCCGCCACTAGTTGAAGAGGTTAACAATTTTCTGAAAACTCCACTACCAGATTACGCAAATAAAACCTGCAATGTTTTCTAGTTGAACCTATATATCGCATTCAAATGCTAGAATAAACACTTTCAAATAAGTTACAATTTTTCACTTTTTACCTATTTCCACCTCTTATCAAGACCACTGCGGTAGCAATAAATTGGTACCATAGAGTGCTCGCCAAGCAAGTGGGAGGTCGTGGGTTTGTACCTCGACCGGGTCTGACCCATGACTTGAAAGTTGGTAGTGACTGTTCTTTCGCCAAGCACTCGGCATTACGAAATAAAAGTCAGGGTTCTTTCGGATGGGAACTTAAAATAAACGAGGCCCCATGTCACGGTAGGCGTGACACGATAAAGAACCCTGCTGTATAATGCAATCAGCACAACGCACAGGCAAAGTTTCTGCACTTTCGTCAATAGCTGGCGACGTCTCGATATAAGTAAAATATTCTTGACTGGGGCGTTAAACACCATTACTCAACTCAACTCTTTGAATTCATAAAACACATGTATGGAGTTGTTATAAGTAATGTGTGCTCATAGTTAAATAATTATATTCAATGAATAATGAAAAAAAATTCATATAGTGCTCTCTCATTATCAGAAACATGGCTTTTATGGCATCAATTTAATTAATCATTTTTCAGATATTCATTTGTTGAATATATTCCACGTGTATGTGAAAAACAAATTCATTACCCTCATTTTCATTTTTATTCAAATCATGTTCTCTGAATTGACTTGACCGATTATGATCAGAATGTCCATCTGGTCTACTTAAGGTACTGTTATGGAAATCTGTTTTATTTACTAAATCAAATGTTGTAAGTAGATCAATAAGATGCTTTAAATGACTACTCTAGTCGTCAATTTTTAATTTTGCCTAAAAGTTATATTTTATTATTATTATTATTATTATTATTGGCATGAAAACTAAGGAAAAATTTTCTTTTTCTTACTTTTTAAAATTTAAAAATGAAATATCCATTTTTTCCAAAGTGAAATCTTTATAGATCTACTGTATATGACAAATAACTTCTACCAAATAAAATTATTTCACTTTACTTGAACTGTAAATATATTGTTGTATTTTCAAGGGTCGTAAGATAACTTTATCAACCTGCAAATCAATTTTGCAAATTATAAGTGATATCCTGTTAATTACAGGTGTTGGTCTGAATCTAAGGAATGTGTCTAATAAACAAAAGGATTAATAATAATCTTAATTATCGGTACATGTCAAACGAATGTTAATTCCACTTCATTATATAGTTTTCCCGTAAAATAATCATAGAAAGTTAAACTACAAGTTTACTCTACTTAATGAAATTTGAATTAAAAAAAAACTAATAAATAAATAAATAAAATTGTTTATGTTCATAAAAACAACAGGTAATGAAGGTAATGAAACTAGGATCTGACCAGGATGATGTTAGAAATATGGATGGATTCATACATAACTGTTTACAAGGTTTTCCTAAACTATCGACAATTATTTTTAAAATTATTATTGTTATTAATGTTGATGTTGTTTATCTATTTGTAAGTATGTCTATTTTAGTTCTTTCGTTAACTTATTATAATTATTAATTAACGTTTATGTATTATGGATATGAATGACACATTTATTGTTATCTTACTAATTAGATTTACTAATTAGAATTGTGTTACCTCAGTGGTCATTGTCTAAATTCTCTTGTCTGGCAATGCTTGTCACGATTTGTATACTATTTGTATAAGGATTTGTATAAGAATATAATATTAATTACTTCGGAAACAATGTTTACAGGTTTGGCTAAAGACAAATTAATGGAACTGGCTGGAAAAGGTGATAAATTTGATATAATATTTGTTGATGCAAACAAAGAAGAATATGTTGATTATTATAAGGTAGGAAAGTGTTGTTGACTAATAAGGTCTAATATCTATGTCCCTTTTTTACTTATTAAGAAGGTTTCCATCTATCTCCGAAAAGCCAACTGCCAAGCTTTCCTACACTAAAATTTGCCAAAGCGGGGTGAAATACGATATGGCCTATAAGATGGCACTTTAGACAACTTGGTAATAAATAAGTACTATATAACTCCTAACAATTTTACGGTTTACGGAATGGCTGAAGAAAAGAAGGATTATAAGGCGACGTTTCTATATTTATTCACAATGGCAACATATGCTTAATTCATTTACGGATATCCGTAAAACGATTAAAGATATCAAAAAAAAAAAAAAAAAAAAAAAAAAAAAAAAAAAAAAAAAAAAAAATTAGCATATGTAAAAATGTATTTTTGGATATGTAAAAATGTATTTATGCAAATTTAAAATCCGAATTAATTTTTACTTATGCATAAATCTATTTTTTACACATCCAAAAATATTTTTTTTTTTACTTATGCAAAAAAAGTTAGTATTTTTGCATGTGTAAAATTCGATTTTTGCATATGCATAAATAACGAGTGTGAAATTCTTTTTTGATGCAGACCTAACGCGTCAGTGTGTAATGTCATATAAATTTTTGAATTTTCTGAATGAAATATTCAAAAATTTATAATATGACAACTTCATATTATAATTTTTTGAATATTTCATTCAGAAAATTCAAAAATTTATAATATGACAGTAACTCAGCGTCAATGTTTTGTCGGCCATAAGAAAGAACGGTAAAGACGCAAAAATCTTAAAAAAAATGTTAGTATTTTCTCACAAACATCGATAGAAAAAAATTCATTTAACATCCAAAATAAAAAATATCATATTTTTACTACTGACGAAGTAGAAATTATTCATTTAATATAACGAAAAGTATTAACTTCAGAATTGATGATTGGGGAGAACACAGTGTTTTCAAATATCCCAAATTTATTTTTGAGTATTTAAAAATCGTTTTTTCTGTCTTTCTTTTTTTTGCATATGTAAAAATAGTTGCCATTTTCGATTATGCAAAAATATTTTTTCATTTTGACTGCATTGGCTGTGAGCAAAGTACGTGTTTTAACTACATTTGTATATTGTGTAAGGTCCATCTTTCAAATCATCCATATTTCTCAACTGTACTTCAGATTATCATGGATAATGACCTTTTGTCTAAAAATGGGATGATAGTGGTTGATAATGCCTTGTACAGAGGAGGACCATACACAGATATTGGAGATAAACGAGGGACAGCCTTACAGACTTTCAATGAAGTTATTGCCTCGGACAAAACTCTTCACCATGTGAGAAATTAACACTACTTATAACTATCGATAGGGCATTTGATTGTGTCAAACTGTCTCAAACAGTGTTTCCCATCAAGCATAGTAAATGTGATGGTTATGGTCTAAACATTTTTCTGCAACAAAATTATGGTCATTAACATGTTTTAGCGTTGGTTCACTGCTTTTTTGAAGTTTAATGTTGTAAATTCAGGAGTGGAGTTGAATTGTGTTTTAAACCTTGGTCAGATGAAATTGAAATGAAATAAAATCTTTATCTACTATATATTTAAAAGAAATGACAAATTAGTTTTACTTCAGTTTTCCTTTTAAGAAAAAAGCCAAAAATTGAAAAAGCTGAATTACTCCCCTATAGTTATAAAATATGTGGTCAATATTGTTATATAGATGGTGAACCCAGAGCCCCAACTCTGGCATCATCCGCCCTTTAACTTTGCCTGAGACAATAAAAATATTTCAAATAAAAGAAAAACCTTGGTCAGGATTCTTTCAAGAATTTAAAAAGGTATAGGCAACCGGAGTTTCAAGAGAAATCTAACAATTTTCGTCAAGCGATTCGACAAACTTCTTGCTTTAAGTTCTGCCCGTTTGGAATTTGAACCTGGGCAATGACAGGTATTGTAATCCGAAGCATGTAAACGCTTAAGAACACTCTTCTATCAAGGCCTCGAAAGGACTGTATACTGCTGGCTAGTATTACCCCTCGGCCCAAAATATACAAAGAAAAAACATGTGCTGAGGTATTAATGGATCTAAAGTACAATGGGCAACCCAGGAGAAGAGAACAATCTTCACTGTTGTGCTAACACTGTTGTCATTATGTTCAGTTACTGTCCAAAGTCGGGAGTTTCATGATATTGTTTAAGTTATTTTGTTTTCCTTTTGTTTTGATTAGGCGTGTCTCTTGTTGTTCTGATTATTGTCAAGCGTGCATTGTCCAGTTTCAATTTTAATTTTTACGATATATTTGTCGAGAAAAGAAATCTTTGTTTTTGTAATATTTTGAGAAAAAATTTGAGTCCAATAAATAAATAAATAAATAAATAAATAAATAAATAGGTCGATTACAATCTGATAGCGGATTGTTTTTAATCAGGGATGAGTATAAACCACGTAAGCAGGTGTTTATGTGAAATTTAATCACGCTTTATTGGATAATAAACTCGGTGTAAACATTCACATTACAAGCATTATCACGAACGACAATTTCTCTGACATCACCATACATTATTATAAAATTCTGTTCTAAGCTTTTCCTGACTAAATGATTTATAATACTTTTCAACATTAATTTGATATATTGGGTCGACTTAAAATTTGACCGTTTGATTTTTACTTTGTAGGTAATGTTATCAGTTCGTGATGGAATCTTGTTAATACAACGAAAAAAGGACGTAGAACCCGACACTACAAACGTTAATGGGACACAGGTCAACTAATTGAATTTCAATTTTGAAGTCGTATCAGTGAAAAAAGAGCATAAAGAGACTTACTATGTTAGAATAACAAATTTGACCATATATAGACGTCCAATGACGTCACGTAAGCTTGATCAATACTGAAAATCAAAAAATCACCTTATTCACAAACATGTCATTTTCTCTGGTGGTATAACTAATCTATTTCGAATTGTATGCATGGCCAAAGTTTCGCTACATTAGCGGCATTGGGAGCATTCATCTTAATTTTTTTCAAGACAAAAAAAGGCTTCAATTTATCAAATTTATTATCTATTCATTAAATTTATTATTTATTTAGCCTCGAATTTATTATCTTTTTAGATTTTCTAGCATTGTTTTTTTAATGTAATTAGAATGACATTTTATATCTAAGACAATTTGATATCATTTATAAAAAGTCATCCGTTTAAAAGCTACAGATTTATTCAATTGGGCATTTAGCATTGACCATAGGTATTTTTTTATAGAACAGCAAATCTGACAACACCGAGACATTGGTTTTTAAAGTCTACTCCGAAAGACTGCGTAATCCTGATTTCCAGCTACGAAATTTGACAAAATATCCTAAAATTCATTATTTTTAGGATATTTAAATCACAGATTTAAAAATATGTTGCTTAAGCATACAAACATGTGTGTGTGTGTGTGTGTGTTTGTTTAATTGACATAAATAGTAAGATAGAGGGCAAAGTTAAAAATACTATAGCAAACATTTTCATCTATATTAAGTTGTTTGACCAATCATGTCCTTTTATTTAGGTTGAGGGTAGTAAAACTCTATGTTTATAAACTTTTTTCAATGTACGTTAAGCTTTTCCTAACCATGCTACTTGGTATAAAAAGTTAAAATGTTTTGGTATAAAAAGTTTAGCTGTCCATAATTGATAAACATGCTTAAACCATACCAGAAATGTTTCCCGATCTTCATTGATCGCAAGCCTTACGACCATTATTATAGCAAACTTTACGATCATTATTATAGCCAGCTTTAAGACCATTATTATATTTTTATCAACTCTTTTTATTATTGGATTTTTGATAGATTAGAAGAAATATATTAATTTTCCTAGAGTATCCGAAAATTTTACATAACATATCATTTTTGGTTAGAATCCGGTTGTAGAAATTAGATTATCAGGTGTAAAACCTAAATATACAGTAAATGTATACTGACAAACTGGTAGAAAGTAATAAAAATTCAATTTTTGTCACCCCCAATATACACACACACACACACACACACACACACACACACACACACACATATATATATATATCCAGTTTAACATCCAAGGAATCTGGAATTTGCAATGGTCATGAACTACTTTCAAATTTGTATGAAATTATACAAAAGTAGCACACGACAATATACTAGTATATAATTATGCAAAACCGCTATACGTCTCAGTAAAAATTCATTTGAACCAATGGTTTCACCTTTTAAAACATTAAGTTCTACTGTGATTTCCAAAAAAGTCAAATATTTTTGATTTCCCATAGGCAAAGACCAAGTTCTACGTTTGCTTTCCAATAGATTGGACATCAAGATCTTTGTTTTCAAAATAAATAAATAAAATTATCGATAGAAAATAATCGGGAAGGAAGTATGGGATTGAATTCAATGATTTCCAAAAGATATCGATTTGCATAAAAATTAAACCAAGTTGTATTAAAAACGCATTTTCATACTAATAAACTTTTGTAAGTATTTATGCATTTATAATCTATTAAACAAGTTATTTCATTTTAATGACTTTGTGTAGTATACCGAAAATCATTTAATAAAACACTATAGAATTTATTGTTGTGCTTGTTTGTGAATATAGAAGTTCATTGGTTCTTTAGAAAAACATATTCATCATCATTTTCAATTGTTCTCTGAGAGCGATTGATTGGTTTAAATAAAGACTTGATCACAGAGTATTTATAAACGAAGAAAGAAGTGTGCGTTATAAACAAATTATTTACTTGGAAACAAAATCAACAATATGTAGGATAAAATGTAATTTGAATAGCCAATGAGACCAATAACATCAAATAATGAAGAAAAAATAGAGAAAAACATTAAATATTTTGACCACTGAATTATTAAACTACTTATTACTTTTTCTAATGAAAACTGATCTTCAAGAATTTGATAATTTGGGTTATTATGGTTCCACCGGAAGTCTTGCATTCATACCTATTTTGACTACCAGTTACCCATCCTACTGGTTTCGTAGATAAACAGGCTGCTTTTCAATCTTGAAGTTTTTTCCCGGCCTCCAACTGTGCGTTTTACAATAAGTCGATCCACAATACTTATGTCATGTGCAGAGGTTTTGAAATTTTACAAAGAAAATTCTAAACTTTGAACACATCACGTATATTATACCAAACAATATAAAGCTGAACATATTAGTAGGAAAAAGAGTTGAGTAATCGTATTATGATGCCTTAACTGATGTCGAGGAGGTCAGATTATATGATGCCCGAGTTTTGCCAAAGTATGTATGAACTGCTTTGCATTACTGTTCACTTTTGCTGCCCTTTAAAGCGTTAATAAACTCGTTCGCAATATCGCAGATAAACCCCCTAATCAAAAACCAGCAAAGACCTACGGCAATTAAAAACCATTTTCCTACTGAGAGTGACCGGGTTCAAAATTTAATTGTTGAGAGATGCCTTGAGGGTGTAAAGACAAGCATCTTTATGTCACCGGTTGCTACGTTAGTATATTGATATATTATGGTTTTAGATGTATAACATCATTTACCAGTCGGAATATAAGGTTAAATATCATTATTTAGAACTTATATAAAATAAACTGTATTTAATGTTTGTTGCTAACTTGCACGTGTCCTTTACGCCACGACCTGTTTTTTTTCGCCGTTAATTTTTCCATTTTTCAGAATTCTTTAGATTTAACATTTAGAGTCATACGGGACCATTTCTTGCATAAAAATTATAAATTGGCATCTGGTTTCAAAAAAAAAAAAAATTCAACTTTAAATTATCATACCAAACTTCAATCATTGTCACATTTTGCAATAAATTAAATAATTCAATAAATAAAAAAATAAATGAATAAATAAATATAAAAGATTGAAAGTTTAAAAACATTAAAATCCTTTTTAAAAACAGGATTTGAACTGTGTTCATCAAGAAATGTGTAATGTTTTTCATCTTTGCTTTATTGTTTGTTTCTAATGAATTTTTCTCTGAAACCGGTTTATTAGATAGTCAGTTCATTGTTCTGATTATGACTCATTTTGCAGTCACGTGATTTACAGAGTGGATGAAGGTGGAGAATAGTTGAGTTTTATGGATCGAGTGCATGGCCAGGAACTAAAGATCTATTCCATTTATATGTACTTGGCAGCATGAACTATTGTAACATAACGTGCCTTTACGGATTAATAGATTTTAAATAATAAATTTACACTCCTAAAAGTATGGTAAACAATTTAAATATGATTCCCTACATAATCTTCTTTAACGCTTTAACTTTATATTTTGTGTTTAGGACATAAAATTAAACCTTATTTAGCCAGATTTGATTTTTGTTTTTCAAACATTGTCAACAGATGTTAAAGATAATATAGAAGGAATGGTTAAAAGATTAAACGTTGTTTTACGTAACAGGTATACTTACTTAATCTAGTAATCAATACGGATATCGGACTAGTGAATTCCATTGGATCATCAATAATGCACACTTGCTATGCGTTGAAACCTTTCATTCAGATGGGGTTGCTGAGTGGTCTCAGCAACGACTTGGGAATAGATTTAAGTTTCAAATCCAATACGAAGAAAAACAGTTTGCCATTTTGATAGCAGAAGACAGGTGTTTTTTTCTGCCTAGTCTTGGTTCTTTTTACGATTCTTATACTGAGCACTTTGATAAAGTTATGCTTAAAATCGTTAATGACTAAGTGAAACAAAAAAATCACCTGTAATATATATCTTTTTAAAGTAAAAGTTGCCAATATAATTTGATTTCTGACCTGGTACTTATTTTCAATTCATATTACCCAAAAGATAACTAAAATAAAATTTTATTATTCAGATGTAGCTCTCCTTAATCCGATAATTGTCTGGTGAGTTTCTGAACAAACATTTTCGTCAAAGATGCGACATAAATTTCTCGAGAAATTCAGGACATGCCAATTGCTTGTAATTTTTATCCTTAATAATGCCTCAAATTCTTAAGTCAGAAATTTCATCATCAGTGTTGTTATTTTTAATTGTCCTTTTTATTAGTTAGTAAGTGTCATAATTTTGGTTAAAAAAGTTATTTCTCAATATATGTCTTCAGGTGAAAATTTCAATTCCTATTTCATCTACAAGTTGCAAAAGTGTTATATAACGCCAAGCTTTACACGGTGTTTTTATATTTATTGACACTTATAACAAAATAAATATTAAGTGGGTTTGTTTTACAAGAATGGTTTTGGCCCTGGTGATTTTAAAGTACATATTTGACTTCAGCTTTCATCTTAACAACCTGGCGGCCTAAAAGTGCTACAATATTTTATTTTTAGTTCCCAACAATAATTCATTAAATTTCTGGTACAAACGAAGCCAGTCATCAAACTGTTTGTGACAAATGTTTAATGTGTGGTAGTCAATCTAAGCCGCTTTGACTTTGATACAAAACTCTAGTGTCATTTACCGGAAACAAGTGGTCGCGCATGACATCTTCAGGATTATGGGCTTAACCAGCCGGAAATGAACAGCCATATTGAGTAATTGAAATATTGTTGCCTGTCATTTATGGATGAGAAATGTAAAGTGGGATCAATACGATCATTATATCACGAATCGTCGAAGTAGAAGTTTTAAGTCTTTTTATTTCAGCTTTTAGTTTAGGATTTTGAATTTTAAAACGTCCATTCTACATTGTCAATAAATTTACTGAGACAGACATTTTTGTACGGCAAAAAAGTAATGATATAAAAGAACGTTCGATACAGTGACAATCAATCTACATAGACATTAGAGGGTGGTTAAGGATGTTAATCCAATATTCATATTTCATAGACAAACAATAAAGTCTTTTATCACTTATCATTTTATATATCATCACAATACAATCTTTTTTGAAGTTTTTTTTTAAAAAAGTCTCCATCTTCTAATCGCCTATCTCCTTTACAGAATCTAAAGGAACAAAAAGTGACATTTAATGGAGGCTTTAAGTTATAAGAGATAGTATAATTACAATTTTATGTTCATTAAAATTATTCTGTTCTATTTTATTTATCAGTAATATGTCATTTACTAATGTACAATTCGTTGACGTTGTTTTGCCTTAATTAAGTTAATAGGAAAGAAGAAGAAGAAGACAATCCCGTCTTTACAGGTGCCGATAAGTTTGGTTTTCTATTAATTCTGGTATCTTTTATGTTTGTTATTCTTTTTGCCTCCTCTGAATGCCTTAAATTTTATAGGGCATGGAATATTTCAAATTATATACTTATCAGCTCGACGTAGTTGTCTTCACCATTTTCTGAGATTATTCTGTGTAAAAGATGAAGTTTTCGGCGGATATCTTTAAAATTTTATAGAGCGTCTCAGCTTATTTTATTTATTTTTTTTTTTTTGGCTATTTTGCTTTGTTTTTTCTTTATTGTCTTCTGTGGCAATTATAATCTAAAATTTTATTGAACTTAAAGAAATCGTAGCTATCTGAATGTTTATTAAAATATAATTATTTACTGATTTATTTATTAGATATCAACAATTTTGTAACATTTATTTCACTAACGATGTCACTGGTTTAATACCAAGAATTTGTTTAATTAACGATTTCATTTTTTATATGAATATAAGAAATAATTGATAAAAATAGTCCTTTAATGTAAATATACAGTGATGGACCATACAACAAGTTGTCAATAGTAAAATAAAAGAAACGTCTTTTTACGTCAATGCTTACGTACTGACCAAACCAGATCTATACAAAATTACACGCAACATGACGAAAACATTATACAAATCCAAACACAAATCTATATTAAAATGAAAAAACAAAGAATCGTGTGAAAACATCCGCTAATTGGATACATAATACCTCTATCTATGATTTGTAACTCATATTGTTGTTATTTGCTTTTCATACAAAAATATTGGACCGCTAATTCCGTGTTAATGTCGCAGTACAAACTAAGTTCATCTTCTGGTTTATATTGTTTTAAAGATTTTTCTGTTAACGCTTTACTGAACATAAAGTAGAAACTTAAAGCTTTACAACCCTTCTTGTCATTAATATCAACTTCTCTTGACGTATTTATTTATTTTTGTTCCTAAATATTTGATTCTCTAAAACCAAAGTTAAGCCATTCATGCAAACTATTTTTCTTATAACTAGGTATTGGTTTCACATTTTACTTTAAATTTTTCATATTGCTACATTAGTTTTTTGTTTATTTCTATAATTTATTTTTTCACTTAAATAAGAAATTATTGGAATTAAAGTTTATGGTTTATGATAAATCTACATAAGATAAGTTTTCAGTTTTGAAAATTTATTTATCTTTTGTCTGTTACTGCAATAAAAATAAAACAAAATTAGACATATTGCTTTAAATATTTTCGGTCTTAAAACTAAATTTTGTACTTGGATTAATTTCGAATCAAATTCAAACTAGTCATCTATTTAGTAAACAAAAGTAGCTGTCGATAATTTTAAATTTTCTATTTGCATAAATAAATTTCATTGACCTTGTCTTATTTCAAATTTCTTTTATCTTATACTTGTCAGAAGTTTTAGATTATATAATTAAAAAAAATAAAAATTTCATACTTGTCGGAAGGTTTAGATTATATAATCAAAAAAAAAAAAAAAAAAAAAAAAAAAAAAAAAAAAAAAAAAAAAAAAATAAAAAATAAATAAATAAAAAAATTCGTTCCCTGTCGTCACTCTATTGAAATTAAGTACATCACATGATAAACCTTGCTTTTGATTGGATGACTACAGGCATACAGCATACTGTGAAACAATTGTGCAAGCTGCTCATGTGTAATATTACATGTTTGCGTGGCGGAGTTCTTTCGTCTTTTTTTGTGTATTCGTGACGTTTGAACATTAAAAGTAGGTAATTAATAGTTATTTTATAGAACTTTTATGTTTTACTTGTAGCCTACACTTGTGTCATTTTTTTAGTTATTATGCATGAATTATTTAATATCTTTAGTTTTCTTTTGAGCGGTCATTTTCAACAATACACTAATACTATAACAAATACTGCTATTTTACTATCATTATATTTATATCTTTTTATCTTTTCATAATCAATTAATGTACTTAACTTTTTGCCAACTGTGAAAATAACACCAACCAGAAGCAATAAAAGATAAATATAACATGTTCACAGAATACATTCAGCGATTTGCTATCCCACTAAAGTAAAGTAGCAAGGTATTATTTAATATCCTTCATTTTCTTTTTAATGTTTTGTTTTTTGCACGTATGTCGTTATATCTATTACATAGTAATTACCAGACAATGTAATAGTTTTATAATATTTCTATAATAGAGATCTATTTTGCTAATATATTGTATTGTTGTTTAAAACAATAAGATTCAACTGGTATTTGTGTTTGAATTTACTACCCCTGAGCGGGTAACGCTGCTGGTGGAGTAAAACTCCCCGAGGGTATCCATACCTCAGCAGTCAATACTTTGTGCTGTCAGAAAATGTACCATTTAGCAAAATTTTCAACCGTCTTTAAAACGGTTGAAAATTTTGCTAAATGGTACATTTTCTGACAGCACAAACTAAGGTTTGTTCCCTCATGCAAAGCATTTCTTAGCTGGATTTAGATTTATATAATTTCGGATTCATTAATTTTTAATTGTTTGGCTTATGTTTTTTATCTATCAAACTTTTGGGTCTTAGTGTAACTCATGGGGAATGATTTTCCAAAATGTGCACATCTGGCAGATCAAAATTCAACTGGTATTTGTGTTATATATACAGTCCGAGTTGACTTTTATCACTATCGTGTCCTTGTGTCACTGATGAGGAATGATTTTCCATAATGTGCACATATGGCACATCAAAATGTTACAGGTATTTTTGTTATATATTTACTATCCCTGTTGGTGGAGTAAAACTCTCCGAGGGTTTCCATAACTCGGTAGACAGTACTTTGAGCTGTCAGAAAATGAACCATGATTTAAAAATTTTAAAACTAAGGTTTGTTCCTTCATAGAATTATTGAACTTTTAACTGGTCGAATTATGTTTTTATCTATTTATTATCTAACTTTCGACCCCTAGTGTCACTGATGAAGAATGATTTTTCGAAATGTGCACATATGGCACATCAAAATTTAATAGGTATTTTTGTTATATATTTGTAGTCAAAAGCAT
Source organism: Tegillarca granosa (assembly GCA_029721355.1). Lineage (NCBI taxonomy): Eukaryota > Metazoa > Mollusca > Bivalvia > Arcoida > Arcidae > Tegillarca > Tegillarca granosa. The sequence continues at coordinate 11,011,511 of CM056606.1, read as the reverse complement.
TTACACCGGTGGGAAATCATCTTGCATAGAATAATTGTTTTACTGCATGACGAAAAATCATTCGTTCGATAAGATGCCCCATTTATATAAAACGTACTAAACGTATTTAAGGGTATTATGAAAATCAAACTATTTTAAAATAAGGAAATTCCTTGGCAAACACTTGCTGATATAATATACAAAAGGTATTAGAAAGATAACATAGTATAAATGATTCATTATATAAAATCTTAATAATTTACAAATGCTTTACTTATTTTCAACAAAAAATAATAATTTGTGCACACATTTTTTCTAGAATTAACCTTTTTGAACAGTTGCAAAAGCAACCCACTTAGTACTGGAAAACAAAAACAGGTACAAACCGCCTTTTTTTTAAAATATATCTGGCACAAAGAAAAACTTCAAGTTGGAAAATTATAAAAAAAAGAAAAATAAATAAATAAATAAAATAAATAAATAAAATTAATTATTGATAATACTTGTAAATCGTGATGGAAAACGGTAAAATAACCTCCAATACCCTTACCCGATACAGAAACGATCTCAAATACCCATACCCGATACAGAAACAATCTCATCCACCCTTACCCTATACAGAAATAATAACTCCATAAAAAGTAAACTAAAATGTTACAAATAAAAAATACTGACGGCTGTCTTACAGACAAAAAATCGCACGTGAGTTGATTATTTTTGTACAACTGCCGATATTAGTTTGGTATATCTAAAATTTATTGCAGTAATTACAAGTTGTGTTTCGCATAAGCTATCTTTAAACAATCACATAGTAAACGTTAGGTACATAAAAGAAAGTTTCTAGAATAGTTTTTGAAAACTGAGATACACAATGTTTGCAAGCTTAACCATCACGTAAAAATGTTTTTTTTTTTTAAATTAATAAATATAATAAAACGGGCTTAATTCTACCACACTTCCCAGACTTTTCATTATTTGAGTAATTTTATTTCCAAAATATAGAAAAAGGTTGATGGTGTAGCTGATTGTCATCTAAAAGTGTCTGAAGGAAACTCCTACAGAAGAGTAATTTAAAGTTTTTAATGTCTATGTCATAAAGATGCAAGTTACGTGATGTACGAGAAGATTTTTGTGAACACAGTATAGTTGAAATTAAATATGTAACAGAAGTTATTAAACGTGATTTGCCATTATCTACTTAGTTTGTTTCATTTGCTTGTTTTTTTTTGTTCCCCCACCCACTGGATATTGTAAAGTACATGATATTCATCTACTTTCTTTTTTTTTTAGTTTTTTTTTTTTTTGAAAATTACATTGTTTAACAAAATACTAATTGTTTCATCATGTACATTTTTCAAGTGTTTTTTATGTCTTGTATTCATATTACTATTTCTAAAATTAGTTAAACACTGTTTATACCACTTACTGCGTATTATCAATACATTTGTATGTATCAAAATTTCAGCTGTCTTAATTTTGCAATAAGGTTTGTTCCGTAATTGAAACTTTTGATTATTATTTTTTCAAATATTTGGCTTATGTTCATTGTATCTATCTACGTTTTCGGCCCCTAGTTTTACTGATGAGAAATAACTCTGAAATGTGCACTGATGGCACATCTAAACTAGACAAGCATTTTTTATATATACATGTATTTACCACATTTAGTCGGTACCGCTGCTGTTGGAGATAAACTACTCAATGGTGTATATAACTCAGTAATTAATAATTTGTGCTGACAAAATATGTTCCATGTAGCAAAATTTTCAGCCGTTCTAAATTTTTCGGTCTCTAGTGCCACTGATGAGGAATGACTTTCCAAAAGGTGCACATACGGCACATCAAAATAAAACAGTTATTTTTGTTATATATATATATATATATATATAAATATATATATATATATATATATATATATATATATATATATATATATATATATATATATATATATATATATATATATATTCTAGACGAGAAAAGCTGCAACAATGTCTATGCGTCTCTTAACAACAAACGCTTACTCATCCTTTTGTTTTGTCATCATATTGTAAAATAAAAAAAATAACATTAAAAAAAGTCTATATAAAAATATTGATAATCACATTAAGGATACACATCTGGTCCATATTTAAGTTTTTGACATAAGTTTGGGTAACGATTTATATTTATTTATGAATCTATAATCAAAATAAGATCTAAGATAAAATTGCGTTTTTTTAACCAGACAATATATCACTTGTAAGCGTGAAGATAATTAAGTATTAGCGGTTTAGAATGATTTATACCAACCTTTCTGTTTAACTTTTAATTCTTAATCATTCAAAAAAGTAATTAAGCTAGAATACTAAACAGTTATGATAATTGGACCACATCATATTAAGACTATGAGGCGGAAACGGATTGTTTAAATGTTGTTTTGTATGTAATGAAATTTTATTCCTGAAAGCTAAAATGTTCAAAAATACTCATCAGGTGAATTATTGATAATTCGATTTAAACTAACGTAGCATTTTTAAAGCAAAGAATACATCTATTTAACATGTACTGATGTGTTAAGTTGATACGTAAATTTATTATAATAGCTGGCGGGTTACTTTATCTTCAAAATGCATTTTGCATGTAAAATGATTTTTTTTCTTTTCTTCTGCAAATCACTATGGATACCTATAACTTAGAATAAAAGGTTAATTTTTTATAACCTAAATAAATCAATGTTTTCCAATGGTCAATTAATTTGCCATATTTTCCACTGAGGTATGGAAATTTTAGAATCTAAAGTAAGAAGGACGTCTTCAAAGTGTTTGATGAACATAATCATAGTTGAAATTTTAACGATAATTTTCCCGTTTTCTTTCTGATTAACGATTTTTATCTGGTTGATCCCTATAAAATCTGCTGGTGCATTCATAGCACACGAACAAACGTCTTTAAACATTGAAAGTTATACAATATTGTAATCTTTATTAGTTTATTTGTTATATTACACAGTAGTTTTTAAAATTACAACATTTTGGTTAATCATAATTTTGGCAAGAGTACTTAGAACAGTTAATCTACATTATAGTGGTTTAGTTAGTTTTTCTTTGAATGGCTACAATATAAAAAAGAAACTTCTCCAAGGAGTTTTTGTATACTATAGATACATTTGAGGGGGAAAAAATTATAAAAATCTGCATATTTTGTTTTCATGGTAACAACCTATATACACAATGAATAAATTTTTTATGAATATTTTTCAGGAGTTCATACTTCGTATTGATTCAATACCAATATATTTTCAAGTAGATACTGGTAGTAGAAGTTCTTAATGAAAATGCTTTAAATACATAAGTATTGTCCCGTTTAACCCCTTTTAAATTAGGTTGACATACTTGCATTGTATCAAAATCGTATATACACTATTTTTAATTGTAATATGTAAATAACATTATGAATTGTATGAAATAATGTAAAATGTTGCAATTGTTTAATGTTATTTATACAAAAGTACATGTAGTTAATTTTGACCTTCTTTTAGACATGTGGCGGTTTCCATGACAGCAGATTAACACAGAAACTAAATTTTGCTCGTTTTTGGTTTTTGTTCTAAGTGAACATAATGTGGAAAGTTTGACCAAAATTGATGACCATGCGTGCAGCACTCCCTATGCAAAAGTTTGAATCCTTTCAGCGAATTGCTATAAATGTTTTCCTGTTTCTCCAAACAAATCTTCATTTGTCTGTTAAACATCATACATTTAACGAATTTTGAACGATAGGGACATAGGGTAATTTCATACTTAGGTATAAAGTAATCGACTAGATCACCATAGCATATTGAGCTCTTTAGTTTATATTTATATCTACGTGTCTTCTTTATAAACATAATTCATAATTTTCTGTTCAAGTCATTCTATTTCTTTTATAATACAATATATTAAAATAATTTTTGAGATATGACGAGATGAAAAGCCCTGTCATAAAATATACTGTACTCTCTTGAATGTCACTACAGATTACTTGTAACTCAAAACCAGTGTTTGAGCTTAATCCCTAAAGTATTGCACAAACATTGTATATAAAATGTTATTTTATAATAAAACTACTGAACAAAAATAAAAAGATAAAGTTACTTAAATACCAAACAATCGTGATAATCAAACCAAATTAACTAACAAAAACACGGAAACCTATTCATAAAATATCCTGAATTAAACATCGGAAAACTTAGGAGGCTTAAAACATCCCATTGTTGAATTATTGGAAATTTTATTATACTCATTAAACCCTTTCAAAGATACTTAGCCAATAAATGTTAATTTTCAATATCTGATACACATACGCTGTGTATCTGTCATGAGGATTGAAATGATGTGTCTTCAAAATGCATAAAACATGTTAAATATTAAGTTGAACATTACTTGAAGGTTTTGCAATAAAAACTTTAGATGTTCTGCATTGTTCATCTACAAAAGATGATTAACAACATTTTTCAAAAAAGGGAAAATGTTCTACCTAGGCCTAAAACATTTGCTTTGTTTAATAACAGATTTACAGGTGGGTGGTACTTAAATTTTTTTGTTTGTTAATTTTTAATTGTGGAATTAACATTTGTTTCAGGTTTTCGTGGGAAAACAATTTTATTAATTTTTGGAATTAATCTAAACATAAGTACATGTGGTCATAAGTGCGTATGCAAGGCGTTTCTGATCTGCAATTTACCAGTGCACACTTGTAGTGCTCTTACAATCGCCCACAATGTCGGAGGAAACATTGCTAATCATTTAGTCCATCAGTGTTTAGCCAATCAGTAAAGGACTTTGACAAGGAAAACCTTTCTCACCTGCATCAACCGTGATTAAATCCACAGCGGTGAAATGTCTTGCGTCTTTAGACTTACGCCTTAACCATTATGCCACCGCGGCCTCAGATATAGTTGAATTACCCCACTAATGTAAACTCTTTAATATATTGAAACTAAAAAAAAACTTTTTTGCCATTCCTTTTATCTGATTGTACTGATGATTTATTTTTAGGTATTTACGTAGATAAAATAAAACAAAATAAAACGCAATGATGCAGTACATCATTTTTATGCAAAAAGTATTAATAAAACAGCTAATGATAAATACAAAACATATTGGGAATTTTAATTATATAATTCCGGACTTTTGACGAACACTGAACCGAATTCCAAACAGTCATTCGTCCAGTGATTCATAATCAAGCAAGTTTATTTTTTAAACAATATAATTTTCCGAAGAATTTGTTTTATAACAGTATTAAAATACACTTTACATGTTTGTAGTTACGTTTGAAGGCTAAGTTGCTAAAACGCAAGTTTATTGATTTTTTATATTTCTAGTCTTCACAGTAGAAATTATCTTGCAGCAAAAGCCGTAAAAGGCAATTAAAAGCATAATTTAATTTTTTTTCAATGTTTTTAAATTGTTTAGTTACATATCTTGTTGTTTTAATAATTAAAAAACAGGTTATAATATAAAAATATCCAAAAATCTTTAATCGTTCTTAAAATTAGGTTTAAGAGGACCCGCTTCAAAATAATTTTGATGTTTTACTTAAGAATGTCTTTGAATTTCAAATTACTTGATGTGTTACTTAACAGTTAAAAACGGACTTTTTAAAAAAATTAAAATAGTAAAGATGACTTTGCGACCTCTTCCTTGATAAATTCTTCTTTGTTTTTGATAGTTTGATGACGATTTTTTAAAAAAGGAAAAATTTTGCTTCGGCGAAATTTTAACATGCTTTAGGACCTACCAATTAAAATAATTAGAAACAACCAAAGTAAACAAGACAAGAAAGAAATACACATGTAATAATTTCTGTTTATAAAACCCCAGAGTTAAAATTTATGCCTAGTGGTGTCGTTAAAAGGTACTTTTTAGGGCAAAAATCACTCTTTTTAATCTTGTAACTCGTAGTTAATTTCACAAAAAGTAAGCCTTATTTTTAGAGATCATATCAGTTGGGTTCATGTTGTTTATGTATTTTTGAAAATCACGGGTAAATTAAAATGTTAGTTTGGTCGGAAAACCGACACATAAAATTTGTATTGTAAAAATGTTTAGCTTAATTACAGTATGTTTTTTTTTTTAGCTCAAGCAGTTATTTCGTTAGAAAAATTTGATTCATCCGTTATATAATAACATATACTATTCTGCATTTCTATTATTCTCAGCCTATTAATTATTGGTTAGGGCCTAAAGACATCTGAGCTTAAGACAAATCTCATACTTTCACGGTATTAGCTTAAATACTGACATACAGTTCTGACTGTACTATATAAAATCAAAACACTGGTAAGTTTTAATCATCATCAAAATTCAATCGTACTTTATTTATGCATAATTTTGAATGTTGCAGTTTTATTGGGTATATGGCAATTCCTTTTCTCTTCGTTGCCAGTACACAATTTTACAAAATGTAAGTCTTTTGAAGTTCACAATATGGTATGTTGTGTTTGATGCGCATGTAATTTTAAAACAATTAAGAAAGAATTTTTTTTATTGAAATGTTGGTATGACCAGATGCACTTCTCGTAAAGTATTGTCTGTAAAACGATAAGTTTTTGAACGATATGTCCTTTATCTCGGCATAAATTTTATTAAAATTCTTTTATATTGTCTGATTGGTTCACACATTTTTTTGTATTATTATTAATCTCAGACGATCAGTTCTGGTTTGGTAATAAAAAGACTCATAGTTTAAGTCTAAGGTATTTAAAGTATTTATTTTAGTGTAAAATGCTGATATTCGGTACTAGTTGTTGTATAAAAAATTACTTAATCATTATTTTTGTTGAAAGCTACACCGATTATCGAAATGTACCTTATTTATCGAAAATTTTACTACGAATTCAATTTGTCTGTCATTTGTTTGTTTTCCAACGTTGTTACGATTCTATACTACCAATCTTATTTTATTATATTTTCGGTTTGCAAAAAATTAATTTATAGTTAAACCAAAATCATATTATTGCCAAAGATTTACACTATTTTATCCAGCATTGAATAGATTTTAATTGTTTTATCGAGTAAAACCTAAAGTTTTGAAGTTTTATATTTAGCGCGCATTGTAGCGATAATTTTGTTTTCTTTTGTTTTTAAATATTTCCGGTCGCACTGGCTATTTATAGGTACATATTTTAGATACAAATTTTCTTACTAAATAATATTATCAGGTACATTTGGTGTTGGATTATACCAACTATTTTTATGAGTTTTTATTCATTATATATATTTTTTAGTTACAACGTTTTGTGTATGTAATATTTATAAGAATTTAAATAATAGTCGTGGTTTGGAAAATTCAGATAAACAAAAAGTAAAGTAGTAGGATAAGGACAAATTTTATCGGGTCTTGTCGATCAATTTGAAATTTGAGTAATATACCAACTTTGTTTAATTTTAATGTTCACTAAATACATTATTTATGTAACTTTTTATTGAATTTATAAACGCATGGTGTGGGATAGAATTGACATCACCATGCTTTTATATGGAACATTTTTATCATTATTAATTTTTGGTCTTTATTTAATATTTACAAACAGATTACCGCATCCAGTGGGCAGTAGCTATTTAAACCGAACCAAAATACAGTAATACGTCACCAAAAATGGAGTTCTAATATCTAAATGTCCTGTGTTGACATTATAAAAATAATGCTTTAGTAAATATGAAAATTTAGAAAAGCTAATGTTTGTTAATTATCCATGCAAAAATATATATCAAAAGAAAACATAGGAAAGTCATTTTAAAAAATGAACACTGTTTAACAATAAACAGACAGATATAATCGAACATATTCTTCAAAAATGTCACGAGTATACTAATTGTAACTCCCGGAAACAAAAGAGTTCCATTCCGGATTTAGAAGAAATTTCGCACTTCATTGTCTGACATTCATTAAACAGAAATAATCCGCAAATTTCCGTCAATTTCATCAATATTCCTTTTTCAACAATGAAACTGTCACGCATGCGAGCTCGTTGGCGATAACAAAATGATTTCATTGGTTCCTTTGACTGACGGCATTCAGGGCTTATCATGAAACTATAACTTACTTCGCATCTATAAAACTTCAGTTAAATTAAGATTTTTCGCAATCGGGTGACGAAAAATACATATCGGTAAGTTGATAATGATTTATATTATTTTACATGTGAAATGATTTAAATTTAAAATGTCACATTTTATGGTTTAAAAAAAACTTTGTACATTGAATTTGTTTTAAATAATTTCACGGAACTTTAGTTTCCTTTTTTAAAACTAAGCTAGCGAAAATTCATAAAACGTAACTTTCTTAAATTAAAAATGGCAAAGGAAAAAGACTTTTGAGCAAGTCCCAACTAATATATATGCAATGCAATTCTCATAATGCTTTGCAAAGTGTGAAAGGCACGAAAAAGTCCCGAGAATTTTTTTCATAAAAACTTAGCTTTCAAAACAGAAAAAAACCGCTTAAGAACTCGTTTTCCTATTAACTTATTTAAGCGTTAAATTTTTATGATACATTAAAATATAATTTATTAATAATTAAATAATAATAATCAAAAAATGACAGCGGGGTTAAGAATTAAAAATCGAAGTTGTGATAATTAAAGAGTGCCGTAATACAATTAGTCATGAAACATTAGCTTTTATTCATTATATGATAAAGAAAAGTTTAATTCATCCAATAAATGTCAAATGTTTAATTTATAATGACATAAAATTTATTTTGAAATCATTTTTCAGAATTTTTAAATCAAAATGCAATCAATGATCTATCATACACAACTTGGGGGGGGGGGTGGTTCGGTGGCCGAATAGTCAAAAACACGCTTATGGTGCAAGCTTGTTATCACTTAAGTACAAATACCGCTCAGGACAGAAAGCTTGGCAAAGATCATTGGTTTTCTCCATCAATTACGGGATTCTTACCTTCCGTGAATAATTCCCTCTATATAAAATTTAAAAAAACCTGATCAGGAAGTTTAACATCTTTATCCATTACCTTATGGGTATATTTGTAAAAATTAGAATTTTTTTTTAACCATACAATTCCGAAATGACATTGGATATTTCTTTGAACGAAAAAGATGCCCTTGCAAATATTTGCAATATTTATCTTAAATATCTTGGATAAGGCGGAAAACATCGACCAGCAGTTATTGAACTTGCCTCAAAAAGTCCACTTCCATTGAATTTTAAGCGGGTTTTAATAATATTAATTAGGATACAATGCATAAATCTCTCAGTAAAAATAATTAATAAATTAGAAATAGAAGGACAGTGTGTCAAGAAAATGTTTAAATACGTGCACTGAAAATTTAAAATTCATAAAAAATACAAGTTGGCGAGTTACTACAGACAAACAAATGTATGTAAAATAATATTTGACAAAATAAAGACACAAAAGATAATCGGGTAGTAACCAATGGTGACGGACACACAAACTTCAGATGTCAAAGTATCTACAGATATTTTGACAAAAATATGTTATCGCGAGCGTTATGTTAAAATACTATTTTAATTGATAAAGTATATATTGGGTTCAATCTTTGACGACATATTATGAAAATCTAATTCTAATCCTTATTTACCAATGGTCTTAGAAACGCGACAATTTTCCTTAAACAAAACCGTTAAGTAAATTTTGGATAAAATTGATTTTCCATTAAAAATTAAGAATTGTTTAACTCATATTTAAATAAAAATTGATTTTTTAAATAGTGACCCGTCGAAATAAAAGGTTTTATTGTGTTAGTTGTCCGTTTTCTTTCATAAACTTAAACCATTTCGCATATTGGATCATGCAAAGTAATATACTTTTAGTTCATTAAATTTGTTTTAAATTTTATTTTTCATTCTTTTCTTTCTCTTTCTTCTTTCTTTTTCCTTTTTTTTTGAAACGTAAAACATCTAAATTCAAATGGAAGCTTTTCTCATTCAGTTTCATTTTATAAATATAAATATATATATATTCAAATTGTTACAGACTAAATTGTACAAGTACCATATATTCATCTGTCGTTTTAAATTGTTACCGTGAAAATTTCTATACCATCAATTCAATTCAATTCACTTTATTCACTCTATTAAATCACCGGGGTGGATGGTACAAGAGATAACATTATTTACAAATAATCAATGCACCTGGACATTTAACCATAACATCATCAACGTATTATGCATAATGAATGATATATACATCAAAATATATATACATGTAACTTACTCTATAAATAACGGAGAATAAACTTATTATAAGAGATTAATAGTTTTGCGAGTTTATTATTAAGTTGCTTTAATATTCACCTTTTTTATAATATAATAATCATTATAAAGATAATGTGTACTCATTCGAAAACTGTAAGCCCTCTTAAATAAATTACACAATCTGTTGCGTACATCGTAGTTTTCAGTATTAAATAATGACTGCATTTTCAAGTATTTGGTCTTAGCCAGTAATTTGTATCAATGTATTTCTTTCTTAATCCAGTTAATCTGGCGCATTCAAATAACAAATGGAATTTATTCCCACTCTCATTTTTGTTACAGAGTTTACATATTCTTTCATTTCTTTTTCAGTTTTCCCGACTTCCTGTTTCAATAGGTAAATTATGGTTACTGGTTCTAAATTTACTTATAATTTCTATGGATTTTCTACTAAGAATATTAAATAATTTTCAAAACAAAAATTTCCCTTTAAAGTTCTGTATTTAGTAGCTTTCGATGAAGATTGTAGTTGGGCGTACCGATGCTGAATAAACTGATCTTCAAGTCTCTGTTCTACTGCCTTAATTAACCAAGTGCCATCAATATTTTCCCTTTGAGAGTCCCAAACATTACAGAATCCTAATGTATATAATAACTTCCTAGTTTCTTTTATCCAAGGTATATCGATATTTTTCTTATCTAAATATAATATATATATATATATATATATATATATATATATATATATATATATATATATATATATATATATATATATATATATATATATTCATTATTCTTTTACAAAACTGCACATGTAATTTTTCTAATATAGTAATATTTTTGAACCCCCATACCTCACAACCATACAATAATATTGGTTCAATCATTTGATCAAATAATTTAAACTGGCATTCTATTGATAATTCTAAATTGCCTATATTTTTCAACATACATATATTGCTTTTTTTGGCCTGTTCTACCAAACGCTTCCGAGCTTTAAAATATTTTCCATTACTGCTTAATAAGACAGCTAAGTAACAATACTCATCTACATAATTTATCGTTGCATTATTAAACCCAATTGGTACTAATTTCTTACACTTTCTCTTAGAAAAAATCATAACTTTAGTCTTCAAAATTTTATATAGGTTGTTATCTGTTTAGCCAGAGACTGTTACATTAACTGATATTTTCACATCTTTATTGTGACAAATTACATCGCAGAATTTTTATTCGACTGGTAAAGTGCTTAACAGACTTTCATTTCTACTGTTCACGAGGCACACGTTGAAAGTTTACATCAGTCGGATAATTAACGTATGTTTTCGGCTGTGATCTGATTGGTCGAACATAAAGGTGAGAAAAATAATTTTATGCAAGGGATTTTTTATTAACGGAAAATAACCAGTCAAATACAACTTCAATAATGTTACATATTGTATTTTCTTATTATCAATTATCTAATAAAGATAAATAAATAGCTATTGACATTTGCGCGCTGTTTACTCTGAAACATGTTTTAAAATGCAAGTTATAAGGATTAAAAAATATTAAGTCAAATTAGGTTTTACTTTTGATTTATTATTCTTTGAAATTTTGCTTATATTTAAATAAGTGATATAGAATAAAAGTGGTTGTTTTAAGCCATATGATTAAATCCACCCTCAATGTAGGTACTATAACAAACCTTAAAGTTAAATTTTGCAGATTTATACTAAATCGTTTTTAAAATCAATGGAATACAATGTGTGAATTCGTCGTTTTTGTTCACCACATTGATCTATTTTTGTTATTTTGAATTTTTGGTTTAATTGGCTTTTGCAAATATCTATTACAGTTTCGTTTTCTAATTCAACAATGCCTGGTCAAATAGATTATCAAAAATATGTTGTATTTGTACTTACTTTATTTCTATAAAAAGATTATGTGTTCTTATTCAGCTACATAATTTTTTTAAAAAGAAAATCACCCGGAAACTAAAATTTCTATCAACTTTCTTAATTAAAAAAAATTCAAGAATCGATTGGTTTAAAAAATTCACTACCTTTCCAAAGAAATAAAATATTAATTTGTATTTTATTGACATTTTTGTCTAGTCGCGATTTTATATTTCGGTCTCTTATGCCAAATAATACATTAAGTACTGTGCAATTTTTTGAAAATGTTATATACTTTAAATTGGATTTTATCAAACAGCGTTTTGTATTCATAACATTTTTTTTAATTTTCTTAAAGCATAGTTCTTTGCAGTATGTTTTTCTCAATGATAGAGTTTCTATGCAAGTTTTATTTTTACCTAAAGCATAGTACATGTATGCAGTACATTTTTTTTGTTTTCCCTAGAGCATAGTACTTTTCTGTAGTATATATTTTTATTTTCCTAAAGCAAAGTACCTCTATGCAGTAATTTTTAAATTTTTTTTAAGTATAGTACTTCTCTGAAATATATTTACATTGAACTTCTATGCAATAAATTTCATGACCAGTAATCAGAATATATGCTTGTCTTTTCAAGTATAATCTTGTTAAGCGTTTCTATCATTATTATTATTATTACTTTTATTGTTTTGTGTTTTAGGTTGTTTGTGTTGATGCTAACTACATGTCATGTTACAATTTTCTTCCCTTTACTGTAAAAACACGTTTATTGAATTTTTAAATATTTCTTTTACGTCTTTCTGGGTATTTGTAACATGTTTCAAAAATTTTAACATTTATCTTTTAACATTTATCTTTTAACATTTGTCTTTTAACATTTATCTTTTAACATTTGTCTTTTAACATTTGTCTTTTAACATTTGTCTTTTAACATTTATCGTTTAACATTTATCTTTTAACATTTATCTTTTAACATTTGTCTTTTAACATTTGTCTTTTAACATTTATCGTTTAACATTTATCTTTTAACATTTATCTTTTAACATTTATCTTTTAACATTTATCTTTTAACATTCGTCTTTTAACATTTATCTTTTAACATTTATCGTTTAACATTTATCGTTTAACATTTATCTTTTAACATTTATCTTTTAACATTTATCTTTTAACATTTATCTTTTAACATTTGTTGTGAAATTTTATAACAATTTATTTACTTTATAGATTATCTCATCCTTTTAACAATTTTAATAATTGTATAATTGTTTCGCTATAATTTTTTCAAAGAAAGAAAGTTACCTTCTAAATAAACTGTTCAATTCATGAAAAAAGCCTGAGTGTTCTTTTATTACGATAAAATTCTTTTTTTTAGATATTGTACATGCAGATATTCGGAATATTCTCATCATTCTAAAACTGAAAGCCTTATTTTCAGTAAGAGAGTATTTATTTAGGATATTCCAAACTTATATTAGACCCCATTCAATACATTTTCAAAACCAAAACATTGAACCGTATTAAGGTTACTGGTTATCTACTCCAAATTTAAAACAGACAGCGCTTATAATGTTAAAATGGTTTCCAGTGTTGCGGTTTAAGTGCTCTTTGTTGGGCAATTATTCATCTAACATATTTCAATGTCATTGATTTCTCAACAACTGCAGGAAATGTAAAAAAAAACTATATAATAAGGCAGTTAATCATCAACTAGGCTTGTTTTTATTAGGCATGATTTCGGACCGGTTTTAAATGCCCCTTGTTAAAGACATCTAATTTTTGGACAGATCCTAGTGTCGGAATTTTTTCAGTTTGCTTAAGGTAGCTCCATACACCAGAGGCAAAAAATTTCCCCGAATTGGGATTTTCTGAAAATTTGCACATGCATTCCTTAGAATGTGCTTTGAAAAATAAAAAAATAAAATAAAATGTTTGGGTTTTCGTTCTTTCAGTAGAGTGCATTCAACCTACCCCACTTTTCAACAATCATTTCTCATTTCTAAATATCCCAGCAGGTTAATTTCATGTTTGTAATAATTAGATGTTATATAAACCAATTTTATTTTTATATTTTAATCTATATTTCAATAAAAAAAACATGCAATGAAGTGATATATTTAGCAATTAAATAATAAAAGCTTAATTTTTATAACAGTGTGCAAAAATTGTCTTTCATCGACAGTTTATCACAAAAATCCATATTTCATAAAATCTGTGAATTAAGTTTTTTTCCAAAACTGCACAATTGAAGCTTGAAAGATATTTTTCAAAATGAAATGCAAAAAAAAAAAAAAAAAAAAAAAAAAAAAAAAAAAAAAAAAAAAAAAAAAAAAAAAAAAAATGCTTGGGTTCTTGTTTACGAGATATGGGAAGGATTATTTCCCCTGGCCCTTATTGTTTAAATTGCTATTAATGACATGTTCAAATAACTATTTGAGTATTAAAGTTTGTAAACTTTAAAAAGATTAGTTTTGTATATTCCAAAAACCAAATACTTTATTTAAATGTTTGATAATTAACTCTTTAATGTGTTTTTACTCCTTTAAGAACAAATTTCGATTTCCGGATTCTGTCTCAACCGTTATCCGCTTTGAAATCCTATTTTCTGGCACCCAATTATCTTCCTGAAAGACCAGTATTTCAATTCATTGCAAGATGTGTTATGAATGAAATCAATCTTTTTGATATTTTGGGCATTTTACAAACTTATTAAGTTACTTATACATATATCATTATTGATATTTGTCGCTATCCAAAGTCTGTTAAACCGGAGAACCATTTGTGCGTGCATCCAGTATCTACTCTGGGGGATAAGAGGTAAGCCATATCCTCCTGTCGCCAATATTCGTTTTACTAACAGTTCGTTGCTAAATTTAAAAGTTAATCGTAAGTAAATAGTAAAAAAGTCAATCCTGTTTTACATTTCTTGCAATTTGCTTTAAAATGAAGAAAATTGGATTGTTTTCATTTGAATATATCAGAAATCATCGCTGGTAAACAAAACCCTCTCTCATTCACGGGATTCATGTCATTTTTCATTATATAATATAGTGAAAATGCATGAATTTTACTAAATATAGCGTAAGAGACACATGATTTTGATGACACTCAAAACTAGTATTACTTGACACAAGTTTCAGATGTTGATCGGGTAAATAGGCCAGACTCTCTTCCAGACGACATAGTTTAAAATACTTTACATTGTTATTTATTTAACTCGTGATTTAGAATAAAGGCATAACTTCAAGAATAATTTGGCAAAAGTAAAATCTGTCAAAAATTAAAAATGTTGATATTTTCTTATCAGTTTAGGACATCTTTAAAATTTTTCTTACTAAGTATGGAAAGTTTAATCCTTTGGGCGCCTTTTTTACTTTAAGTATGTGTAGTGATGTACTTCCTGTAAATGATATCCGGTGTTAACAATCTGCCACGAATTTGACCCTACCACAAATTAAGGCGTCTTGAGGATATGCCTGTTTTTTCTAAATTTTTGCACAAAAGCGATATGATATTAAAGATTATGTTTAAAATACATGCAGGTATAAATATGTGAACATAAAAACGAAACTGATGATAAGATTACTACTTCCGATTTTGTTAACATTGACATTATTGTTGTGACAAATTGCGAACTATCGGAAGATGATATTGTGAATTCGGTTTTAGGCATTAGTGACGATCAGGAAAGTGACAGTGATGACGATTTCTGTGAGTTAGATCATTCTTCAATTTCTGTGACTCATGCTGAAGATTACATTAAAAAAATATACAATATTTTCTTGAGACGCAGAACGACATACCAGACATTTCGTTTCCGTTATTGAAAGTAAAAAAAAGTTATTACTGGCGTGAAACAGAAACAGACTAAGCAGACAAAAGTTTCAGACTATTTTTAGATGAAGACTTGTAATTAAACACAAGATACATGTACTTTAATTTAATAAAATTTGAGTCAATAATTCCGAGTTGATTTTTTTTTAATTTTACACATGTAGCGAATTTTTGTGGCTCATTGTAAAAAATTCGTTATATCAATAAAACGAAGCCTTTTTATAACGAAGCTAAAACAAGAGTCCCCAGGGCTTCGTTATAAACGTCTTTTACTGTATTTCATGGAAGACCCATGGACTCATGTAATTATCTATTCCTGTGTTTGAGGCCTCTAAATTAAGCAAAAGTTCGTGTAGCATTACCAGTTTTTTTTTTTGCCAAACTAAACGATAAATTTAGAATATTTTCTCGACCTTTAACGATTGAAATAAATAAAATAACACTCAATAATTATTTAAAACAGAAAATATTTAAATAATGGTATATTGACAGTAGGCTTGACGGGAAAGTTTAGTAATTTTTTTTATACATTTATTATTACAGATCGGTTGTTTTGTCCTGTTGAATAGAGTTACTTCCCTTGGTGGCGTCACTTACCTTTAGAAAGTGATTTTTTGTTTCCTCCATTGTTTCAAAATAATCCGCCAACAAAAAATTCTTTGACAAATTTCAAGGTAGTGGATCCCAACAGAGACAGCTATATTTATCTCATTTTTTAAATTTTCAGAACAAACATGGACATTACATCCTGTCGTCTGCTAGCCATCTTACTGACATTGTGTTACGTCGCTACAATAACGGCTAGCGTGCCCTTGTCTAAATTTCTGGAACAAGACAAGTATGCACGAGATGAACCGGAAGAGGAAAATATTGAGGGCGCAAACAATCAAAGAATAAGAGAAGAAGGTATGTTGTTATAAAATTACTTTCGGGAAATATTGGTTAATTTATAACAGAATTAGCAAATGGGTAAATATTATGTGTGACTCCGTTATATTTCATAAAAAAACTAAAAAGAACGTAGATTACTTTGAATAAAAATGACTATGAGATCAACATTTTATGAATGTTTTAGGCTATACAATTCCTATTCAAGACGGTGTTACATTACGTTATCCAGCATCTCTAATTCTATTTCTCGGTAAAACAACAAACCTCGTTAAACCATACGTCAGCAATGTATAAATAATTTTATACTAATGTATTATAACAATTTTAAAAGAAACCCCTTTCTTCTTGCTGCACCAAGAACAAATCAGCCAACTTGATATATATGACTTGCCAACCTTGGTTTAAGCATTGCAATTTAAGATTCTTTAAAGCTAACTTATATTGACAATCACATAGTTTTATACAATAAATAAGATCTCATGACCGTGAGTTTACTTTCGTGGGTTTTTCTATTATTAAAATCTTGGATAAAATGGCATTCAACAGCCCAGTCAGAATTCTGATCTTCGAGATAGATCTTTTGAAAAAAGAAACCTTTCAATTAAGGTACTTGAAAGTTTATTGCTTTAATCAAAATACTAAATTTATTTTTAAAAAGATTCTTCTGGGTATAGATTGGCAATATCTGGTACATTTTAAAGACTTCAGCATTTTTCGGATATTGTTTTACGTTATGTAAATATATGTTTACTACATGAAAGTGTAATTTTTTTACATTTAGATCTAAGAAAGCTGATTCTTAAAAAACTACGATTCAGAGAGTTAGATGAACAGATGGATCCATCAATGGAACAGGCCATAGACAAATTTCTGTCATTAAACGGAAACACAGGTATAACCAACATAATTGTTATGTTCTTTATAATTGTAGCATCACTGACAAATGCTGGAATTGTTTCCTGTACCCTGATCAAAGGTTCTTTATTGACCGTGTAAAGGTATCGCTAATAACAGAATGTGTGACTTTGAAAGTCTTATGGTGTATGCTTGTATCAATAAAAAATTTTCAGACAAGCCAGTCCTTGAATCGAACAACGAAAAACTCCAAATTAAACTATGTTAGTGTCCTGTTAGTATACCACTTGTACCACGTGACTACCAAAACCTTCGTTTTATCTCACTGGTCATGGAAATTGTTTCAATATTTTTGAAAAATCTAACGTAGAGCTATGCAATTCTATATCAATCAACAAAACCTAAAGTGTGTCACATATTTAGGATTTTCATGGATAGATGATGGCAGTTTATTACGAGGAAGTTGTTTTTAGATACAAGAAGTTGTTTAGGATCTCATAAAACAAACTGTTGTTTCTGCTGGCAAAAACTGGGTTTTTAAATTATTGATAATCGTTATTTGTTTATGAGTTTTTGGTAAATTTATTTCGCTTTCACTGTAAAGAGTGCTTTGTCAAAAACATGCTTTTCAGGTACAAAATAAAATACTTCTGTTTTATATTTTACAGCCTACAAATCAAAGAGAGGGGGAGGCATCAACAGCGCCTTGGTTAACAAAGTAGCCGCATTGTTGTCAGGTCTTAAAGTAAGGCAGATTGAGAGTCCAAACGTACGCATGCCTAGTTTACGATTTGGAAAATGAGTAGATGCAACAGATAATGAATAACGTCAGCAATTTGATTTGTTCAAGATATAGTGCGACTTAAATAAAATTGTTTTCTCACATTATGAACTTTATCTCAAAATTTATTTTAATTAGTACAAAGCCTGAAAATGAAAAAGCACTAAAACATTTCCTTCTTATTTTTCACGAAATTGAAGCAACATTAATTTCTTAAACCAAAGTTACTCACAAAGTTCGAAGATAAGGGATTGTGTCGTTCCGTTTATGGATTTGTCTTTTATATTGTACTTGTTTAATAAAAGCTGTTTGCATTGGCTGATGTCTTGATTTAGATTTGTACGTATTTAAGTATTTTCCCTGTGGTCACTCTGGTCGCGTAACTGTTTTATCTATTTCAAGAAATAGAATATCGCTTGTTTACTAGCCTTTTGCGATTATTTTTCGTGGGATAGTCACGATAGTTATAGGATGTTAATTACATAATCATAAAAATACTTTACAGATTATAAGATCTATCTTTAAATCTTATAATCAGATGATTGCAATCTTTTAATTGTCAAGTTACCGCCTTGAATGTAATGAAAAAAATTGTGACGCCTCTAGATGTAACAACCATGATGTTTACATAGTGACTTGCCCATGTTTTTGCATGGCAATTTTTGCTAAGAGATATTGTGACGTCTAGATTAGCGATCGCAAACTGCAATTAAATTATGGTCTTACAATACGATAAGGGTTCATTACAGAGATTATTAAGAAAAACACAGTGAACAAAACTTTTTATCAATGGGGTTTACTAGCGTACTACGTTATACCCCATAGAGTTTGTGCGTTACTATTGGACATGGAATCGCAGAAGTCGAAGATTTCTTGTATAAACGGTGTAATTCCTAGAATTTTGACGGGAACGTTCTCCAAATCTTTAAAAAAGGTTTAAAAGATTTATTTACGTAATGCCCTACTGATTTTCATTGAACTGTGTTGAAACTGGAATCTCTTAAAACGACAAACTGAACTCGCCTTATTAAGTTAGCGTTACAAAGGTTTGGTATTCATATTGACTATAAACATCATTTCAAAAAGTAAACTTTTCATTAAATTTTTTATTATAAATTTTATCAAATAATTTTTTTATTTAGATCTAGTGAAAATTTTACGCCATGCAAACTGAAATACTGCTCATTAAGTCATTTTTGGCGTCACATGAATGTTTAAATATTTACAATAGCTTATATTTTTACTATGTGAACCATTTTTAGACTCACTAGTTCATAGCATCATACCATAACTTCAGTATAGAACGTGCAGTTGTGTGACGTAACTAATGACGTTAGAATACCCAAAAAATGGCAGATTATGCAATTTGCACTTCAATAGCGTTTATACCCTCATATACGTTACCAAACACGAAGTTAACTCTTAAATAAAGTTGCGTGCCTTTGTAATAATAAATTTTGAAGGTTTCAATTAAACACGATGGTTTCATATTGATACTTTTTGCAACGTTCCGCTTGCATAAGGGATATGGTAATAGCATATATTCGCCTTTAGATCAAAACAAACAAGATCGTCGACATATTGTAATTATTTAAACGTATTCAAAATGAGTTTAAAATTTTGCAACCTACCCAGCCGACGAAGGGACATTCTACAGGAGATTGTTGGTTGTTGATTGTTGTATTGTTTAACGCCGCATCAGCAATTTTAGCTGTTTATGACTAGAGCAAATATATGTAAGAATTTATCAAAGAACTAGTTCGTGAAATGTGCGTGTTGTCAAACCCCGATATGCTTAGGCTATATTTAGTAACAATGCTACAAGTAGTAAGTAAATAGTTGAGTTGAGTAATGATGTTTAACGTCCCAGTCAAGAATGTTTCACTTCTATCGAGACGTCGCCAACTATAGGCGAAAGTGCAAAAATTTTGCCTGTGTGTGCGCTGATGGCATTATACAGCAGGGTTCTTTATCGTGTCACGCCTCGTTATTTTAAGTTCCTGTCCGAAGGAACCGTGACTTTAATTTCGTAATGCCGAGTGCTTGAGCGAAAGAACATCCACTACCCACTTTCAAGTCTTGGGTCAGACCCTGTCGGGGTTCGAACCCACGACCTTCCACTTACGGAGCGAGCACTCTACCAACTGAGTTACCGCAGTGGCAAGTAGGTAAAGAAAGCCAAATGTAGTAATTACAGCTAAAGGTTCTGTTATATATCAGATAAAAACAAAATAATAATAATAATAATAATAAAAATAATAATAATATTAATAAATTACACTAAATGTAGCAATATAGGCTTAACTAAATTTGAGTTTTACTTTACGTCATATCTAGAAACACATTAAGATTTTTACAAATCTTTGAAGAGCAATACGTCACTTAGTTCTTAAATTACAAAAAGCGACTATAAACACTATATAACAACTGTCATAAAAGGTCGTTCGGTAATATAATAATAATAATAATAATAATAATAATAATAATAATAATAATAATAATAATATTAATAAATTACACTAAATGTAGCAATATAGGCTTAACTAAATTTGAGTTTTACTGTACGTCATATTTAGAAACACATTAAGATTTTTACAAATCTTTGTAGAGCAATACGCCACTTAGTTCTTAAATAACAAAAAGCGACTATAAACACTATATAACAACTGTCATAAAAGGTCGTTCGGTAATATAATAATAATCATAATATTATTAAATATTATAAAATCATGTGTTTGTTTTTAAAAATTATGCTTTATTCAACTTGTATAAAATTTCGCACACACACACACACACACACACACACACACACACACACACACACACACACACACTTTTTCAAAATCTTACCATATTTTTTTTGTAAAAGCCCTAAAATGAAAATACCAAAATAATATTGTTTTTTGTCACATAATCAATTCCAGCTATGTGTAACTAGACGCCTTTTTTATAGATCGAGAATTAATTTTAACAAAAGTTTGATGAATGTTTCTAAGACAAGATTTTCTTTCCAATTACTTTATATCTTAAAAAGTAAGGTTTAAAACAGAAGAAAATGTGACTATTAGCCAGATGGCAAAGTCATTGAGGCTTACAAAGAAATACAGAAGAAAGTGTGGCGATTAGCCAGATGGCAAAGTCATTGAGGCTTATAAAGAAATACAGAAGAAGTGTGGCGATAAGCCAGACGGAAAAGTCATTGAGGCTTACAAACAAAAACATAGGAGAAATTGTGGCGATTAATCAGGTGGCAAAGTCATTAAGGCTTACAATCAAAAACATAGGAGAAAGTGTGGAGGTTAGCCAGATGCCAAAGTCATTGAGGCTTACAAACAAAAACATAGAAGAAAGTGTAGGAATTAGCCAGATGGCAAGGTCATTGAGGCTTATAAACAAAAACATAGACGAAAGTGTGGCGATTAGCCAGATGGCAAAGTCATTGAGGCTTACAAACAAACAACATAGAAGATAGTGTGGCGATTAGCCAGATGGCAAAGTCATTGAGGCTTATAAACAAACAACATAGAAGAAAGTGTTGGGATTAGCCAGATGGCAAAGTCATTGAGGCTTATAAACAAAAATATAGAAGATAGTGTGGCGA
Source organism: Tegillarca granosa (assembly GCA_029721355.1). NCBI lineage: Eukaryota > Metazoa > Mollusca > Bivalvia > Arcoida > Arcidae > Tegillarca > Tegillarca granosa. Next base: position 10,989,484 of record CM056606.1, on the reverse strand, counting down.
TTAGCCAGATGGCAAAGTCATTGAGGCTTATAAACAAAAACATTGACGAAAGTTTGGCGATTAGCCAGATGGCAAAGTCATTGAGGCTTACAAACAAACAACATAGAAAAAAAGTGTGGCGATTAGCCAGATGGCAAAGTCATTGAGGCTTACAAACAATCAACATAGAAGAAAGTGTGGCGATTAGCCAGATGGCAAAGACATGAAGGCTTATAAAGAAATACAGAGGAAGTGATGCGATTAACCAGATGGCAAAGTCATTGAGTCTTCCAAAGAAATACAGAAAAACTGTGTCGATTTGCCAGGTGGCAAAGTCCTCGAGGCCTTATAAAAATATACAGAAGAAAGCGTGGCGATTAGCCAGATGGCAAAGTCATTGAGGCTTACAAACAAAAACATCGAAGAAAGTTTGGCGATTAGCCAGATGGCAAAGTCATTGAGGCTTATAAAGAAATACAGAGGAAGTGATGCGATTAACCAGATTGCAAAGTCATTGGGGCTTCCAAAGAAATACAGAAAAACTGTGGCGATTTGCCAGGTGGCAAAGTCCTCGAGGCCTTATAAAGAAATACAGAAGAAAGCGTGGCGATTAGCCAGATGGCAAAGTCATTGAGGCTTACAAACAAAAACATCGAAGAAGTTTGGCGATTAGCCAGATGGCAAAGTCATTGAGGCTTATAAAGAGATACATATGAAGTGTGGCGATTAGCTAGATGGCAAAGTCATTGAGGCTTACAAACAAAAACAATGAAGAAAGTGTGGCGATTAGCCAGATGGCAAAGTCATTGAGGCATACAAACAAAAACATAGGAAAAAGTGTGGCGATTAACCAGATGGCAAAGTCATTGAGGCTTATAAACAAACAACATAGAAGAAAGTGTGGCGATTAGTCAGATGTCAAAGTCATTGGGGCTTACAAACAAAAACATAGAAGAAAGTGTGGCGATTAGCCAGATGGCAAAGTCATTGAGGCTTATAAACAAATAACATAGAAGAAAGTGTTGGGATTAGCCAGATGGCAAAGTCATTGAGGCATACAAACAAAAACATAGGAGAAAGTGTAACGATTAGCCAGATGGCAAAATATTTGCCGCGAAAATTTTCAATCTATTATATTCATATCCATCTCCGTTCCTATTTCTTATGTCAAAGAAAAAAGTTAAAGTTATTATGAACGGGAAGAGGAATACCGGGCAATTCTTAGTGCTTCGATTTAAACCACTCTTGAAGCCTTTTAACGTCGCCAAAGGTTTTCCTTTTGTGTTCTTGTTCTTTATAATATCAAATTATTCATCGTCATTATTTGGGTTTCTTTTAGGTATTTAAAGTCAGAGAATTTTACCAATAGTCTCATCATTATGATATGTGTGTGTGTTTATGTGTGTGTGTGTGTGTGTGTGTGTGTGTGTGTTTTTTTTTTTTTTTTTTTTTTTTTTTGTTTTTCATATTTTTTATTATTTACCATCTAACATCGCTGATGACGTTTATTATAAACACTGGTTTTAGTTGAGTGTGTTCTGGTAGATTATTACACTCAGTTCAACAGTTATAAACATTTTCCCAAAACCTTTTTGTTTTGTAATTATGTGATTCAACAGATGTTTTAATAAATGTTTAAATAACATGATCGCTTGATATTAACGATGACGCCTATTCCGCAAAAGTTCTCATTGCCTTCTTAGATTAATATTTAAATATTAACCATCAAGATAAACAATATATATATAATAGAGTGTTAATGTCATTAGCACGCGTATCGCAATGTGCAACATCAATATTTTGGATTATGTTGTAATATTCCTCTATGATAAGAGTGCTTATGATTTGTTATTGCTAACTGACAATCACCATTATTGTTGATGAAAATTGACTTGGTATAATATAAGTACTATGTAACGTTATATTTATCATATCTATTACATACTATCATCTCGTTTGACACACGGGAAAAACATTTCAGGTAAGAATATTTATAAAATGAAAGTAAAATCTTGGATAAGATTGAATATAAACACATTAAGTTAGTTCTTTCAATTAACTGATTAGTCAAATGTATTTATTTCAATAATTTTTTTAAAAAAGATCAAACTTCAAAAAAATTCTTGTTACAAACGTTTCAAGTAAACAAAATTTCATAGAATAGAAGCACATTTTTTAAAAATATTGATGTTATAATGATATGTTTATGTTTGATTGCATATCTTTAATTTTTCAAAAACTTATTTATATATATAGGCTGTTTGTTGTTTTAAATTGCCTTTTAAATGACTGTGCCATTTAAAGTCTTTAAGATATGTGTGGCGACTTTAAAGTACGTATGGCGTCTTTAAGATATGTGTGGTGTCTTTAAGGTATGCATGGTGTCTTTAAGGTATGTGTAGCGTCTTTAAGGTATGTGTGGCGTCTTTAAGGTATTTGTAGCGTATTTAAGGCATGTGTGCTGTCTTTAAGGTATGTATGGTGTCTTTAAGGTATGTGTAGCGTCTTTAAGGTATGTATGGCGTCTTTAAGGTATGTGTAGCGTCTTTAAGGTATGTGTGGTGTCTTTAAGGTATGTGTGGTGTCTTGAAGGTATGTATGGTGTCTTGGCGTCTTTAAGGTATGTGTGGTGTCTTTAAGGTATGTGTAGCGTCTTTAAGGTATGTGTAGCGTCTTTAAGGTACGTGTGGTGTCTTTAAGGAATGTGTGGTGTCTTTAAGGTAAGTGTGGTGTCTTTAAGGTATGTGTGGTGTCTTTAAGGTATGTATGGTGTCTTTAAGGTATGTGTAGCGTCTTTAAGGTATGTGTGGGTCTTTAAGGTGTGTGTAGCGTCTTTAAGGTATGTATGGCGTCTTTAAGGTATGTGTGGGGTCTTTAAGGTATATATGACGTCTTTAAGGTATATATGGCGTCTTTAAGGTATGTGTAGCGTCTTTAAGGTATGTATGGCGTCTTGAAGGTATGTGTTGCGGCTTTAAGGTATGTGTAGCGTGTGAGTATGGAAGTGTTTCTGATCTGAATTGTACTAGTGTTCACATATGGCGACCTTAAGAGTGCTGGTTCACACCGCAATTTTACAGATAAACACTGCGGACCATCAAGTCCAATACATTGATACCCAGCTATCCAGAAAAGGCTAACAACAACAACAAAAAAAATAATAAAAAAAATCAATGAAATAAATCAATAAATAAATAAGATAATTATAATATTATTAATAATAATAATATTAATAATAATAAATATAATAATAATAATAATGATAAGAAGAAGAAGAAGAGGAAGTAAAATAAAATGAAATAAAATAAAATAAATAAAATAAAATAAAATAAAATAAAATAAAATAAAATAAAATAAAATAAAATAAATCTTTTATTTATTGAAATTCAGATGTAGAAAAATATCGAGCCTCTTGCTAAGTGGAAAGCAACCAGTCAAATACAGCTAATATAACTGAAAATGGATTTATTCTTGGATAATCAACAGTTACATAATTTGTTCTATAATATTTTATTTGTTTTATCTGAAATACAGGTAGAAATGTATAGAGGTTTACTGATTATATGTGTCGTCACCTGCATGCTGCAAAAAATGTCTGCTAGATATATTGAAGAAGACAGACCACTTTCAAATCTGTATTACAATGAAAACGGAAAAGGTAATGTTTTTATCTATATCCCTGTGTAATTGGCACGGATAAAAATGGTGTTTAACGTCCGAGACAAGAATACGTCACTTATTTCGAGGCGGTCAGTTCTGGAATGGGGAAAACAGTAGTACCCGATAAAAAAAAAACAAAAACAAAAACAAACAAAAAACTTTTATACTTTCTAAGTTGGATTCGAACCTCGATGGTTGCATGCACTGTGATAGGTAAGCGCACGCATTATTGCACTATGCAAAAAAAGGGACACTTCCGTTTGATTGAGTTATTCACTTTCTTTTAGGGTAGTGGCTTTTAAAGATAGAAACTTTTCTACAGTTCAGCTAATATAATCAGTATGAAACGAAATAAGGGGGCGATCCTTCTGACACCAGTTGCTTTCGGGAAATCCCCAGGTATTTGAAAAAAAAAATTGTTATGACCCAACAAAGTAGCCAGTCATAAAGTTCGAAAGGAGCAAAGGGGTTCGAACTGTTCACGCCTTATAAGGGATTATTCACTTTTCGAGATTGACAGTAAGCGATAATGAAGATTATCGAAGTGTCGGGAGTAAACAATCGACCTTTAATAAGCGAAACGGCCAACATTCTCCCACGAGGATATCCCCAAGTGGGATTTTAATTAGGTGGTGAAACACACACACACACACACACACACACACACACACACACACACACACACACACACACTTTAAACTTGATAAAACCAATGAAATACAAATAAAACAAAAATTTTGCTTTTGAAAGCTTTTGGCCTTGGTTAATTTTCTATCTATTTGTTAAAAATATATTTTTCAGTCGAACACTTAATGACTATAAATGTGTTTAGATATATTTAGATCCAAATATGGACGAAACGAACAAAGTGTCAAAGATATCAGACAAGTCATATCTGAGAAACGCCGAACGTAGAAAGATGGATAAAGGCCAGTTACAAATGACATCTAATATGTCGCCCCCTCTTTGTTTGTGGGAATAATAAATATGAAGTATTACTAATCTTTTATTACCAGCATTTATCGCCCAATCGATCAAAATACAATTACACTAAAATTGACGATTACAATACAATAACACTAAAATTGACAATTACAATACAATTACACTAAGTTTGACGTTTTTATCAATTGTATTGTTTTCCCTGACGTAATATGAAAACTGAGTGGTTTATATTATACAACATTTAACCTTCAACCTAATGGCGTGGACATTAAAATTGTAAACAAGTGCAAACGAACCATGATTACACACAACTAAATCTTGTTTAAACAAAATTACCTTTATCGATTTCAAAAGCAAGAAATTACAATGACATAAAAAGTAAAGATTTAAAAAAAGTTCTTTTTGAACTGCCTCAGAATACATTCTTGCCTTACTTTGATTCGGCGTTTATAATAAAATCGTAAATTTACTATTTTATATCAGTAAGGTAGTTTGTAGCGGACAAATTGTATACTGTGGTACCGTAAATGAAAAATATCAGAATCCATATATACAATTTTTTTCTCCCCCCTCCCCGTGAATGTTAGGTGGTAGAAAAATAAAATTTGATATATATATATATATATATATATATATATATATATATATATATATATATATATATATATATATATATATATATATATATATATATATATCAAATTTTATTTTTCTACCACCTAACATTCACGGGGAGGGGGGAGAAAAAAATTGTATATATGGATTCTGATATTTTTCATTTACGACAATTTTTTTCTCCCCCCTCCCCGTGAATGTTAGGTGGTAGAAAAATAAAATTTGATATATATATATATATATATATATATATATATATATATATATATATATATATATATATATATATATATATATATATATCAAATTTTATTTTTCTACCACCTAACATTCACGGGGAGGGGGGAGAAAAAAATTGTATATATGGATTCTGATATTTTTCATTTACGGTACCACAGTATATATATATATATATATCATAAATGATGCAAGCGTTGAATCAGATTTTTATTAGGATCATTCAGAAATATATGTAATTTAGACACACATAAATAAATAAATAAATAAATAAATATAATAATAATAATAATAATAATAATAATAATAATAATAAATTAAAACTAGATTGTGTTAAGGTGAGAAATTTTAACCTTTTGAAGACAGAAATGCCTGCGATCAACCATGTAATTTGCAAAAGCAAATTCAACCAAGAACAAAGTAACCACGAACAAAGTAACAGCAAAAAATAAACAGACATACAAGATATCGATAAACATATAGGTGCCGATGATGATAAAGCCCCCAATTTTAGACAGGCGCTTAATTTAATGACAATGATGGTGAGCGGTGTTATAAATGTATTGTCCTAGGACCCTTAACCAACCCACTAGGTAATCGATTTAAACATCCCGCCAGGATATCGATGAAAGTATGGTTTGAAGGTTCGGTTTACAGATCAATCCGCCTATGTTCAAATTTCTTTCAGGCTTATTTCATTGTATAAAATCTTGTTGTTTTTCTTTCCGAAAGTCAATAATTTTTCCAGACATTAAACTTTTCTTTATTATCAAGGAAATAAACGCCTTAATATCAGCATAAAGTGAATATTAGAATACAATGAATTAACGTGCATAAAATTTAAGAACGGTTTTTTATTTGTATCATTTTCAAAGTTAATAAATAAATAAATATACGAATAAATTATATATATATATACGTATATATATATATATATATATATATATATATATATATATATATATATATATATATATATATATATATATATATATATATATATATATATATATATAAAATTGTTCGATCGTTACATCTAACGTTATCAGTACTCGTTCACCTTTAAAGAGCTGAGGATGGCTCCATCAGGAAAGTGTTATTAGACGGTGTGTTGAGAAAAAGCTACTTAGATTGAATATTCTTCAACTGTTATAACTTAAATTGTATGTTTTTTATATTTCAGCTGCAATGCGATTGACTCAAAAGAAAACGGATTCCATTTCAAGAAAATCTAGAATTGATTATATTATTAAATTGTTACGAGGTATGGCGGCTAAAGCATTACATTACAGAAGACCATTTTCAGGTATGCCCTTATTCCGCTTTAGGTAGCCATGGATGACGTCATTTAATAAATAACGGAAGAGCTACGACAAAACCACATGAAGAATACATTTTATATAACCCATAGACATGAAGATAAAACCACTTTTTCTGATTTCTCTGATTTCGAAAGGCGTTAAAGGCGCAAGACCACAATACAACATATTTTCTAGCATCTATCTTTTCCATCGGAAATGAAGAAGACATGGAATTAAATAATAACCTTGCACTTTGTCGGACGGAACTCTTTATGAAATGCCCATATTATCTACCAGAGACAAACTTTGCGAACTTATAACAACATTTCCTATTATACAATAGCCTTGTAGTCTTGGTATTTTGGTCTAAAAGTCTTGTGTGGAATTTCGCCGGAAGATTTTTTGAGAATTCATTCAGTCTTATATTGAGTTAAAAAAAGGTGACAAAGATGCTTAAAATTGTTCATTTTGGTTATTTGTGAAAAATTTATTGTTATTGTTGAGAGATTTCTTATGAATATATACATATAAACAATATATTAGAAATACATAAACATGTATTTTATTTAAGAATATCAAGATTTTTTTTCTGTGATTTGAAACAGAGATTAGAACTTTTCTTTAAACATTTGTTTACAGCCAATATGGAAACAATGTGAAAACCTTGCTCACTGTGTGTAAACATTTTCTAAATTATATGTAAAGGGCAAAATATATCATGACTACTATACGTATGGTTCAAATTACATTATTCTTTTTTCTTCAGAATGGTTCAACTTGCTCTAAATAATTTTAGAAACAAAATATTCATTTATGAGCAATACGTTTGTGATATATATAAAGTTCTCCAACTGGATGAGAGAAAAGTTTGTTTTCGGTGAAATATCGGAAAAAAACTAATCTGGATATTTTAATAAACGTTGCAGACTTTAGAATTGCTTCATTTAACGCGTGAAACAATATCTTGCTTCAATATTTATTCTTAATTCTCAAAATTACAAAATCTGTGCTTTAGCTAACAAGTACAACCATGGATATTTTTGGTCTGCGTTTCTTATCCATGGCATTGTTGAAAATTGTTCTGCTCTTCTTGTGGTCGTCATATGAGGCAGAAAAACATTTGGACAGACGAGTACCAGTCAAGAAGTAAATGGTGGCAGTGGACTAGATTCAACAAAACAGTGGAACCCCGATTTTCTATATGTTCTATTGTAACATGTACCCTCCTTAAACTGGTAAGGTTTTGATGTAAGTAAAATAGGTTTTTGTGGATATAAATAACCACTTTAACATTGATTGTTTATGGTTTTGACAAAGAAAGCTAATAAAAACAGTTAATTAAAAACTTGCCATTTTTTACTTAATTAGAGTGGATAAACCGAATTTACGTTAGAATCAAGATTTTATCACATGTAGCGGGCAGTCAGTTCTAGGATGGTGGAAAAACCAGAGTGACGGAAATAAAAGACCGAATTTTTGACAAGCGAACTGACAAACTTATAGCGGTACTATCTGTTCAAAATAAACTCCAACTCAAATGGTGACTTCTGTTGTAACCACTAAGCTAACGATTTAGATAACTCGATCACAGGAGCTTACGGTTTTGTTGAACATGTTTATTTTCTTTGGCATTACTCTCTGGTAATTATAGGCTGTCGTAATGATCAATTTATTCAGAAACAATGCCCTATATCTAAGTATGTGGGTTTTAATTTTGGGTTATCGAGGTAAGTTTATAAATAGATATTAACCACAGATTGACCGTTTTAAACTTGAGGTAAATAAGATTATGGAACAGATGGAGAGTAACGACACATAGGTGCTAAGATCAGTAAACAGGGTCGAATATTGTCGACGTTATAGTGTTGGAAATATGGCTACCTGGAATTATTTAGCTGTTTTTGTAATTTGGGCATGCGTCCTTATCTCTACGAATGGAAGTGAAGATGTTGAAAGAACTGGAAAAGTAAAAGAGGAAACAAAGTTGGAAAGCGCGGGTAATTCTTTTTAATTTAGTAATACTTACCGCTGAATACAATGTATGAAACTACCGTTCGATGCTAAAAACCATTTACTTTAATTTTCCCGACGCTCCCTATGTTAAATCACTTTTTAAAAAATATTGTCTTTGTTTCCGGAGTTTAAATTATTGGCAGACGTTTTGATATTTAACCCCATCTATTTAAAAACGTACTTTTGAACACCGTTTAAATATATTGTGGGGCGATTTAATTCGCAATATTATATTATACTGCAAATAAGTCGTTACTCTTTTAATTGCAAAAAAAAAAAAAAAAAAAAAAAAAAAAAAAAAAAAAAAAAAAATGTGAATCAAAAAAAATATTATCCTGTGTCTAAATTGAAATTTGATAAAATCAATTAAATCATAAATGAAGAATTATTTGTTAAAAACATTGGTATAACATAGAAAATATGTAAAAACCACGGAACATGAAAGACTTTTTTAACAGCGCTGTTTTCCTTCTAGAAACCTTCAGATACAGAAGCAGATAAAAAATATTAAAAATTACCATACTGCATACACAGTATGTTTTTGTAAACATAATAGGTAATTGGTTTTTTTTTTGATACAATGAATTGCCAATTTTTAAACATAAAAAAAAAAACCAGTTTAATGACCACTGGTCAAGAAATAAGTGTTCTAAAACCACACAACTGGACAGTATTAGTGTAAGTCCATAATTGGATTTGTAAAATCAGTTGTCCATAAAGGACTACTTTTATTCGAACACTGCCATTTTGTACCCTGGCTAGAGGTTGTAGTTATAATCATAATACACCGACTAAAACCAAGGACACCGAGGGGAACACAATAATATTCATACATAATATACATCAAATATCATATTGGTAATAAGCCCCAGTTTTCAAGGCATTGTTTTATTAGCGAAGTTAAAACAATGTATTTTAAACCTTCTCGACGTCAACAGGTTCGAGAGATTTTTCGATTATATTAAACCTTGATTACACACATTTACGATAAGAAAATGCAAGTTATTTTTCAAAACTGTCACGAGTAAGATAACATTTTCCCCCGTGTAAAATTGTTTTCAGAGGTTGTAATTCAATTTTCAGAAATCTGTTTGGTTGATCAACGTTGTAACACTGAGATATAAAACTAATTAATTTTTATTGAAAAAGTAAAAAGTCCACATCCTCGCCCGACTGATTGTACATTTCATTTGACTTTAAACAGTCACTGTAACCATACTACATCTTGGCGGCTTGTACATTTCAACTGTACAGGTCGCTAAGATAGGAGATATTATTTTCAACGTAGTGCATTTAGGTTATAAAATTTTTAACCTTGACCGAATTCATCAAACCGTATGAGATATAGTTTACACCTAATGATAAATTGTTCTGGTCCAAACTTTGAGATATATTTGCACCGCAACAGGCATAGAGAATAAGTATACTTCTCACTGCTTTGCTGTCTACATTTGAACAATACCGAGTATGAAGCTCGGCACATAATGTTAGAGTGTATCTCAACCTAACAATGTCGACATTCCAGAAAAAATCTCTCGGTAAATCCCTGTCTACGCTCACATATTCCGAAGCAGATTCGAAGCCCACATGCTTGGCCATTGAAAATTATCCCTCTGTTACAGTTTCCTCCGTTTCAGATTCACAAATTTCACTTCCGCGCGCGTTATTCCGTTTGCTTGCAAAGTTGTTGTCTTCATACTGACAATGAAAATCATTTTAAAACAGTTCAATTGTTAAATAAAAGCCCCAACAACATTTGGGAAACCTTATTACATACTAGACGACTGGATGAATATAATACAACTAATCAGCTAATAGTAGACCGTCTCAATACATAATTTGTCGTCTGACTTTGGTCCAGAATGCTTTTAGATTTTTTTTTTATATTTTACAGAAAATATGATTTCCTCGAAGTTCATTAGTGTAAACCTGCCATGGTTTGTAAGAAAACGCAACAATCCACCAACAGGATTTGAAGATATGGAAAGAAATTACCTGATATCCAAGTGTATTTCATATCTTCATGAATTTATTGGATTCGCAGAAAAGGTCAACAACGACACAGAAACAAGAACACGCTTACAACAAGTACTTGAAAAAGAAACTAGGAAAATCCACTCGATGAACGTTGCAGAACTCAAACAATATATGACAAATTTACATCATGCTCTGCAGCATAGTGACGCAGATGATCATACAATCGTCATTTCCGGTCAGACTTATTCAATGCAACACGTGTCAGATTGGTGCTGTAATTTTGGCGGATAAAGCTCCATCGTTGCAGTTAAATATATACTATAACTTATTTATTTGAATTATGTTTTATTTTTGTGTGGTAGAAATTCTTCACATTTATAGTGTAGAAAACGCGTTTAAAACATGTATTTTTCTTGTTTAAATAATAATGAAATAAATCAACAATTTTTAAAAAATGTTATGCCGCACAAGAATGCCCATTTTGAATAAAATACAAACTAAAGAGGAAAAATGATTATGACATATATACTAGTGGAAAAAAGTAACTGTGCATCAATAAAATTTATAATTTCGCTATTATTACTGAATGTATAAATCTTAAAATTTGCACAAATTTTAAGTGTATATAGCTCTATCATATCGCTCGGTCATTGCATCAATTGCCCTTGATTTTTACGCTTCATGCGCACGGGTCGGTTTTCACGCAATTGTCGCCCAGCATTTCAGTGTGACAATATTTTAGGAATAATTTACTGTTGTTTGTTTGTTTGGACACCAGAAAACCAGAAAAGCAAGTTTATTCGGTTGAAAGCTTCCATAGTGTAATGCCTAGGCTAAATGAAAATGATCGCCTCCGCGCAATTGGTATGCTTGAGGCTGGTATGACCCAAAGCTTTGTCACTAGACATTTTGGTGTCCACAGAAACACTGTTTATTCTTTATGGAAACGCTACCAACAGTTTGGCACCACTAGAGACCGCCTTCGTTCAGGACGTCCACGCGTAACGACACGTCAGCAAGACAATCATATCCGGCTTGTGCACCTCCGGAACCGTTTCCAAACTGTCAGTACTACTGCCCGGAGCATTCCTGGACTACGCCCAATCAGCCCCAGAACAGTACGGAATCGTTTACGGGAAAGACATATTCGCCCACGACGTCCGTCAATCCGTCCAATTCTACAACGACGTCATCGCACAGCTCGTCTTGCATGGTGCAGAACACATTTACGCTTCAATCGACGAGACTGGGCACAAATTATGTTCACCGATGAGTCCAGATTTCACTTGGACAGCAGTGACGGACGCTCCAGAGTGTATCGGCGCATTGGAGAACGTTTCCATGACGCGCGTGTGGTGGAACGACGTTCGTTCGGTGGGGGCAGTGTAATGGTTTGGGGTGGCATCACAGCGAATGACAGAACTCCTCTGGTAGTCATCGACGGGAATTTGACCGGTGTACGGTACCGTGATGAAATCCTACAGACCCATGTCATCCCATTCATTCAAGGACAGCAACGTAACGTCACTTTTCAGCATGATAATGCAAGACCACATGTCGCACGGGTTGCAATGAATTTTCTGGCACAGCATAACGTCAATGTGTTACCGTGGCCAGCCGTTTCACCCGACCTTTCTCCAATTGAACACGTATGGGATGAAATGGAACGCCGATTACATCATCTGCCCAATCAGCCTGTTACATTGCAAGGGTTAGACCGGATATGGAACAACATCCCTCAAGCATTCTTTAGGCATTTAATCAACTCTATGAGGCGTCGCTTTCAGTCCTGTGTCAATGCTAATGGTGGTTACACACGATACTGATCTTGTGAACTGACTTTTACTATCTGCTATGTTTCTAGTCCTCTGCGTATGAAATAACAGTATCTGTAACCTTTTCGATGACATGAATTTGTAAAGAAATATCTAATAAACAAATACGAAATTATTCATTGCTTTGCATTTTCAAATTATTTTATAATCTCACATTTCAATCATGCACAGTTACTTTTTTCCGCTAGTATATTTACAACTTTGGTTTTGTTTACCATAGTGTATTGTCGGAAGGTAAACCAAGTTTTAAACTGCAAATAAGACAATAAACAATCCATACTACTTTCTTTTAAAATATTCTCATGTATATTTATGCATTTAATATATTTTAATATTTTATATTAAAAACTACTTTTTATTTTTAAAAATGCACACGGAGGTTGAAATTTTATTGCAAGGTATAAATAAAATGACTTTACTTTCAAACAAAAATACTAGTATCTGTCCAAATCACAATCACGAAAGCAAAGTGAAAACTTTACAAAATGTCTTATTAAGTTAAACACGTATCAATAAAGAGCAACTTGAATAGAATTTTATTGGTCTGTAGAAGCAGGAGGCCCTTATAGAGAGGTGGCCTTTAAGGCAGGTTTGACTGTACCTCAGACAACAGGAAATACTGTTGAATATAAGAGTCATGGGCCATATAAACGAACATTTTTGGGCGTTATTTTGGCCACAATGTTAGGGTAAATACAACTTAAATGTCCTGTGAAATTTAGGCTTGTTTGCTCCATATTATGTAGATCAAATGAGACAAAGGTATCGGCCATTTGAGGCTGATTGTTTCTATCGATATAAATGGGAAACATTTGTAGTTTTATATAGTGGGTTATGTCCCCCTGAATACAGGTGACGTACGAATCGATCCGGTCCTAGCTTGTTGCGACCGCCATATTGACGTACGTAACGTAGGCTGTATTATAATATTGAATGTGATGATGGCTAGCAACTTCGGTGATTATGGATCTTGGGATCTTTCTGCACTCAAAGAAGAACTTAAAAAGCGCGGTGCGAGAGTTTCAGGTCGGAAAGTGGAGTTAATAGAGAGGTACATATTCGCAAATAGTTTCCTCATTCAAAAAGTCTGAAAGGGCTTGGTTTCAATAACAAATAGATCTACATATTTTTCCAAGATTCAAATCATTCGATATGATGGCACTGACGCTATAAGCGAATTTGTGGTAGTCATTTAATTAAACGATAGGCTGTGTTAACAGTCGTTTGTCATTTATGTTACAAAATGCCGACATTTCCCGACTTGGCAGGCATCTTTCTACTTTCATTTTACACTACAGTAAAATATAGGCTAAGTGTAACTGTCTATATAATCATTTACATACCATAATATTTTGGTGATTATTTTATCATTAAGTAACAGTAGTAAGTTTTTGTTTAGTTTATTGTTACAAAAGTGGTGTTTATGCCCAAGAGGCAAGACAAAGTCCAGATTCTTGGATGGTGTAGGAAATCTAGAGTGCCCAAAGAGAATCACTGACCTACCAGCAAACAGACAAACAGCGTTGGAAAGCTTTTTTATCCTGTCAAAGCTGAATGTGGTTCATTAGAGTGTCCTCCGTACCAAAATGATAAAGAAGTCTATGTGTTTGTTTGTACTCGTTAGGTTAAAAGAATATTAACCCATCAATGTCATTTGATTGAATTATTTATATTGTAAAACTTTTTGGTTCGTCATTTATAAAAATTATTTTAATTTTCGCTGAAGCAATCGAAATAAACACATCTTGTTGTCGAGTACAACCTCCAGGTCGAATGTTGCTTGAATGAGGTGCTTCTTGTGATTTGATTTAAATTTTGGACAGCTCGGTGTCGATTCGATTTGACTAAATGGTTTGTAATTCTTCTCAGTGACAGTGCAAGGTAATGTACCTCAACTTGATTAAAATTGTCATCGGTATTGTCAAATTTAAAAAATAACTCATTAATTTTCATGTTAATCCGAGAAATAATTATATACGAGAATTCAATTGGTTAGATTAGAACCTTAAAATAATTTGTTTTCACGAAGACAACTTAAAATTGGCTTGAAACCTGTAAACACCATAAAACAATTAATGTTAAGTACATGAGTACATCCCAACAGAGAATAACTCTAACAAATTTTTTCTTTCATAATTTTACTTATTGTTGTATATAAAATAACAAGTTATTGTTCAATCACTTGCTACGTAACATAATGATAGAATTTAAATTTGACGGTAAAAACCGGAAATAAAAATTCACTCTTGTACATTTTGATCATGTGTTTCAATTATATGGAATCCCAAAATCAAGTTCAAGTTTCAAGTTTCTTTATTTCTCGTAATGCAAAAAAGTACAAATTGAGAATATATAAACATATATATATAATAATGCATCCATATACGTGTCGGTGGTGTTTTTTTCTGAATTATACATATCACAACAAATTTTCGTGGGCGTCAATGAACATTTTACCACGTGATATTTCTTTAACATTTGTGTAGAACATTTTAGACAAAATTCTTTCAAAATTATCCGGTTTATCGTCGTATTGTCACGGTATAGCATTTGCTGCTGTTTCCATATCTAACGGAAATAAGTGTTCCGTATATTCGTAAGGATATCATGTGGTACGCTGTTGAAGTGAACAATTTTCAATTTCCAAACTGCTAATTGAAATTGGCGCTTGTCATTGCATTATTTTCAAATTCACTTATCCAGTTTTCGAAAAATATTGTTAATGTTAATATTTTTATATCAGTGAATAATATAAATAATTTTATTCAATAATTTAAGAACCTTTTGCTAATGTCTTAATGGCAGATATAGATTTTGAGTGATAAAATACACAATTTAAAATTACTATGAAAAAAGAAGCACCAGTATTTATTATTTATTTTGCACACTAGGTTTCGTTTAAGATAATATTTCCATAGCTTTTTAGGAAAAAACCTCGGTAATTACCGACCGGTAGCAATTTTGTCCTTCGGCGCAGGAATTTGTACGGCTACACCATCACATGAGAAGAATATGTAATAAAGAACCTCCATTGTGCTCATGCTGTTTTAGCAACTACAGGCCTTCCACTGTGTTTAGTTTGCCATATTTTGTTTCCAAATTTTCCAACTGGTTTTTAACAGTGAACCCATGTTTCTTCACCAGTAACAATGTTTGAAATTGTCTTTGAACTTTTGAGAAATTGCTTAGCGGTTGTACTCTGGCCCGTTTTTGGTCATCTGTTAATTTATGCGGGATCCATCTGGCAGAAATCTTTCTTACTTTCAAAATACGCTTAAACTGAAATGCACCCGCGATGTCTAAATGCCAACAGTGTTGGTAATATCAAGAATCGTATTTTTTCCATCACTTTCGATTATTTCCCTGACTTTTGAGACATTTGATTTACCCGTTACAGTCACAGGTCGGCCAGATTTCTCCAAAGTCTACAGACAGTTATAGTCATTAAGTTGAGGGAAAAAGAAAAGATTTTGAGAACATAATTTTAATATAATTCAAAGCTATATACGGACACTAATGATTAGTTGAAGACAATATTTTTTAAAATACACTTTTAATATAACACAAAGCCATTTATGGACAATAACGGTCAATATGTTAAGGATAGTTGACAATATTTTGAGAAAGGCAATCCAGTGCAATACAAGGTCATATATGGTTACTGATGGTCAATTTGTTCAGAAAGATGGACAATTTTTTAAGGAACACGATGTTAATATAACAATAAGACATTTATGGACACTTATGGTCGCCATGTTGATGACCACAGACATTTTTTTAGGAACATGGTAATTTTTTTATCCAATTTACAGACACGTTTTGAACAATTTACAGTCTTTAAAAAGGAATAGGATAACAATATTATAACAATCAATTAATATACCCAGAACTTAAAAAAACAAACAATAGAAAGCAGACCAGTACATACACACACATATTTTTACTGTTCTCTTTCCTCAGTGGTAGTTTGTGTCTAGTGGCCCTGCTTCAATTCTTGCAGTTTTTTTTCGACATCAATTTTAGATTGTTGTCCTTTACGTGTCATTTCTGACGCAGGATTAGATTCAGAAATCAGAGTTAAATTTATCTAGGTATCACTGATGTATAACAAAATTGAATATTTGGCATCTATACTTTTGTATATGTATGATATGGATGATCAAATAATGACAGACAATCCATTACTAAACAGGCACTCTACTAATACACTAAAATGTCCAGTTCTAATTACATGTAGTAACCTCTTTTCTTCTTTCTTTTAAATAACTTTTCTGTCCCCAATAACATATTTTGTGAGTTTTTGGTTTTCTTTACCAACATCAAGAAACATACTAAAATTCGAATTTTGGTGTTTCTATAAACATTAATGTACCTTAGTTATTTGAAAAATGCTCTGCCTTGGTCTTTGAGTCTGATTCTTCATTCGTGGTGCTAGGGTTGACCTGCTGGGGGGGGGGGGGGGGACAAAATGCCGAAATTGAATTGCTGATAACTACTAGGACCGAAATAGAAATACCAGTGCAAACTTCATTGAAAAATAAATACATACATACATACATACATATAACATACACATGCACATGCGAGCACACCCAAACAGCTGTCGTTGATAAATACTAATACTGAATAAACAATTTATTAAAAAAGATTTTTTTTAAAAAGTGACAGCCAGTAGTTTGTTCCAATTCTTGACTTTCAACATCTCCGCTACTAAAGCTTCTCAATATAGTAAAATTGACTAAATACTCATTACATGAACAAAGCCCCGAGTTATTCAAAGCTTTGTTAACAAAATCATTTTGCTAGTATAGCTTTTTTCCTTGTAGATTGGATTGAATGAATAATTGCTGTTTTACGGCCCTGTCAATACTAGTGTACTTATATCGAGGAGGTTAGTTAAGGAAATCGGGGAAAACAACGGACCAAGCGAATTAACAACTTCCTCACACTTGTTGGGATTTCGAATCCTAGGAGTTTAGGCGCTGATTCGTTAATCTTCGCTTTAGACCACTCGTCCGCCCTTATATGTGACTAAGCAGTAGTTTTGATTGCGTTTTCCTGAGTGCAAAACCAAATTTCCATTTTCATAGTATGGAGAATGTCGGCAGATGATAGACAATAATTAAGGTTACCATTGTGGATAGATGGTCTCTAAAAAGAGTTTTTCCTTGAACTTTGAAACCAAAGTAGAGTTATGTATAGATAAAAAATGTGTATATTTACTATTGAAATTAACAGATTTTCAATATTTTTCCCAGTAATATAAAACTGGTTTGCTGTTTAGCATGTTTTCACAAATGAACCATATTTAACTTTTTTTTAATTTTTACTTACTGGTAATAAGAGATTGGAGTTCTAACAAATATTTGAGCAATATTACCCATTTGGGTCAGTCATTAAAAAGATGACTAAATCAGATAAGAGTGTAGTAATGATGTATGATTCTTCAGTCAAGATTATTTTCACTTGAACTCAAGTTAGCAGTTTTAGGGAAATGTTAATGATTGTGGCTTAGTGGTCTTAAGCACACGCCTACGGTGACGCCGCCTAGGTTCATATTCTTATTGGCCAAATCCTAGTGTGAGGAAGTTTGTCAGTTTATTTTCGCCGAAGGTCGGTTTTCTCCGGTTTACTCCACCATCTAAAAACTTACTGCTTCGATATAAGTGAAAGAAACTTGGAATTTGGGAATAAAACACCATTCTTTCCCCGCCCCTCAAAGATTAGATAAGTTACACTGAGACATCACAAAAAATATTGATGTAATTTCATGTAATAATTGACATAGTATACATTTAATTTATGATCAGTTAACTTATATTGAGACACCACCGGTCATAGATGTTACACTGGAGTTCATTTCAGCTTAATATTAACTTGCATCAGACCAACCCCAGTCATAGTTTGTATGTTAAACATTATTTCACCTACATTGAATTATTTACAGCTTCTTTTTTTTAAATAGAGCTTTTCAGTCATAATCAACAGGCTCCGTAATGTTGGTAGAGTTTCAAAGATGGTGTGAACTTATTTCCAGGGAGAAATTCAAGGTAGCATTAATTTGATGATACATAATCTCATTTGTGACGTTAACCGGTCGTAAGTGGGTGATAATATGACGCCTAAATTGCTATTTGGATTCTTATGGCTCTGAAGTAGAGACTTGTTACTAGAATTTGCTGAAGAAAACGATAAATGTACTATTCATTGTTGTTTTTCCAGCCTTAAGGTAAGAGTTACCTCGCTTCTTTCGCGCATATTTAAAAAATCTATACCACATTGTGTTCTATAATTTACAGCTTTGTTGTCACTTTGCATTTTTTCACTTTGTCCATAAAACAAGGTCATGATTTTCGTTTTACTTTTAAGGTCCATTTCACACAACCACGATTTTACGTTTTGTTTCGCATTAAATTGGAAAGTTCTTAAATTACCAAGTATGCGTGATAAGGCTGTACAATAGTATCGTATTTTTTCGGTTTCTGTGATACTCAGCTTTTCGGATTATACCACCTATGATTTATATAACGGTATGTATCAATGGTATGTGTTTATTTATTATTATTTTAATTTATTTATTTTTATGTACATACTTAACAACGATCTTGTTACTCTTTAATGCAGTTCAAATTAAAGAATTTTGTGCCACTTTCATTTTTTTAATGACATGCCCCAACACACACCCTTTACTTAATCCGTGATCTGTGTATTATCATTATAACCATAAATGTTCATTAGGTCATGAGTAATGTCAGTTGGCCTTAACAGCTAAAGTTGTGGCACAGTAAGTTGTGTCAGTTGCCCTTAACGAAAAAAATTCTTAGCTCATTAAGCTGTGTCAAATGGGGTTTACCACAAATGTTCTGTATCTCAGTAAGGTATGTCAGTTGGCTTTAACGACTAAAGTTGTGTAGCTCAGTAAGGTATGTCAGTTGGCTTTAACGACTAAAGTTGTTTAGCTCAGTAAGGTATGTCAGTTGGCTTTAACGAATAAAGTTGTGTAGCTCAGTAAGGTATGTCAGTTGGCTTTAACGAATAAAGTTGTGTAGCTCAGTAAGGTATGTCAGTTTGCTTTAACGAATAAAGTTGTGTAGCTCAGTAAGGTGTGTCAATTGGCTTTAACGAATAAAGTTGTGTAGCTTAGGAAGGTATGTCAGTTGGCTTTAACGAATAAAGTTGTGTAGCTCAGTAAGGTATGTCAGTTGGCCTTAACGAATAAAGTTGTGTAGCTTAGGAAAGTATGTCAGTTGGCTTTAACGAATAAAGTTGTGTAGCTCAGTAAGGTATGTCAGTTGGCTTTAACGACTAATGTTCTGTATCTCAGTAAGGTATGTCAGTCGACTTTAACGACTAAAGTTGTGTAGCTCAGTAAGGTATGTCAGTTGGCTTTAACGACTAAAGTTGTGTAGCTCAGGAAGGTATGTCAGTTGGCTTTAACGACTAAAGTTGTGTAGCTCAGTAAGGTGTGTTAGTTGGCTTTAACGACTAAAGTTGTGTGGCTCAGTAAGGAATGTCAGTTGGCTATAACGAATAAAGTTGTTTAGCTCAGTAAGGTATGTCAGTTGACCTAAACAACAAAAGTTCTCTAGCTCAATAAGCTGCGTCAGTTGACCTTAACAACAAAAGTTCTGTAGCTCAGTAAGGTATGTCAGTTGACCTAAACGTCAAATGTTCTGTAGCTCAGTAAGGAATGTCACTTTGCCTAACCGACAAAATATCTGTAGCTCAGTAACTGTGTCATTTGGCTTTAACGACAAATGTTCTGTAGCTCAGTAAGGTATGTCAGTTGGCCTAAACGACAAAAGATCTGTAGCTCAATAAACTGTGTCATTTGGCTTTAACGACAAATGTTCTGTAGCTCAGTAAGGTATGTCAGTTGGCCTAAACGACAAAAGATCTCTAGCTCAGTAAACTGTGTCATTTGGCTTTAACGACAAAAGTTCTGTAGCTTAGTAAGGTATGTCAGTTGGTCTAAACGACAATGTTCTGTAGCTCATGATCAGTAAACTGTGTCAGTTGGCCTAAACAACCTCAGTAGTTTGAAAACCTTATGTACTAACACTTGATTGCAAAATATAAGTTACATATTTATATATATATTTATATTTTAGGCCAATAGCGTCAGCCAAAATACTGAGAAAACTGAGTGGACTCCAATTATTGACTTCACCAGATCCATATACATCATTATATTTATATAAATTTTGGGTTTTCATTCAAGATAAAGAAAATTTTGGGTTATCCATGAAAAAAAAAAAAAAAGATAATTAACATATGAACAAAAAGCTACACGTGACAAAGTTTTATAAATCTTTTATTCAATCTTTGCGATGTTTTCCCCCATTTCCCCAAACATACTTTTTATAAATATATTTTACATTAAATGCAAAAATTAGAAAATAAAATACACTTAAAACAAAACTGCCGTAATAAACACAAAAATAAAAATCTATTCAATTGACAATTATAAAAAAAAGAACTATTTTTAACTACATACAAACCTACTGTGATGGAACAAAAAATGCGTATGTTATGTCACGTGCTAACTATAAATACCATATTCAAATTAGCACGTGACACAAATATCTATGCCATGTGGGCTGTGTCGTGATAATGGTGGAGATGTATATACCATTTATATATATATATATTCATTTTCATATAACTATTAGTATCACCGATATTACTAGTGTTTGACAATAAAGAAGTAAGACTATAACAATTTATCCATCTATAAGGTAGTGATAGATTGAAGTACCTAGAGATCACTTATGTCGTTTTACGTCACATCAGCAATTATGTCAGCTATTTAAATGTGACCAATTTCAAGAATTAATCTTAACACGAGTGACTTTGTTGTGTATGGTCTGTTTTGTATTGCGTATGTTTGATGACCCTTACCAAACTAGTTCAATAACCAACAAAGGCGTAGATAACATCACAAACCAATCAGTCCCTTAAATAGTATCGAAAGAATCAGCATAGGTCTACCATATGATTTTAGTACCACGATAACATTGGATCAATGTTGATTAGGTCCCATATGCAATAATGTCAGTCAATTTTGATGAGACAATTTTCCTACGCTAGGAAAAAACTTTTTTTGACGTTAGGTTGGCCAAGAAACCTTGGGGTTAAAACTTATGTCCTTAATAGTTAGCAAACGGCGCCCTTAACCTAGATATGAAAATGCGGAATATTAAAATGGTATACCCATTCGTTTTATGACGCTATTTTGAGACAAAATAAAAATGTCTACCACACAGATATGTAAGAAGTGACATATAAGATGTGTGAAATAAACTAAATTATTGCAGAATATTTTACGGGTTAATATGTGTTTCATAGTTATGTTACCCCCTTCAAGTTAAACATGATGAAAATGACTAGATAACCGAAAATTAACAAGAGTTGTCCCCCTTTCTACACATTATTCTGACTAAGTTATAAGTTCATAAGTTTTGATAGATTGTTCTCGATTTTTTTTTCAATTACTTCACTAACTAAGTGTTTTAAAATAACGTTAGAGTTGATTTTATGAGACAATTTAGAATAACTAAAACATTGGCACGGTTCAGAAGCTTGCACAGACACAGCTTCGTGATTGTTTTGGATAAATTAGCACTGTTCAGGAACTTACATAGACACAGCTTCATGATTGTTATTTGAATCAATTAGCACCGTTCAAAAGTTTACAAAGACAGCTTTTTGGATGTACAGTTGCATCAGGCATGATTTTATTTACATGGATTTCTTTCTATGAAATCATCATGACCAGCATGAAGAAAAATTACGCACAATATTAAAGTAAAAAAAAAGAACACAAAAGTAATAACAATGTTTTGTGAACATGCCTAAATAACAATGAATAAAATATATAGCAGAAAAAGTCTATACGGTTTTAATCCGAGAATTTCTGAACAGTAAAAGAATAAAACCGTAGATAAAATTTGACTACAGCATCAGGCACATCTGTAGAACTAATGATCGCCATATCCACATCAATACTTAATTTAAGACAATAGGCAAGCATTCTATCGATGTCACATTTCTACAGGCGAATATGTCATTACGTTTTATCGCGTCAAATATTCCGCCATCTAGACGTTGGGTAGGGGTTGTCTAAAACAAGAATTTCAAGGTAAACTGTTTACAAGACTTATGAGACATTTAATAAAGAGATCACCCTGAGAGTTTCATCTTTTTGTACAAAATTTGTATAAACAATATATATACAATTGTAATATATACACACATGTCGAATTAACAGACACTGAAATTGCACAGATAGAAAAGGAAGTAAACAATTTTAACAAATCCAGAGGATTTCATTTGATGTTATAACAATTATTTTTTTAAAACTCATTTTATTGAAAGCATTTACTATAACTTTCCATTCAAGTCTTACTGAATTTTAAACTTTTTTATAAACAGATTTAAATATGGGGCGTGTGTGTGTGTGTGTGTGTGTGTGCGTGTTCAGGGTTCCTATTCTTGTTGCCAGGAAAAGTTAAGATTTTTGTTGACTTCAGAAAATTGATGGGCTTTAGACAATTCTGTAATGTAATATTTTTAATAAAACTTAATGAAAATCTTTAATTTTATTTAAGTATGCATATCAAATTTAACCATAAAAACAGATGAAAAAAGTATTGAAAAAAATCCGAGAACCTCTGAATATGTTTCCATTTTACTTTGTATCCTTTTCCATTTTCACACAATTATAACATCTAAAGCACTATTTGTTAGTATCAACATTAAATGATACATATTCATTTATAGCATTTATCCTTTAAAATCCATAACCGTTTACTTCTAAATCAGCATTATTACATGTGTCGTAAACCATTTTTTAATTTATCATTTTACATTTTCAAAAACAATGTATTGTCATGTTCTTTTTTCTTCCTTTTTTACTTTCATTTTATTGTTTGTTTATTTATTTTTTAAATGTGTAAAATGATAAAATTCAAAAATGTTATAAAACACATACTCATTTATTCTTTAAAACATCAAATGACATTATCATGTCAACTCTGCATCCATATGTCATGTATCTAACACATCTACATCTCATGTATTTATCATATCCATAGATATGCAAAATCCATACATCTGCAACATCCATACCCCGTTTATCTGCAACATCCGTATCCCTTGTATCTGCAACATCCATACCCCTTGTATCTGCAACATCCGTATCCCTTGTATCTGCAACATCCATACCCCTTGTATCTGCAACATCCATATCCCGTGTATCTGCAACATCCAGATCACGTGATATAGACTTTTTTGAAACACCCGTATAAATGTAACATTTTCTCAACATCTATATAACAATTATAATTCATTCTCCTTATTCACATTCATACATCTTTTGACCATTTATACTTCTCGCGTACACACAGATACTAGTATATTGTTTTCCATTTTCTCGGCACTTTTAACAATTCACATATACACATAAATTAATGTTTAACAGCCTTATGAGTTTTTTTTTTTTACAAAATGAAACAAAGCATCTTTTGTTTCTGAAAATATTGTGACAAAACTGGGTTATGTAAAAGTACCTAGCCATGGTACTGATAAAGAATTGTACTTTTTTAACTGCTCAATTGCATTTTTTGTAGATATGTATATAGTCTGTTTTAAACATTGAAAAAAAAAAATTAAATATGCACTGTTAAGTACATCACGCGGGAAAATACAATACAAGAAATGCAATGTGTGATCTGAGTCATAAATGGTTTTAGATTACTCTAATGGGTCTTCAGTCCAGTAAATTAAATCATCTCTTTGGCTTGTACATTAGTACAAAAACAATCTTACATAGAGTGGCTAGTGTAAAAAAAAAATCATTATTTTGATATATCATTTAGGATATGCACATGGCGTCGACTGAAATTTTTTAAATCAGTGTAATCCAAATTTGCCACACGATTTTCAGAACACATAGATGGGATGAGATTCTAATACTTATTTAGTTCTATAAAAATAATTTTGTTTCACTTCCAGAAGAAGATCGTTCACTATCAGTACATCTGTTTAATTTACAAGTGTTATCACACTTAGCGTCACTACAGTCATGATGGTGATGATGCTGGTGATGATGAGGAAGTACTGATACAGTAGTCGGGTACTTATATCTCTCATAATAGTCTGTTCTTCTTCTTAGTAAATACATAGCAAATATGATCAATGCTAATAAAACGCACACCCCGGCGACAGGTACCGCTATGTAGATAGGGTTTATCATTTTTGTATTTTCTGTGTGATTTTCAATTGAATTTGGACATTTTGAAGACTCTTTTTGTGGTAAACTTATTTCTTCAATCTCTATTTTCGTTTCTGTAACTTTGTTTTCTGAAATAAATAAATAAACAGAATTTATTTGACTGTATTTCATAATGTCTTACTGTACCGAACACAATAACATGTTTCTATGATAACATGAATTCTTTTCAGAACCTTTAGTCGTTTTGATGTTTTGATGTTTCATTTTTACGCGTATATGTTTACCAAATTAGTGGCTACAAAATACAACAGATCTGTTACTTAATCCATTTTATCTGTTATAAGGTACTTCTTTCGATACTTTTCACAACACCTATGTTGGTTTTTATTATTATTTATTATTATTATTTTCATTTTTTATTTCATTTTCTTTTCTGAGTTTCTGGTTCACAATAAAGATTTTGTTAACTGTGTTTTTACATGTTTTTTTTGTGCGTTTTGTCACTCACTGTACCTTTTACACGCTTTTTCTTTGCTTGTGATTATCTCATTATATAACCCCTTTTTATAACACCCAAGTTTTTTTTCAAATGGTTTGTTTGTGGACTGTGATTGCTATAAACCGATTTGTCTTTGTTTTATGGATTTTTTGTTTATTATTTGCTGTTTTGTATATCGTATATATTGCTTTGTATGTTTCTGGTTCGTATTGTTTCTAACCACATATTTTAGTTGTGATTTCCTGATTTGTACAAATCATTTTAAAGTCGTTCTGGTGTTCTGTTTTGGTGCGTTTTCAAAAATTCTTCACAAGAAAAAGATTGCAAATTTCAGTACTTAAATTTCAATGTTTTTAGGAAATGTTAATCAAAGAATTACTTAAAACATACATACCAGACTTTGCCGGAGAAGTTGGAACAATTTCTTTATTACAACGATCTTTTCTACAGCAATGTAGACTCAGAGCCCATTTAGGAAATTTAGTAGATCTCATATTGTCACAGTTGATGGGGTTAGGTTTATTTATACAACCTCGAGTAATTTCTCCTCCATTGTTTTCACTGTAACACCAATATTTAGCAATGCACGTTGTCTTTCCTTCAGACTGGCATTCCAGTGTTGTACAAGCGCATTCTAAACCTAGAATTGACAAAGTGAAGTGTTTTAGTTACAATGAAAACTGTATTTATTTTTGATGTTTTTTCTGGAATTAATGGTAAATAAAAATATTAATAAGCACTCCATAATGCTAAAAAAAATCATTAAAAATATGATTTGACTTGCGCCTTACATTTTATATAATATGAAAGGAGAGACCTTGCAATCAAATTTGATCGCGGTAGCTTTTGCGCACTGAGCGCAGTAGGCTTGAATATAATGACCATTTAATGTTTGTATAATGATTGAAAAGATAAGAAGATAAGTAACAAAAAAATTGATCAAAAGGCCATAATCGTAAATCAGCTGATAACCAAGAAAGAAGAATCTGGTTTATTTTTATTATTATTATTATTTATTTTTATTTTTATTTTTTTTGGTGGGGGGGGGGGGTAAACCACATAAACTATCTTGATATTGGAAAGGTGCCAAAATATTATTTACGGAGGCATGTCCTTATTTTTCTCAGCATCAGGCGAACCAGCGTGAAACCTAACACAGTACACTTAGATACATTATTTAAAAACACTTCGGAGTTTGGTTAGCAAAGTTG